>JARBWK010000006.1:61044167-61624265 GCA_030556195.1 Anolis apletophallus | reverse complement strand
AATTTCAGAGTCTTCTCCTTCCTGCAGAACCTCAGGCTGCCCTGTTTCTTCCAAAGCCCTCGTTTGTCTCCGGGTGGTCATTTTGCCGAACTTTTACCTCAGAACTTTAAACTAAATTAATAAAGTTCCTACTACCACACGACTTTGGTCACTAAACTGAGAAATTAAACAAATTCTTCTGGTAGCCTTGCTTTCGCACTGGATCAGTTTTCTTATACGATCCCACCGCTCTGCCGCCAATATGTGACAACCCCTTGTTGACCGGCCTCAGACTGGACAATCTTTCTATATCCAAACTGCTGACCCTCAATGCAAGGGGACCTCGGGTTACTTCAGCAACTTCCGTCTTTGGCAGGGTAGACTGTCTTCCCCATTAACCATTGAACTGCAGAGGTTTTAAATTTCTCAGTATCCACTTGACCACGCTGCCACCATTTATCTGTCCGACCACTGACCTTGAGGGCCACCACCAATAAAAGAATTAGGAGAGGTGTTTTTCTTTTAAGATGCAAACAATTTATTATGACACAAATGGTTACAAATCTTGGTTGGTTATATACTTCCTTAGAGGCACAAACTTATTCTGTTACACAAAACACAATGGGGATATATTATAGGGTTTCCACTAAACCTCTATAAACCCCTGGACTCTTCCAACTTTAACTAGGGTCTCTACACCCATAAAACTGGACTGCTCTCTTGCAGACCTTAAGACCCACTAAAACACTGAACTGTTCTCTTACAGTCCTCAGGACCAACTAACTCAAAACAGAACTCCTCCCCCTCTCTTGTGGCAGTTGGCTTCCAACCACTTTTTTCCAACTGTAAAATTTAAACCTTGAACATTCTAAAAGCCTCTAGCCCTGGTTGCCATGGCGACAGCTCTTCAAAGCTTCTGCCAAGCCTCCCTTCTGTTTCACCCACAGCAACAATCCACAGAATACTCCCCCGAACTACACAAAACAACATACATTTAACATATGTCACACAACATTTACACACAAATAATCGACATCATTACACCGACCGAGGCAGCAGCCGAGAATGTCGTGGTTGAGCAACCTGAGTCTGCAGTTGCTACAAGTAGTAATTCGGCAGAGGAGAGTTTGGAGGACATGACCTTGGAAGAGGGAGGTTTGGGCAGTCCTCCTGCAGCTGGGAGAAAGAGGGCTGCAAGTGATGAGCATTTGGAAGAGGCAGAGCATAGGAGGAAGGTCCGACAAATACTTAGGGAGCCTACCAGTGATGAGACTTTTGAGGGGTTTGATGTGGAGTTAACTTCAGAAGACAGTGATACTGAGCTGGACTCAGCGCTGGTACAGGAGGTCAGGGATTGGTAAACGCTGAGTCCAGCGAAAGCTCATTTTTTTGTTTGTCCAGCGACCTTGATTGGCCTAGTGGGGATGTGGAACGGACTGGGGTTCTTTAACTGAACAGCAAAGGTGGAACACACCCAGGACTGCAGCTGAGAGCACTAGGGGGGATTTGGGTGGGGAGTCTGATGACTCTGATTTGTAAGGGTATAACAGTAGGCCTGGGGATTTGGGAATTTGCGGTCGGCCAAGGTGTTGCTGTGGGTTGTTGGGTCCTGTATCGTGTATCTTGTGGGTTCCTGTCCTGGTCTTTGATTCCCAGCAAGCTGTGAGTATTTGGGCTGTGTTCATGCTGGGTTCTGGGGAGCTGGTATGGCAGCTCTAGCTGATATTGTTGCATGTTGGGGGTTGGGAGTTTAATGTGTGCTTTTATGTTTAGTGTCTACCGCGTCCTGTTTGAACATTTCCTGTGTTGCTGTGAGTGTCTGGTATTGTATAAAGGGTGAGGGGGAGTTTGCTGTGGGTTGCGGGGGTTTTTCATGTGTTTATTTGTATACCCAGCTCCTGGTATGTGAAGCACTCCTTCTTTTGGACGGGTCTTCACATCAATATCTGCCAGCCACGTTCCTGTTCAAGATTATTTATTGAAGACGGACGGCTTCTGCTTTGTTTTTCGGGTGTGGGTTATTTTTGGAACGCCGGACTAAGGCTATGTTTTGTTGGCAATAAACTTTATATGTTTTTACTCGCTTGGTGTTGTCTTGCCATCTGTGGGAGTCGTGACAGAGAAGGTCCAAATCGCGTCTGTGTGGGCCGCAGGGATTAAGTAGCCGAGATTTCGGCAACAGGAGTATCGCGAGACTACGGAAGCCCCACGGGATTTCGCTCTCAACGCAGGCGTGATCTCGCGTTGATAGCGAAATTCCTGTGTGGCTTCCATAGTCTCGCGATACTTGCTCGGAACCCGGAAGTGGGTAATTTTAAAAAATATTAGTATTTAATTTATTTATTTATTTTTAATTTTTATTAAAAAGCTTAGGGGGCCGCAGGGAAGGGGCTGGGGGCCTTATACGGCCCCCGGGCCGCCAGTTGGACAGCCCTGCTCTAGTATAACACTGATTGCAGTACTAATTGTGTTTGCTCAGATAATGCTTTACTGCAGTCATAGAATAATATAGACTTGGAAGAGATCACAGGAACACAGAAAGCTCACTCAATAGATGTCTTCAAGGCCATTGTGTCCACTGAAAAATCAATTGTGTACACATGGTATCCACTACACTGAAAAACGTAAAGCATCTTGTTTTAGGCCTTTCCATCTCTGCTAACTAAGAATTGTGGGTGTGAGTACATTTAGTGTTCTAGCTGATACTGCATGCCATCCTTGAGGATAAAATGATTGTGCACATCTAATAGTGGGGCAATATGGTTCTGTATTATTAAATCTACTGGCAAGTCCATATTTTCTATTTAAGTGAGTGGCAGCCCAACAGGGTAAAATCTGTGCTAAGGTCTCCACATAACCTTTTCCTTCACAGAAGCCTTTGTCAAGCTAGCTCTTTTCAGAAATGTTGTACTACAACTCCCATCAGCCCGGACTGCTGGACATGTTCTCTGGAGCTGATCACTGTTGTATGTCAAAATATCTGGATGGAATAGTGTGGCCAGGATGTCAAAATAACAATAAAGTATAGATGAAATTCATGGCATGCAGAATTGATAATCAGAAAGTAGCTACAGGCTGAACATCCTTTATCTGGAATTCTGAAATTCAAAATACTCAAAAATATGAAATTCTTCACATGGCTAACTGAGATAGTGACATCTTTGTTTTCTGGTGGTTCAATGTACACATCCATGCACAAATTTATTAAACACATCATTTAAAATTCATTTCATGCCAAGTGTATAAGGTATGGATTTCATGTTTAGATTTTGGACCCATCTCCAATATGTATGTATGTATGAATGTATGTATGTATGTATGTATGTAATGTATGTCCTAATAATAATATTCCACATGCATGCCCCCCCTCCCCACGCAAATCCAAAACACTTCTGGTTTCAAGAATTTCAGATAAGGATAACGAATACTGAACATGTATTAACAAGCCTCCATTCTGCCTAAATTTCAAATGAACATATTGATTTGTTAACCTAACCATGTGTTTCTTTGTAGAAGAAATGTTCATAAATTACATAATGCATGTTAAATACAGGACTTAGGGGTATCTTGTTCAGTATATATAAAGGAAAAGTTTTCTAGCCCACAAATAGGGGATCATTTAAAATAAGGGAGCTTTGCCACACCTATAAGGGACAGGTTTTCCATAATTTAAATGAGGGGCATTTAATTTAATAAGGGATGCTTGATAACTGTAGGATGATCCTTATTGCTATGTTGTCTTCATACAGCATAGAAGGAAAATCTTCCTATTTAGGAATAATCTCTGAGGAATTTTCCTGCAGGTGGTGAGCTAAGAATACAGAGACTTGGCCCTGGCTGGAGAGGAAGTAGTCAGTGTAATGTAAAATGGGTCATATCAAATCTTATTCCTTCCTTCACTGAATTTATATGTTGCTTTTCTCCTGAGATGAGATTCAAAGTAATACTTTCTCATTTGGACATTTTCCCAACAAGCGTTCAAAGCAGAGATTCTACTCAAGAATAAGAGCTAACGAAACCGTTTGCTTGTTTGCTCATTCTATGCAATAGCTTTCTTGTTTTCATATCACAGTTCACCTTTATTCAGCATATATAATGTTTGACTACTTTAAATAACCTCTTATTTCCAATCACTGATAGGATGCAACAGGGAAAGGAGATGGTAGGCTGGCTAAGGAGCTCATAGACTGCTGCAGGTGAGTGAATAGCGGTTCCTTGTCCCTATTATACACTACATCTCTTCTTCTCAGACTCTTGTTTCTGGAAGACAGACTCTTTGCAAGGACTGCAAGCAATTAGAATACACTGGGAATACATCTCCTTTCCAAAAGTGTTCTAAAATAAGGTACCTTGATTGAGTGCCATTTGTATACAAAGTAGGTCCTGATCTCCCTGAGTAAATACAATTCTTATGATCATATTTAGTAGCTTGGCTGAAACTTTCATGGCATGACTAAGGCACTAGATAGCAAATGTAATGTTCTTTTCAAAGACCTTTTCACCTTTGCATTAAACGTACTCAAACTCTTTGCTCCCATAATGTTTTCAGGAAAGTCACCTAAATTTTTATTTTTTAAAAAACCAAATCATTATAATTCTGTTGACTTTATTCTATCCAAAATTCACAAATCCTTAATTTTTGTAGCAGTTGTGTCTATAGTCTTTATACTAAAATTGGTTTCACTCAGCTGAGCAATGTGGTATAAAAGTTCTCAAAATGGAAATGTGCTCTTTGCTAATTTGCTTTATTGCAGGGGTGGGCAAAATGTAACCTCTATATCTTATTGGACTGCAAAAATCAGCATTCCTCACCATTGGCTATGCTGGCAGGGGCTAATGGGAATAAAAGCTTAATGTCATTTGGAGAGCCCACCACTCTTCTTGTATGATATCTAGATGAAGATCTGTTCAGTATCATTAATGTCTATGTCAGCAGCATTCTCCATTTTTAATTAAGAGGAACATCAATCTTTATTTTGCTTATTAACACTTTTACTTGGAAAGTACAATTTTCATTAGGGTAGAAATATTCAGTGTTCTTTGAAAAGTCAAGTTCATTTTTCACAATAATTTTGCTTTCAGTTCTTAAGCTGCACATCAGCAGGTCTATAATTAGCTGATGGACCGTTCATATGACTTAGCTTTACCATCTATGTCACAGATCGTAGTATTTTGGAAATTCGAAGTGCCTTGATCCATTTATAATATCTTTCACATTTTCAAATTACTCTGGAATTTCTGCTAGTTGCACAAATAGCACTGCTGAAAGTATACCCTTCAAATGTCTTTTCGGTTTTCTTATCTTCAAGAAAAATCAGCTTTTTCTTGTTCAGATGGAAAGCTAAAGAAAATATAATGTTGTATTTGCAGTCTTTGTGTAGGACAATGCAACACTCAAACACAGAAATCAACCATGATGTTTGAAGAGCTTAGATTTCAGTACACAGATCTGTCAGCTTATGCCAGAACTTTGAAAGTTAGTCTTTGAAGGTAATTGATTCCTCTTCACTCATTAAACTATGAAGCCCCTTGCACATTACAATTTATTTATTTACCACATTTTATCCCATCCTTCTCAACCCCCAAAGGGGGACTCAGGGTGGCTTACTTTACAACTCTTAAAAGGTAACTTGCTATTCTTATGTTATTTTTCATTACTTTCCTTTTTTTTAATAAGAATCCCTTAAGTCTGATAATAGCACAAAACTGGATAATTTCTTCTCAAAATAACAGTAAACTGTAATTTAAAGTAACTAGAACTCATAACTCATGTTGGGTTCCACAGGTCAGCTGTGCCGGTCAGAATAGCCAGGAGTGAAAAATGTTTCAATGCCTGCATTATACCAATAATTACAGGTAAATGAACTATTTGTAACTTGTTACTTGTAAGTTCTCACAAGTTTTTCCTTGAGCTCTGTTCAAATCTTAATCTGATGTTTTAAGTATTCCCCTGGCAGAATCCTCATTCTAGTTTTTCTTTAACATTTCCAAAAAAATAAGAGCCACTTTATATAAATGCAAGAATCCTCCTGCCAAGCATAGGTTTATGTTTAGTAGGGAATCTATGAGTACCTGTAAGGAATTACTTTAGCCCCTGTTTAGTCCACTACTGCAGTGGACATTTTTTCAATATCATTTGAGGCTTTGCTCACTTGTGATTTGTTCCATTAGGCAAATTTGTGTCATTATTTGCAGTAACAGATATATGAAAATAACACATACCCTTTCCCACACCTGTTTCAATTTGGCAGGGTCAAGTTTTTATTAATCCCTTTCCCCAATTTTAAGCAGCCTTTGAAATATCTCACTTTCCCCTTCATGCACAGTGGCAAACTGAGTTCAAAGTAGTTTGCACTCAATTAACTCAGCCAGGGTGTCTTTCCATATTCGTGGTCTGTCTCCAAAGTAATGAGAATGACTTTTTGTTCGCAGCACTGAAGGGCCAAGAAAGGAAGCTGGGGGTTGAGGGTGAACCCAGGCATACAGTTCCTTAGTTGAGTCCATGTCTTTGCAGCAATTGTTTTTGTGTCTTCCCACGGGCCAAAATGCAGAGGAGTCTAGAACACCATCCTTCAATTTCAAGAAGTGAAAACAATGTGACTCATCATGTGAATGCTTCCCCACTCACTGTGTACAGTCCAGACTTGGCTCCATATGATTTCTTTTCCCAAACCCAAAACCCATCTCAAAGGACATCATTTTGGGACAGTTGAAAATGTTCAGGCAGCTGTGAGCAGGGCTTTGTACAACATCTAAAGTGAAGACCTTCCACTGCAATGCTGAAATTACTGTATTTGACCAAAAGAAACCTATTTTCAAAGGGATAAACTGTAACTGCATTTATGTTCTTAGTCGCTTCTGGTGTGAGAGAATTGGTTGTCTGCAAGGACTATGTTCAAGAGACTTCTGCACTGATCTATTATAGCTGTTTTATTTCTTTGAAACCAAGTTCGTTGGTTCTACCAGGTGACCATAAGGGCACATTTTCCATCCGTAACAGGACCACGTGGCAGCTGATTATGGCTCCTCCACCACTATTCGGCATCACAGTTGTATCCTGGCTTCAGTGTATTTTTTTGGCTTTGCTTCTGGCTTGGCCTCTCTCTTGAATCTTTTTTAATTTTTCTTTATTGTCTTTATTCTTTTTATTTAGTGGGACTGATTTCGAGTTTGAATGTGCTGGGAATGGGTGGGTGGGGTGCACACATGTATTTTGGGGGGCTTGGAGAGTCACCCTTTAGCTTCTTTTTCTTCTCCCCTCCTTTCCTTCAGAAAATACTTCTAAAAGATCATTATTATTAACAATACTAGTAATCCCAGAAAACAAAAAGAAAAGCCTCCTTTTTTATAAAACTACTTACCAGGGGTGGTTGAGCCATAAAAAATTGTTTCTAAACTCATGGGAGGGGGGATTTCCATTGGTGGGTCGTAATGGAAAATGTTCCAAAATTTTAAAAATAAGTTTCTTAATTGAAACGTAATTAAAAACGAATTTTCGTTATTAATTACGTTTCAATTAAGAAACTTATTTTAAATTTTTTCGTTATTAGGTCGTTACTGCTTCAGTGCATGCGCAAAGCAGAAAAACAGGACTGACACTGTTAAAAGCACAGGCAAATCAATCCAAAATTGTGGAATACAGAGAGTTGGAAATAAAGGATGGGGGCTCAATTAAACACTCTAATGTAATATCAATCCAAACATCTAATTATGACAAGAACATATCAGTATCTAAGAGAAATGTATATATTCAATGTTCTGATACTCAAAGCATGTGGTATTCAAAGCAATGATAAAGATATTATACAATAATCATGAACAACACATTGTAGAATGCAATCAGTCAAATATGCTCTGGAGTTACATTACCAGAGGAGTTGCCCAAGTTCTGTATCTTATATAAAATGTGCTTGGCGTGGTAGTCCAAATAATGCAGTCTTAAGCAATAGTTCCAAAGCAGTTCATTGATATAAATAAATAATATACACATGAATCTATAAACAAATGCATTGGTCTCCATTTGCATTGAGGTTTGACTATCGCACCTCACCTGGCTTCTCCCTCCAGTTCCCGCTGACTTACGAGGAAACATCCAGCTTTATTTTAATCCCATTGGATTCTTCAATGCTCATTATCTGCTTTGAACTGGGTTATAGGGCAGTGTGGACTCAGTTAACCCAGTTCAAAGCAGATCTTGTTGGATTTTCTGCATTGGCTATTCTGGGATATAGGGCTGTGTGGAAGAGCCCCTAGATAACGGAGGTTTCCCCCTGTTCACCAGGCTTTCCCTCACAAGCGGCGGGAAAGCCTGGTGAACAGGAGGAAAGAATCTCGGCCCCGGGCTGCTTCCAAAGAGCCTGGGGAACAGGAGGAAAGAAAGAAAGGGCGGGAATAAAAACGACCTAATAACATGCCCTTTACGGAAATGGCGATCCCGGCTTTGGTTTTGAAATGTCATTTCCGGGTTGGACGCCGAGGGTCAATATAGGGTCAAAATAATTTCAAATATGAAAAATTAACGGAAATCAAAGTATTACGACTGGAGATATCCACCCCTACTACTTACACCTAGTTACCTCTCCTCTAGAGTAAAGTAGAAACAGCTTTAAGGAAGCATTAAACCCAAAGCATGAGGGGGACAAGGGCAGGCAGGGCCAAAGGAAGCCCAGAGGATAGTTCCAGGTCATTACTCTTCCTTCTTAAAATGCCTTAATGGAAAGCTGCATACAAGGAGAGAGTGTGCGCAGTGCTACCTGTCTCCTCTAGAGTAGAAAGTAGAAAGAACTTTAAGAAAGCATTAAACCCAGGTCTCCTCTATAGACTAAATGGAAGGGATTGCAGAAAAAGTGGTATCTTAACTCTGATACTTTTTAATCCAGGTCTTAATGAAGGGTATAAAGATTAAGGAAAGGGGAGTTCAGGGAGCCCCCCACCCCCATTGCCGCCAATGGACTGGATCTAGCCATATTTTTCAGCAGCGGTCCAAAAACTCCATCTGGCTATGCACCAGTTTTCGGGAGGCACACAAAAATAGATATGGCTGTCGACCAGTATCCAGCCAGCAGAAATGGATCGAGGTTCAGCCGAAATGCGCAAGCTTAATGTTCAATAATTTTTAAAAATAATTCTCATTACTTTTGCAATAGATTCCGTATGTGACTTTCGAACATCAGCTAGACAGAGAGGCTCTGCCCTGTCTTTCATCAGTGAGACGGTGGGGGAAAGAGCGTTCTATTTAATGGTGCACCATTTATGGAATAGTCTTGCCTTGTAGTATGTATGGCACCAGCAACCTTTGTTTTCTTCTGGCACTAGTCTAAATATGGCTTTTAGAAGTTTAATATACATTTTTGGAGTATGTATATGTCCCATTTTAACCTTGTGTGTTGTTTGATATGCTTTCAATCTGTTCAAATCCCTTTTATTGCTATTTAAATAGTTGAAATTGTATTGCACTTTGAGGTCTCATATATTGGGAAGGATACAAACATTTCAATAAATAAAATCTACAGAGTATGTGTGAGAGCAACAAGTATCCCAAAATTAAAATTAAAATTTAGATGTGTATACATATTTGGAACAGTGCAAAGCTACAAAGATAAGCTGGTACGGTTCAGCATTCTTTTAAATACTAATGTTCACTAGAGAGAGAGAAAAATCCAACATGGACATTGGTTACTACATTTCTTAATCTGTCATTTCATTTTATATTGCTAGTTTGTAAAATCATATTTCCTTTTCAAACGAATTGCTCAGATACTCCTTCCAGTATTCTACTATCTTCCATCAAAGCATGCATTCATATACAGCAGACATAATTATACTTTAAGAAATATTCTGTTAAAAAAGCATATTCTTCATAAAGGAGGGAAGATCACCCCTTTTGTTATTTTGTATAAGTGCTCTGAAGATGATACACTACCCATTTCCCCCCAGATAGCAATGAATACATGCATGCACACACACACAGAATAGCTTCTAAAAGTCTTCTGTAACTCTTTTATCTCTGTGGCTAGTTTAAATATTTTCATGCTTTAAGTTAACAGGATATTTTAAAGTACAGTCTCCATTTCACTGGGCGGATTGAAAATAATAGGATTAAGATTTTGATTGAAACTTCTCCAGTCATGGGATATGTTTATATTTAATTCACTTTTGTCGGGAACTTCTGGTAGCCATAAGATAATATTCAATGCAATTTACCCTGTCTGTGCACATTAGAGCTTTTAATGCAGCCTTATGAGCTTGAGATCTAGAATTGGGATTTCAAGGCCAAGTATTGAAATGAACAGAAATATTTGGCACACTTAAACCCTGTTCAAGCATTGTTGAATTTGAACAGAATAAATACATGGTGGAAGCACTACCCCCCCCCCCCTTGTGTGTTGCCATCTGAGAGTGAGCTAAATGCCAAAGAAGAACTTCCTTGAGGCTCTTCACATGACCCAGGATGCTTGAGAACACGTTTCAGAATTGCATGGAGACTCTCTACATAGAAGATGTTTTCTCTTAAAATAATTAATTTTCCAAGAAGGAATAATGAAAACCTGTTAGGTAGAGATGAGCACCAACCCCCAGTCGGACACAGCTGGACTTAATGTCAGGGGAAAACCTTTACCTTTTTAGATGTAAGAACAGCATTTTTTTAAAAAGAATGTATATATTGTGTATATTAGCAAAACAAATCTCAGTGTATATGCAAAATAAATCCAAACAAGTCAAAATACTTACTGTATATGTTGTCAAAGGCTTTCATGGCCAGAATCACTGGGTTGCGGTGAGTTTTCCGGGTTGTATGGACATGTTCCAGAAGCATTCTCTCCTGATGTTTCACCCACATCTATGTCAGGAATCTTCAGAGAGACCTCAGAGAGATCTCACAACCTCTGAGGATGCCTGCCATAGATGTGGGTGAAATGTCAGAAGAGAATGCTTCTAGAACATGGCCATACAGCCTGGAAAACTCACAGCAACGTATCATTATAATAGCTATAAAACAATAAAATAATTTAAATAGACAATAATTTATTTTATTTATTTATTTCCGGCATTTTACCCTGCTCTTCTCAACCCCCGAGGAGGGACTCAGAGCGGCTTCCAAAAAGGCACAATTTGATGCCAACACAGTAAAACACATAAAACACAGTATAAAACCCCAAAAACATTACACATTAAAATACAATTACATCAACATATCATACACATTCATTTAAGTTTTTTTTTAAAGGTGCTGCCTTGTGCTAGTGTGCAAACGCCTGGTCCCATAGCCAGGCTTTTACTTTTTTTATGATTAAAATTTAAAACAGGATTGAATTATTAAAATAAATTTTAAACTACCGTATTTTTTCGGACCATAAGACGCAGTTTTTTTCCTCCCAAAGTAGGAAGAAAAATTAGCTGCGTCTTTATGGAGTTTAATACACTAACATGGGGGCGCTGGAGCAGAGGCGCGTGTACTTACGCTATATTCGCTCCGGCGGCTCCCGGCTCCTGCCCATGCCCACTCTCGCCGCCGCGTGCATCCAGCCGGCGCGGAGGAGGGGGCGGGGCGGGACTCGTGGGGCGGCCTCGCCCACTCACGAACCCGGAGAGAGGGAGGCCACGAGGGTCCCCACGGCGGCCTTGCGGCAGCCGTAGCAGCAGCCGCAGCAGCAGCAGCAGCGGGCGCCTCTGCCGGGAGGAAGGAGAGGAGACGCGCGCTGTAAGAACGCCTGAAAGAGGCCGCAGGGAGGGAGGGAAGGAGGAAGAGTTCCCTCCTCCCTCCGGCCTCTCTTTAGGGCCTCCCCTACAGCGCGGCCCTTCGCTTCCTTCCTCCTCGGCACAGACGCGATGAACTGACGCCAGTTCGTCGCGCCTCTGACGAGAGGAAGCCCTCGCCGGCGCTAAGAACGCTGCCGGCGAGGGCTTCCCTCGCCAGAGGCGACGAACTGACGCCAGTTCGTCCGCTCTGACGAGGAGGAAGCCCCCGGCTGTGCGCTAAGAACGCTGCCGGCGAGGGCTTCCCCTCGTCAGAGGGCGCTGACTGACGTCAGTTCGCTCGCGCCTCTGACGAGGAAGCCCTCGCCGGCTGTGCGCTAAGAACGCTGCCGGCGAGGGCTTCCCTCGTCAGAGGCGCGACGAACTGACGTCAGTTCATCGCGTCTCTGTGCCGAGGAGGAAGGGGAAGCGGCCGCGCTGTAAGGAGGCCCTAAAGAGAGGCCGGAGGGAGGGAGGGAACTCTTCCTCCTTCCCTCCCTCCCTGCGGCCTCTCTTTCGGGCGTTCTACAGCGCGCGCCTCCTCCCTTCCTCCTCGGCAGAGGCGCTCGCTGCTGCTGCTGCTGCGCGGCTGCTGCTACGGCTGCCGCTGCGCCGCCGTGGGGGACGCCCTCGTGGCCTCCCCCCCTCCTCCTCGGGTTCGTGAGTGGCGAGGCCGCCCCACGAGTCCAGTCTTCCGCCCCGTTCCTCCGCGCCGGCTGGATGATGCACGCGGCGGCGAGAGAATGGGCATGGGCAGGAGCCGCCGGAGCCGCCGGAGGGGCGCGAATATAGCGTAAGTACATCGCGGCCCCCTCTGCTCCAGCGCCTCCCCCCTCCATGTTAGTGTAGCCAGCCCCCAATTTTTTTTTCCAATTTTGTCCCTCAAAAATCAGGGTGCGTCTTATCATCAGGTGCGCCTTATGGTGCGAAAAATACGGTATGTGCATTAGTATTTTGAGAGAAATGCATGATGCTCAAAAGTTAGAGGGAATCCTCCATCTTGTAATAGACATATAGTGGGAGAAACATTCAAGATAGAAGCTTTTAAAAAGTCATCACAAGAATATTTGCTCACCTTACATGCTTGTTTTGCCTAGACTCAGGAATGCTGGAATACAGTTTGGTTGATGTATGCATCTGCAGTGGCAGCGTATCTTCAGTATACCTCCAAATGTCTTGATTTGGCAGGGACAATTCCTATTAACCTGTCTTTCTATTTTTCAGATGTTTTATAATGTCCGAGACACCCCCACCCCATTCTCAGCTTATTTCAATTGCTGCAAACTGAGCTGAGAAGTACTTTGCATTTTGCACTTAAGTCAAAGAAAGGAAAAAATTAGTCTGCCCACCTTATCACATTGAGAAATGTCCCAGTTGTAGGAAACGTCAGCCTATTTTCACACATGGAGAGACACTGTGCTCATCACATGATTTAAAGTACTTCTGGCTGTCATGCATAGCCCTCTGTAGTTAAAAAGAGACAGAAGTGTCCTGACAGGAGGGAACTCTGGCAATTGATCTCAGCACATTGAGAAATTTCCCCCTCATAGAATACTTCAGCCACTTTTCAAGCATGTGGCAGCACAGAGCTCATCACATGTTCCAGGGTTGAAAAGAGGCAGAAATGTCCAGAAAGGAGGGAACTTTGAATACGGGCCAGCAATTGCGTTCAGAGCTCCTACCTCTTATTGCACTTTACTCCCATGTTTACAATTGAAAAACAGGTGGGATGGGAACCATCAAAAGTGTTTCAACCTGTTTCATTGCCCAACCTTCAGCAGTCTCTTGTATCCTATATGGTTTGATGCAGAACAATATGATCCCGTGGAAAGAAATGGTTTTAGCCTGGATCATTGTCTCTTGAATCTTATGGGGTTTGATGCAGAACAATAGGATCCAATGGAAAGAAAAGGTTTTAACCTGGATTACTATCTCTTGTACCCTATGGGGTTTGATGAAAAAAAATAGGATCCCATGGAAAGAAGTGATTGTAAACCGGTGCCCAAGTCTTCTTTAATGTAAGGGACTTTCCTGGGGCCACATTCCTAGTCCTCTAATTATTTCCAGAGCAAAGAGAAAGCTTGATTATTTGTAGGGATCATAAGACAGACTTGCGGTGTCTGCCAATTTTTATATTTCCCACGCCCTCACCCCCAGGCTTGTGGCAGCTGTATGTTGAAGCTGTATTTTCTGGTACTCAATAGCTTTTCATAGCTATGGCCTTGCTGTATCTGGCTAAGTGTCCAAATTTATTTTGGCAGTGCATTGTCCCTAATGATGCTCTAGTTTCACCACCTTAATTTCTGAACATTTTCTTCAACTTCCACTTGATTATTTTTCTAATTGGACCTTGCTTGACACCTGGGATCTAAGGAGAAGGCTTTTCTGATATTTATCTAAGTCCACATGAGTCTTGTCCTTTTTACCTCTGCAGCTGATGGCTACTGAATTCCAATAACATTTGGATACCTACAGCTTCTTTATCCCTGCTATAAGTATTCTTCTATTCAACAAACAAAACCCAGCTTGAAATACTAGTCTCATAACAGAATGTTTTCTCTCAACCCAAGCACTTCAAACCCAAGTTTCCAAGATCTTCAAAGGTATGCGACAGTAAAGCAAATTGATATAACGAAGACCTGTGCCATGGCAGAATTTTCAGAAAGTGGAACTTTCATATGAAAATCAATCCTACTTCCTCATATCTTGGTATTTTTGGTTGCTTAGCAGTCACTGTAGACCAAATAACATGATTCAATTTTTTCTTTCCTGTCTCTTGGCCTTCTTCTCTCATGAAGGGCAAATATAGAAATCTGGAGCTAAGAGAAATCTATTTATGAGGAACTGTTTTTTCCCTTTACTTTATTTATTTCCTCACAACTGGCCATCCCAACACTTTCTCCCCATCCATACCGTGAATGATAAACACACTGTATTTTCTCTCTCACACAGTATGGGTAAGTTGGAGCTGTTAGATCAGAGAAAGGGGGAAATGTGATTCAGCATCTGTCTCCAATAGCACCTCTTGTGCAAATCCCCTGTTTAAAAATATTAGAAATAAGATTTTAAAATAAACACTCTGCCCTCCATCCTTTAGACTTTAAAAAGCAGCATAGGAGGCTGATGTTGATAATGAAGGACTGTAGGGGGAGACATAGTTTCTCCCATTTTTTCTGATTACATTGAAGGTGGTAATAAAAATATTGCTTGAGTATGTACAACAAGCAGGTAGCAAAGTAAGTGCAATAAGTCACCCATATCCATGGATATAGACATTCAGTGCGTACTATTCCTGTGTTGATAATACCCTTTTAACCCTTATCTGTGTGTTTCTCTAAAGTTCTTGTGGCTATGTACTGTACTGTGCAGATAAATAATTCAAAGGAGTGAGATTTAATTTTACATTTACAGTATACCCTTATTGGCTGTGACAATGTAATTGCTATGACATCCTGGAATGTAATATTTACTAAATATTATGTTTGTCCAGAAAACAATATTCCCAAGTGTTTTTGTTTTGGTGCTTTGCACATGTTTGACCACATGCTGTTGTTAACGTTGATTTTATCAGTTCTGAACAGGCTTTGGGCTGTACACAAAGTCTAAAAAGTCTCCAAATAAAACATTTAGCCATTTATTTTACTTAAATTCATACATTCTGACATGTTTTAGAACCTTATCTGAAAATTGCTTCTTCCCCTCAAGTGTTCATCCCTTTTTAAATTACTGTTAATTGCATTTTCATATATCCACAGTAATCCTCGGAATGCTCTCCTCATGGATACGGAGTCTTATATTCACAGGCATAGAGCATGGTGCACACCTATAAATATTCATGTGGAAATATTCCTTCTACTCTATGAGCTCATTGGGACATTGGGTAGGCTTCTGCTCATGTCCCGCTATGTGCTCGTTCGACCCGAGATGTTGTGTTGCTCGCTGTGGAGTTGTGCCATTGTTTTATTATGCTACTGTTGTTTTTAATTGTTATTATTATCTTGTGTTTTATTGTGCCCCTTGGCTCCTGTAAGCCGCCGCGAGCCTCAGGGAGTCGGCGGCATAGAAGCCTGAATAAATAAATAAATAAATAAAATAAGGTAAGTGAAGCCCTGAGATGTGTTGGAACTTCACGTGCTATTTCAGTGCTCCCCACCAAAGAGATATAGTGTGTGATTATGCAGCAGTTCATTGGCAGCTGAAGTAGTACATCAACATACAGTTTCTCCAGGTCTGTGCAAGAATTATTGTATATACTTGCCGGTTGTTTGCTGTTAAGTGATCCCTTGTAACCCGAGGATGATGGTTCTCCAAGTGTAGTATCTTGGCAGTGAGTTGGTAGGTTGCTGTGGAGCCCTATTCTTTATCCGCATGTTCTTCCACAGTGAGGACATCTGTTTCCAGGTGGAAGGCAATCCCAGTCAGGGTTGACTTGATGCCCTTCCTCTTGGCACATTTCTTCCTTTCACTGGCCATTCATACCTCTTCAAAATCTGCAGCACTGCTAGTCACAGCTGACCTCCAGTTAGAGTGCTCAAGGGTTCAGAATCCAATGGGATTAAGATAAAGCCGGATATTTCCTTGTAAGTCAGCGGGAACTGGAGGGAGAAGCCAGGCGAGATGCGATAGTCAAACCTCAATGCAAATGGAGACCAATGCATTTGTTTATAGATTCATGTGTATATTATTTATTTATATCAATGAACTGCTTTGGAACTATTGCTTAAGATTGCATTATTTGGACTACCACGCCAAGCACATTTTATATAAGATACAGAAATTGGGCAACTCCTCTGGTAATGTAACTCCAGAGCATATTTGACTGATTGCATTCTACAATGTGTTGTTCATGATTATTGTATAATATCTTTATCATTGCTTTGAATACCACATGCTTTGAGTATCAGAACATTGAATATATACATATCTCTTAGATACTGATATGTTCTTGTCATAATTAGATGTTTGGATTGATATTACATTAGAGTGTTTAAGTTATTGGTATCTATGCCAGAGTTTTTAAGGTTGGATTTAAACCCATCTTTAAATCTCTTTTTCTGTCCACCAATGTTATGTTTCCCATTCTTGATATGGGAGTATGGTAACTGCTTTGGAAGACAGTGATCGGGCATTTGGACAATGCCGCCAGTCCAGTGGAGTTGATGGCGTAGGAGCATCACTTCACCATTAATATTTACCGGTCTGTATAAGTTGATCACATGTATAAGTCAAGGACAGGTTCTGGGATGAAAATAATGGATTTTGATATGACCTATGGAAAGGCAAAGATCCTTCCATGAGAGAGGAAATCTGTTTGCATTGGCGTGATTGCCCCAATGCAAACCCCACACATGGTGAGATAAAGGTTGGGAAACCCCACATTTAGTGACCATAGAAGGGGATACATAGTGGAACTCACATAGAAAGGAGAAAACCTTAAATATGGTTGCAGCTGCAGGACTGCATGAAGGGAAAAACCCCTACAGCTTCTTATAATATAACTGTCATTAAAACTTCTGCATGACTATATTTTTCCCAACACACCCTGAGTTTTCCCCTAAAATGCACCATTTTTGTGCTAATTGGCACAATGTAATTTTAATAGCTTAAATGTACAATTATTACTGTTATTCACATTTTGCATTTTAAAGATCATTTCATGGTACAAACTGTATTATCTGTAAGAACCATGAAACTGAATTTTTCCTCAGCTGGTGCTTCTATTCTATTAATTGAACTGCTTAACACTCATTTATAGAAATTATTCATTTGATACAAGTAACAATGTTTATACTGTGCATTCAGCTTTATTATCAAAGATCTGGTATTGTTTGAAAGCAGGATTTCAACTGCTTGCTGGTTCTTGGCTGTTATGCCTCCAGGGACATTAACAAAATATAACATAAAATCAATATTATATAGCATAACCCACTGGGAATGTCTCTTCACAAGTAAAACCTCAAGTGATGGCTCCTAGATACATATGATTCATTGTATGCTATTGCAGTCTGTTAAATGACTGCAATTGTTTGGGTTTTTTGCAAGATACATTTTGGCAAAGTATATGGTGACTCAATGAATTTCGTAAGGTTTTCTTAGGGAAAGAATACTCAGAGATGGTTTGGCCAGTTGCTTCCTTTGAAATTCAGTATACTGATCCAAGTACTAGCCAGTGCTGACCCTTTTTAGTTTCCAATACAGGCATCATGGCGAAGTAACGAATGGCTTCACTGATAGGGATGCAAGGGCTGGATGCAGTTTCCAATACAGCCATATAACCCAGAATATCAAGGCAGAAAATCCCACATTTTCTGCTTTGAATTGGGTTACCTGAGTCCATACTGACATATACTCCAGTTCAAAGCAGAAAATGTGGGATTTTATTCAGCTGTGTGGAAGGGGCCTTAGTATGCACATAAATTGCACCTAAAAAGAGCTATCGATTTGAATACTTTCTTTTTCTTTGATATTTTTTAAAAAAAACAACAACACAAACATGTTGAAAAGATAGACAACACACATGAAAAGCTTTATTTTCTGTTGTCTGTATTCTTCATGTTATTGTACTGAGGTCTGGCTCTCAGGTAATGTTTAATTACTAATTAGTACTATATGCATAAGCTTTGGGGCCCTGTGTTCTTCTCTTCCTTTACTTCTCATTAGTGGTCACAAAGAGATCAGAAGCATTTGTTTCCTTCCTAGCAGAATGCAACGTCTCAAACGTGGAACTGTGGTTTGTGTTGACTATAAATTATTGAAACAAGCCAAAGTAATTTAACCATAATATGAACTTCTCTTTTTCCAAACAAACCAAAACTGAAGTATTTGAAAAAGACCTTGGTTTATTTTTATCGTATCAGAAGTGAAACGAGGGTACAGTTATAATGTATTCAAAAAACACAAAGTTTTAAAAACATTATCCTAGATGTCCTTTGGCCAGTAGCTGGCCACTTGGAGTGCCTCTGGTGTTGTTACAAGAAGGTCCTCCATTGTGCATGTGGAAGGGCTCAAGTTGCATTGTAATATTATTTATTTATTTACGACATTTCTATCCCACCTTTCTCCAACCCAGAGACAATTCAAGACAGCTTTACAACCAGGCAACCAATAGGTGGTCTGTGGTTTGCTCTTATCCACACTCGCATGTCTTGGACTCCACTTTGTGGCCCCATTTTTAAGGTTGGCTCTGTATCTCATAGTGCCAGAGTGCAGTCTGTTTAGTGCCTTCCAAGTCGCCCAGTCTTCTGTGTGCCCAGGAGAAAGTCTCTCATTCAGAATCAGCCATGGCTTGAGGTTCCGGGTTTTAGCCTGCCACTTTTGGAATCTCACTTGCCGAGGTGTTCCTGCATATATCTCTGTAGATCTTTGAAAACAATTTCCTGATTTAAGGTGTTGGCGTGCTGACTGATATATGAACAGGGGGTGGGCTGGAGATGGCTATTGACAAGCAAGGAATTGTGACCAAAATGACAAAAGATCTAGAAATCAAGTTCTACAAGAAATTGCTTTGGGAGCTGGGTATGACTGCCTGGAGAAGAGAAGACCGGAAAGAGATAAGACAGTCATATCTAAATACATGGATATTATCACTGGATGAAGAAGATGGAGTAAGCTTGCTTTCTGTTGTTTAAAAGATAAGGACATGAGCAAATGGATTCAAATTCCAAGAAAAGAGATTCTACCAAAACTTTTGGAATAACATCTTAACAGTATAGTATTTAACAGTGGCTGCTAGTGGGTTTGACTTCTTCAAAGATTTTCTAACAGAGGCTGGATCAGAATCTCTCAAACAAGTGCTGGGGAGAGTCTAAGAATCTGAGAAATTGTGGAAAGCTACCGCAGGGTATGCGGTAGTCCTCATAGTCCTCAGCAGGGGATGCAATCAAGGTTTTCTTTATGGAATCCCCCCCCCCCTCTTATACTTTTGAGATGTGAGTGGTTGAATCCATGGCTTCAGACCCCATGGATAGAAAAGTCTGACTGTATTAAGAAAGTACTTTTACCCTTTTGTAAAGTCTGCATTGAAGAAATAAAGCTTATATGCCTTGAACTGAACAGCTGCTTGGATTTAATGGTTGTTTACTTCTGAAGTAGCTGTTCTTCAATTGGTTGAAATATAGTGCATAAATCTACTGAATGCATGCCAGGTGTCTGGGAAAGGTATTTCTTGTTTATGTAAATGCATGGGAACACTGCTGAGATCAATCAACCCTAAACTTTAAATATACGTATTCTGGGAGTCTTCTCTTGTTTAGAAGTGTTAACATTCCACTGAGTTCTTTCAAGATGGAATAGGGTGCTTCATTTTATAAGGATTAGTAGGTTTTATGACTGAGCAATGACTTCAATATGGGGTCTTCCAGAGTCAAATGCAATACACCATAGTCTGAGCATATGAATAATAGATTGTACTCAGTGCCGAATAATAAATAAAACATGTCACTGGGAACTTCTAGAGCTGGCCATCAGGTCCCAACATTTCAATACAAAAAGTTCAAAAATGCATTCTAAAATAATTGACTCGTATGTATTTTCTTCATCTGTTGAATTTTTTCCTTTTTGTCTGCATCACTAGAACGTTATAGCAATGTTGACCTATTACTGTTGTTTTTAAGGAAAAGCCATTGAAAACTTAAACATTAATTTCTGATAAACATGATCTTAGTTATATACAGGGGTGGGAAACATGTGGCTTTCAAGTTGCTATCAGACCGCAATTCCTATCTACGAGGCATAAGGGAAATTCTAGTCTACCAACATATGGAAGACCATGCATTCCCCATTCCAGCTATACAGAGTATTTATTCAACTCTTAAGAAAGATGTACTGGCTCTGTCCTCATAATCTAAACTTTGCTACCAGGTATGCCTTCAGAACAGAGAGCCAATGAGGTGTAGTGGTTTGTGTGTTAAACTAGGACTCTGGAAAGCAGGGTTCTCATCCCTGCTTGCTCACAGAAACCCAACATCAGAAGAAAGCAATGACAACCCTCCACCAAGCCAATGTTGCCAAGAAAACCCTACAATAGGTCCACCTTAGGCTTATCTCAAATCAGAAATGACTTTAAGATACACAACAACATTCATACATATTCTGTGTATATATGCATATCAGGGAGCATTTAACTTTGGAAACAACTCGTCTGGAAAATTGAACTAAAAATAACTCCTGAATTTCAAACCCTACTAAACATACAGCATTCAGGATACACACAATAGTTGCAGTGGGAAAGAATAAATATTAACCAATATATAGTATACCAGAACACAGGTGCTTTGGAATGGAGAAATACTAACTAATTAAGAAATTTGAAGTTGTAGAAATTTCTAAGATGAAGGAGAGATGAAATGAAAAAAAATATGTTCAAAAGTAAGGGCAATGTTTCACATTTCATTCCCTAATACACATAGAGTGGCTAAATATCTTAAAGGTGTCAGATCCTGTCTGTTCTTGGAAGCAGGGTCACATTTTGGTTAGTACTGTAAAAACCATCTTTGGGTATTCCTTACTTAAGAAAATCCTATGAAATTCTTGGGGTGGCCAGATATTTACAGGTGACTAGACATATAAACTTCACACACCAGAGAAGGGGGGGGGCAGTTTTGGGAATCCGCAATGTGAAGGGAAATATTCTCCCAAAGACAGATGTAAGCAATGTCAGAATATAACTCTTATTGGGTCCATTGAAACTTGGGGACATATGCCCATTTGAATTAAAGAGAATTGTTATAAAATAATTTGGAGATGGTACATGACTCCAATAATAAAGTTATTACAATAGAAGCAACCTACAAAATTGTTGAAGGTGCAAAAAGGAAACAGGGACTTATATACATTTATGGTGGGAGTGTGAAAAGATTTAAAAATTGGGATAAAGTATTTTGTTGACATTAATGACATACTATCAATTAATCTACAAAAAACCCACAAATATAGCATTTATATATTTTGGAGACATAAGACTGAAATGGCAAAAGAACAATAGTATTTTTTGTTATTGCCTTAGGATTCGTTATACTCAAAAAAATGGAAGGAAAATTAAGATCATGAAATTGATGATTGGTGCAAAAAGGTGTGGACCATTGCAATAAACGATAAACTGCCTTGTGAAATAAAGCTTGGCTTTGGTGTATTGGCTTGCTAATTTATTATTAATGAATTCACTGTTGAATCTGGATAATATTTTAAATGGATTTTATTGTTTTAATTGTAATTTTATTGGTATATATGTGGATTGCATCACTGGATGCTCATGTAAAGCCACCCTGAGTCCCCTTGTGGGGAGAAGGGTGGGATAGAAATGTATCTAATAAATAATAAATAAAATGTAAAAAGAGATTGATAAAAATAAATTATTTTAAGGTAACATGAGGCAAGTTCTTAGAATATATATTTGTTAAAGATAAAGGAATAAAACCAAATCAACATATACTAGCATTTTGGAGAAGAGGTCAATATAAAATCATTAATATTAAAGATGAATATATGTCCCATGGGTGGTGAGTGCATGTAGAGTGATTAGATGTATACAAATGTGTGTCTTAATTGTTTAACTGATTTTTGTATGTTTTAATGTTAGTTGTGTGTGATTAGTATAATTTATTTATTATCTTTTAAAAATATATTTCTTATTTTTGATACACACACACAAATTACATACCTTACACACATATAACATTTACAATTCCCAAAACCGACACAAGGATTGTTTTCTTTTACATATATTCATTTCTTTTTTGAGACAATCTTTGTATCTTTATCTTTATACATTTCCATCCTATATACTATATAACATTTGTAACCTATTTCTTATGGCTTGATCTCCGGATTGATTCATTATATAGTTCTTTATCCTTGTCCATCTTTCTTCCATTTCTCTCATTCAATTTTCATTTATTTTTAAATCATTTAATTTCACATTCATAATTTCAAATTCCATTTGCTCCACCATATAAAGAAGGCACAGGCCAGTAAAATATATACAATGCTAATAGAGGCTGATGGATGTATAATACGGGATTTGGAAAGTATGTGGGAACAGAGTTACAAATTACGGAACAAGAGATGAGAATTGTGGTAGAGACAATAGGGATGAAAAGGAATACCAAAGTACGAGAAATGAGGAGGAAAATATTGCACAAATGGTATCGTACACCCTGCCAATTAGCATACTATTATAAAAAGGGGAGTAGCCAGTGCTGGCATGGATGTCAACAGAAAGGGCGGTTTATGCACATGATGTGGGAATGTGAATATGTACAATATTTTTGGCAGACCAGACAAAATGCGTCAAATCAAATTTTAGGAAATTAGTGGGTCATTAGGGAAAAGAGAGGAAATGGGAAATAATAGGGAAATAAAAGAAACAATAATTGAATGTCCTTAAGCAGTAATGGTATTAGGGTGAAAAGATACATCAAAATGGACATAATTTATTTATTATCAAAAAACTGGAAGAAGAAAAAAAGAAACTTGGGGGCCCTCCTGCCTGGAACAGTAGAAGGAAAGAAGGGCAAACTAATATGGCCATATCTAATTAGTTTCCGAGCACAATTCAAAGTGCTGGTTTTAACCTTAAAAACCCTATATGGTTCCGGCCCAGTTTACTTGTCCGAATGGATTCTCCCCTATGAACCATCAAGGACATTAAGATCCTCTGGAGAGGCCCTGCTCTCGATCCCGCCATCTTCGCAAACGTGTCTGGTGGGGTCGAGAGACAGGGGCTTCTCCCTCAGCTGTGGAACTCCCTCCCAAGCAATGTTAGATATCCCCCCTCCCTGCTGTCCTTCAGGAGGCGGGTGAAGACTTGGATGTAGAATGAAGCCTTCCCAAAATAAGCTGAGATTGATTTCAATCTGAAATGGGTGACCACTTTAATAGACCAAGTTGAATGTGGTTTTAATGGAGATGTAGTTTTCATGTATCTCTGTTTTTATGTATTTTAATATGCTGTTTTAAGATGTTTTAAATTGGTATGTCATTGAATTTTGCTGTCAGCAGGTCTGAGTCCCTCCTTGGTGGTGAGAAGGTCAGGATACAAAAATTTAAAATAAATAAATAAATCTAAACTGTAGAATGAATGCAGTTTGACATGACACCAACCTCAATGGCTTAGTGCTATGGAATCATGGTAGCTAGCTATAGCTTTACAAGATCTTTAGCCTTCTTTGCTAAAGAGTGCTGGTGCTTCACCAAACTATTACTCTCTGGATTCCATAGTATTAATCTGTGGTTGTTAAAGTGGTGTCAAACTACATTAATTCCACAGAGTAGGTGCCACTAATTTTTATCTAACTCAGAGCAGGACTGGCTTACAGAAGGAGCCCAAAAACGTCTCTGGCTAAAACCGTAGATTCTGGGATCTGTAAGAGTAATTTCAGCTTGGAGCAAAGCTCCATTTCACCAGGTGTGGGCCTAAACTTGGTCAACAATTTTCAGCAAGAGGCCACCGGAAAGAAGCAGGCACAGCTCAAGTTCTTGGGTTTCAGTAGACCCCAACTTGGGAGTGATTTGTCCTAAATTTGGAACTGTTTTAATACACCTTAGGCCTAAGCATGGCATGAGAATTTATGTAAGACACAGGACCTTCTTCAAACAAAGGGTTTTTTGCAAGACCGTACCCAATATTTGGTTTAGTTCAAAGTGGCAATGGTTCAGGCAAATGTCTACCAAAGAAAAGCAACACAGAAGCATTAAGTCAATAAATATCCTTTGCTTCAAAGGCGAGATTTCCTATCAATGCTATTTCCTGTCTGTAATACATTGTTTTCCAACTGCAGAACCATGTGCTGAGAGAGATAGAGCCTTGTCTTGAAGGAATTCAATATTCAATTGCTTAATGATGCTAGATAATGAGTTCCTCCTTTCGGAAATGGTGGTGGCTCTAAAGTGTTAACCTTGGGCTTTTATAGTTAAATTTTCTTTGTGTTTGGACAGATAATCAAAAGCAATTTCATTTTATGATATACACATGTGCAACCTGTTAAAAATGTTACATAAATATAGCCATTATGTTACAACAATCTGGAGTCTTCAAATAACACTGGACCTTCAAATTCTTTCCCTGCCATAAAATTCAAACTGTTGCAATAATAATAATAAAAATGACAAAGAATAATGAAAAATAAACCAACATTTTGTGCATGTGCAGGTTCTTTTGTACATCCTGTTAATAACATATATTATGATTAACATTAGCCTTTATACTCTGCTTTTCTTTGCCAACGGAGACTCAAAATGGCTAACAGTAAGAATTCATAACAATGTGTGAATTAATATCTAACATATACAAATATTTTAAAAAGAGTAAACATTGTAAGCATTAAAATATAAAGTTAAAACCATGAAAACAATTTAAAATACATAAAAATATCACACAACACCCCCCCTAATGTGGTCTTAATATAGAGGTGTAAATTGTGCTATACATGCAGAGTACTGATTTTCAGTCAGTCAGTCAGTCAGTAGCCTTTATTTCGGTCAACAAACCATCAGCTAAGTCAAGTGAAAGTAGAACAATGGAAATACAACATTTAAGAAATTAATAACATCACATTTGGGTTATGATTAATAAAAACAAGTATCACCATTTACTATGGGTTGAATGACTGTCTTTATAATTTAAAGCAGAAACTGATTGCCAATTGATTTTACCAACTGATTTTGAACAATGTGCAAATATCATTCCCAGTTTATGGTGGCATAAGCAGAGTTATACATGTGAGACCACTGTATGTGAAATAGCACATTCAAGTGTACAATGGAGCATGTTAATATGCATTGATTCTATGCATTATAACTGCACAGTACAATGAGTTTTCATTCAGGCATTGCACTACATTAGTATTCAGTATAATAGCTATTTAAAATATCTGCCAATTTACATTATGCTGAACCACTATTGGATCTCAGCCATAGTCTGCCAATATGAACAAGGGTGCTAGAAAAAGCAGGGTTTTAATAGGACTTGGAAACATTTCAACAAACACATGTGATCTCAATGCTCTATCTGCATATTATGGTTTGGATATGCCAGCAAAAAGTCTTGTAGCACCATAAAGACTAACAAATATGGTTTGGCATAAGCTTTGTTGGAAAGCAGACCAATTCATCAGATGCATGCTATGATGGGTCCGCTATGTCAACAGTGATTATATGGTTGATTTAGGCATAGGCAGTGCCGAAAAACATGAAGACAAGGCAATGATCATCACACAAAATTGCACAGCAAGCTTTCTTCCACCTAGCCCATACTCAGAGACATGATTTAATTTCCGTCATTAACTTCCCCCATACTTAGCCATCTCAACTTGAAAATTAATCTGAAGATCATTTAACAGAGAGAGTAAAACTATTCTGCTACATCTACAAATCCTTTCCCATTCAGGGCGCTTCCACACAGGGGTAAAGCCCATGCCAAAGCGGGTTTTAAAAACCCACTTTGGCGTGGGTTTTAATCTCCACAAGCCACCCAAAAGCCAGGCTTTCCGGGGAGGGTAAATAACTACATACCATCCCAATTATAATCAGGATGGCATGCAGTCACCCCGAATCCCCCCAAAACAACCCTTAAACATTTAAAAACTTACCTGGCTACCCTTAAGATCCTCCTTGCATCCTCCTGGTATGAGGTCTCCTAGCGCATCATTTCCTCATGCCAGGAGGACACAAGAAGGACCATAATGGCAACCAAGTAAGTTTTTCCCCTTTTAAGGGTTGTTTTGGGGGCTGGAGAGTGGCTTGGGTGCAATTCCTGACCTTTGCGCTCTAGGAGACCAAAGGGTTTGGGATGGCAAACGAGGACTCACCCCCCGGGTAGTCTTGGGACTACCCGGAAGTGAGTCATAGAATCATAAGAGTTGGAAGAGATCTTGTGGGCCATCCAGACAAACCCCCTGTCAAGAAGCAGGAAAATTGCATTCAAAGCACCCCCGACAGATGGCCATCCAGCTTCTGTTTAAAAGCCTCCAAAGAAGGAGCCTCCACCACACTCCAAAGCAGAGAGTCCCACTGCTGAACACAGTTAGGAAGTTATTCCTCATGTACAGGTGGTATCTCCTTTCCTGTAGTTTGAAGCCATTGTTCCTCACAGGTTCAATATCACATTAGTTCCAGGAAGGCCTGGATCTAATGTGGTATTCAATTAATTTGGAATAACTGAACTTATTCTGAATTAATTCATTTTCAATTCACTTGAATGCATCCAGTAAAAACCCAGACAGGTCCCCCATTTTGGGGCCTGTCTGGATAGGGCCCCAGTCAGCTATTTCAGCACAGGTCCAGCACCACCTAGTAAGAGAAAATGTACTACCATGTGTTGTGTTTTTTTACTCTATAAACATCTCTACAGATATTTAAAGGAGCCAGGAATAGTCTTCAGAGGTGTTCAATTAAGATTTCTCCTCCTGGAATATTTAAAGTAGATATTTGTAGACAGATACTGAGGCCTGATTGACTGCTTCCCCACATTATCCAAACCCTTGTGAATATAATAAAGAAGCTCCAGTGTCAATGATACCAGCAGTATCTAGAGTGTCATATATTATAAGATAAACATGTCTGTGTTGAGAATCCCAACAATGTAGGCAAGTAAAGTCTGGTTTCAAGCTTAGGAAGCTGCAGCATACAATTGAGTTGTGCTTTTTAGCCATAGGAGTTGTTATATTGTGAATTGTTCCTGAGTTTTATTATAGCAGATTTCATGAATTGCAGCCCAGTTCCTCAGATGCAGGACTATAATGTTAATACCTCAGATATATTGACATGGGAACAACAGGAGAGGGGCTTCTCAATGACTGTTCCCAGGCTCTGGAACTCTTTCTAGAGAAATCAGACTGGTATTTTTCCTGTTATCCTTCCATACTCAAGTGAAGATTTTTTAAACATTGGTAGCCATTTGAATTGCTCATGGAGAAATGATCCTTAATAAATGCTGTATTGTTTATATGTATTATTCCTCTATCTAATGGGTATGCTTTAAAATCCTTTTAATACTATTGATAGTTTCAATATATTTTATCCTTTGTACTTTTAGTTGCATCTCTTTTAATTTTTGCAATTCACCTTCCGTCCCAAGGTGGGAAAAGGCATAATATAAACAAACAAACAATTACATTTAAAACTCAGTCATTCCAATATGGAATTCTATATTTCATTAGACTGATGGCTCAAGAGGGAAGAGCCTTGCATAATATCTCGCATTGTTTATTGGTTCTTTTGTTCTTCATAGTTATGTTTATAATGGTTTAATTGTAATAGCAATTTATTATATTTTGAACTTTTCTATTATATGAAATGCTGCTATATTTGCTTTACGGGGGGAAAGAAAGCACAGCAGTAATAGAAGTAGAGGCAGTGGAGCATATGGCCAGTTGGTGACCATGAGGTCCAGAATGGAATCAGATGCAGAACATTAACAAAACTCTTGGCAATGATAATGCAGACATTCTGGCATTAGGGAAATCGGTTAACATAAATCATGTATGATAAACATCTATTTTCAGATTCTCATCTTTCAGTTCTTCTGCTAAAGTTAGGAAGCATTTTGGAACAAGGGATGGAGACTGCGACCTCATTTGCCCTCACATAGTAAATGGAAAAATACACACACACTGCCCTTTCTCCATGAGATAGCAAGAACTTTGTCTCAGAGACGATTTTGATATGACATTTTGGGATATTTTTTATAAATGCAAAAAAGTTTAAATATTCAAGCCATCAAGGTGTTGTGGTTTGAGTGTTGGACTAGGACACGAGAAGACCAAGGTTCAAATCCTCACATGGCTATGGAAACCCACTGGGTGATCTTGGACAAGTCATACTCTTCCCGCCAGAATTACAAACCCTCTCTGACAAATTCTGACCCAAATAAAAAGAGCACTGTTAAGTTTGCTTTCAAGTTATAAAAAGTAGACATGACTTCAAACCACACAACAACAATAAAAAAATCTATTGCCTTCTTGCAGTCTTCTTGGGCCTTTCCACCCAAACAGAGGATGCCTCCAGGCAATAAAGACCAGGCTACCTCTGTGCAAATACCCTCACTGAATGTCTTTGCAGTTTCAAGGATACTCAATGCTATTCAAGCTTGCTAACTGCAATATTCATACTTGCTTTAACAGAACCTCTGAAGATGCCAGCTACAGTTGCAGGATAAATGTCAGGAGAGAATGCTACTAGATCATGGCAATACAGCCTGAAAAACTTACAGTATTTATTTATTTCATTTCATAGGACAGTCCTGAACTGTTATTTATTATATGTTGTGTGTTTGTGGTTTTTTACCGTTAACTTTATTGTTCTGTTTGTAAACCGGTCCGAGCCTTCGGAGAGTGGCGGTATATTAATTCGAATAAATAAAATAAAATAAAATAATAAATTTCTAACCTGTCCTTCTCTACCCCCGTAGGGGGAATCAGGGCAGCTCACAAAAGGCAACAATTCAATGCCGCATACAAGAACAGAACAACAACATATCAAAAAATACAACAAAGCAGATTAAAAAGTTACATATCAAATCCCCCATAATACCTGTTCCATATTCGTAGGCAGTCAGCCAATCTACAGTCCGCCAACACAACCCTATCCTACTCAAATTGTCCGTTTGCTGCTCCACATCCAACAAAACGCCCGGTCCCACAGCCACATCTTTAGCTTTTTTCTGAAAGAATGGAGGGAAGAAGTTGATCTTATTTAGCTGGGGAGCGAGTTCCACAGGTGAGGGGCCACTACAGAGAAGGCCCTGTCTCTCGTCCCCACCAAACATATTTGTGATGGAGGTGGGATCGAGAGTAGGGCCTCCCCGGAAGATCACAAATTTCAAGGTGGGACATAAGGGGAGATAGAGATACATTTGGACAAGTCAGCTGGGCCAGAACCATAAAGGGCTTTAAAGGTCAAAACCAGCACATTGAATTGTGCTCAGAATTGGACAGGCAGCCAGTGGAGCTAGCACAACAGAGGAGTAGTATGCTCCCTGTATGTCGCTTCAGTTAGTAACCTGGCTGCTGACCGCTGAACTAGTTGAAGTTTTTGAACAGTCTTCAAAGGCAGCCTCACCTAGAGTGCGTTGAGTAATCTATTCAGGATGTAACAAGAGCATGGATCACCGTGGCCAAATC
Organism: Anolis apletophallus; assembly: GCA_030556195.1. NCBI lineage: Eukaryota > Metazoa > Chordata > Lepidosauria > Squamata > Anolidae > Anolis > Anolis apletophallus. The sequence goes on along the minus strand of JARBWK010000006.1, from coordinate 61,594,434 downwards.
AGACTTCCCAAGATACAGTCGCAGCTGGCGCACAAGTTTTAACTGTGCAAAAGCTCTCCCAGCCACTGCCAAGACCTGGGGTTCCAGGCTCAGCGATGAGCCCAGGCTCACTCCCAGACTGAGAACCTGCATCTTCAGGGGGAGTGTGACCCCATCCAACACAGGCTGTAACCCTATACCTTGTTTGGCCTTTCGACTGACCAGGAGGACCTCTGTCTTGTCTGGATTCAATATAAATTTGCTAGCTCTCATCCAGTCCGACACAGCAGCCAAGCACCGGTTCAATGTCTGGACAGCTTCCTTGGTAACAGGTGAAAAGGAGTGACAGATTTGGACATCATCTGCATAGAGATGACATCACATTCTGAAACTTTGGATGATCTCCCCCAGCGGCTTCATGTAGATGTTAAACGACATCGGGGACAGTATGGAACCCTGTGGGACTCCACAAGATAATGGCTGTGGAGTCAACCAGGTGTCACCCAACAACACGTTTTGAGACCGTCCCTCAAGAAAGGACCAGAGCCACTGCAGAACAGTCCCTCCAAGTCCCATATCTGCAAGGCGTCTCAAAAGGATACCGTGGTCAACGGTATTGAAGGCCGCTGAGAGGTCCAGCAGAAACAACAGAGACACATTCCCTCTGTCGAATTCCCAGCGTAGATCATCTACCAAGGCGACCAAGGCTGTCTCAGTTCCATGCCCCGGGCTAAAATCTAGGGCTGCAACACCATGCGGACAGACTTCCTTGGGCCATCAACTCCAGAGTTGCTGTCATACTGCATAAATACTAGTGTTGTTGCACACCAAAACTCTGCCATCCCTTTTTGCGGGAGTGCAAGCAGGAGTCTGGGAGTACATCTAGACCAGAGCTTTCCAAAGATTAAATGTTGATGACACACATTTTAGACATGCATCATTTCGTAACACAGTAATTGTTTTATTGGCAAACCAGTGGTTAAACCGGAGTGTGGACACATACATAGATTACAATAACAAAATGTATGGGGACACAACGTATCTCATGAAAACCTTTTATTTATATCAGTGGTGGCCAATCTTTGGTCCTTTAGGTGTTTGGGATTCCAACTACCAGAAACACTGGCCAGCTTTTCTATTGCTCAGGAATGCTGGGAACTGAAATCCAAAACACTTAAAGGACCCAAGGTTGGACACCATATGATTTCTAAGGTAATAATATATATTTCCAAGATTTTGGTCATTTATGAGTAACAATATGTTGCTAATAATGTTACCAATACTAATTGGCACCTTTGCTGTGTAAAAATGCATGCAAGTTGGCATCTCTGATTTCACAGAAGTGTCATGCCTACACACTGCAGCCCATTCGCTAAGGCAAGCTCATTTTCATCAGCCTTCGAAGGGTGGTTGAATCAATGGATGGAGAATTCAAGGATTCAGAGGACCAGGCTGTAGTGCAGCTAGTTAGTAGCCAGCTGCATTCAATCACTACTGATCATGAGTTTGAAGCCAGCCTGGGCCAGAGTGAGCTCCCGACCATTAATAGTCTAGCTTGCTGTTGACCTATGCAGCCTGAAAGACAGTTGCATCTGTCAAGTAGGAAATTTAGGTACCGCTTTGTATGGAGAGGCCAATTTAACAAATTTACAACACCATAAAACTTTCCAGCAGTGTGCGTAAGAATGAGAAAGTACTCCATCAAGGACTCAGTGTCACAAGTGGACAGTGAAGAGGCAGCTCCCCCACTGGCTGGAATCAAGCATACCCTCATGAAATCGGAAAAACTGCAATGTTTAAATGCCTCTGTGTCTGTCTATATATGTTGTATGTCTAAATGGCATTGAATGTTTGCCATGTATATGTGCATTGCAATCCTCCCTGAGTCCCCTGCAGGGTGAGAAGGGCAGAATATAAATACTGTAAATAAATAAATAAATACATTCTTTCGTTTTTACCCAATTTGGGTTCCCAGATGTTATTGAATGAAAACTCCTGTCTCTTTTCAACGATGTAGACTGAGGATAACAGGAATTGTAACCCAAGAGTCAAGGAAAAGTTAAAGGACATTTTAAAGTCAGATATCACATCTGCAAGCCTTGTATCTAAATTCTGTTGGAAATAGCAGCCTTCTCAAACCATGTGGGGACATGAGAGAAGCCTCCCTCAAGAATGGCAAAACATCAAACATCCGGGCGTCCCCTGGGCAATGTCCTTGCTGACAGCCACTTCTCTCACAACAGAAGTGACTTGCAGTTTCTCAAGTCGCTCCTGACATGAAAAAAAAAGCCTCAACTAGTTATATGTTATGTATATAATTCAGATTGCTTACTGCATTGCATATTTGTACTTTTGCAATTTTCTTTAACCTCTTTGATGTAGGGGGGTAAACTACAGTCCATGTGATCAGATCTGGGCATGTTCAGGGCTCAGACTCAATTTTTAGAACAGTTCAGCTTTGAAACTTTAATAGAAACAGACATATACCTTTAGAAGACTGCAGGAACAGTATGTTTTAGACTTCAGTAGGAACTGTATGCTTAGAGACTAGACAGAGACTATTTGACTCTTAAAACAGAGAGATGCTTTAGATTATGTACTGATTATGAGAAAGATGCCCCGTGTTACCTACACAGAGAGACTACTTCAAATCTACTTACAACTGGATTGATAAGCAAAGTACCTGTATGCTGAATACATGAAGTTTGTAAGTAAACCAACTATGTTACTTTTAAAGAAGTCTGCTTATTTTTGTCTCTTGAGAACATGATTGAAAGGCAAATATATATTTTAAGGGAGAGTAGATTTGGGGTGGGGTGGGGGGGTGGAAGCTAAAAGGAACACTTCTGAAACTCTGATGTGTGTATGTGTGTGTGTGTGTATAGCAGGCATGGGCAAACATGTAGCAGGCATGGGCAAACTTTCTAACTTGGGGGCCGCATGCTAGCGCTCCCTCCTGGAAGGATTGGCTACCTGATGATGGACGGAAGGAAGGGACGGAGGAAGTAAAGAGAGAAGGAAGCATTGAAGAACGAAAGGGAGGAAGGGAAAGATGGAAGGCGAAAGAGGGAGAGAGGGAAGGAGGGAGGGAAGAGGGAAGGGAGGGAGGAAGGAAGACATGGTGAAAGGGAAGGAGGAAGGGAAGAGAGAAGGAAGAATGGGAGGGTGAAAGGGAGGAAGGTAAAGATAGAAGGAGAAAGAGGGAGAGTGGAAAGGAGTGAGGAAGGAGGGAAGGAAGGGAGGGAAGGATGGAAGGAAGGGAGGAAGGAAATAGAGAAGGAAGAATGAAAGGATGAAATGGAGGAAAGAAAAGATGGAAGGAGAACGAGGGAGAGAAGGAAGGAGGGAGGAAAGAGGGAAAGAAGGACAGGCAAAAGAGAGGGAAGGAGGGAGGGAAGGAAGAAATGGTGGAAGGTAAGCATGGAAGGAAGAAAAAAGAGACAGAAGGAAGAAAGGAATGAATAGAAGGATGGAAGGAAGGGAAGGAAGGATAAAAGAAAGAAAGAAGGAAAGAAAGACAAAAGGGAAGAAAGGAGGGAAGAAGAAAGAGGGAGAGAAGGAGGGAAGGATTAAAGGGTGGAAGGGAAGGATGGAAGTAAGGAAGGGAAGAAAAGAAGGATGGATGGAAGGATGGAAGGGAAGGAGAAAGAAAGAGGGAAGGAGAAAGAAAGAGGGAAGAAGAAAGGAAAGAGAAGGAAAGACAAAAGGGAAGGAAGAAGGAAGAGGTAGAAAGGGAGGAAAATGGGGAGGACGAAACAGTGGAAGGGAAGGATGGAAGGGAGGAAAAGAGGTAAGGAGGAAGGAAACAGAGAAGGAAGGAAGGAGGGAAGGATGAAAGAGTGGAAGGGAAGGAGGAAGGAAAGAGAAGGAAAGAAAGACAAAAGGGAAGGAAGGAAGGAAGGAAGGAGAAAGAGGGAGAGAAGGAGGGAAGGACAAAAGGATGGGAGAGAGGGAAGAAAGGATGAAGGAAAGAAAAAAGGAAAAAGGAGGGAAGGATGAAAGTGTGGAAGGGAAGGAAAGAGAAAAGGAAGGAAGGATGAATGGATGGAAGGGAAGATGAAAGAAGGAAGGAAGGAGGAAGGAAAGAGAGAAGGAAAGAAAGACAAAATGGCATGAAGAAGAGGTTGAGAGGGAGGAAGGAGGGAAGGACGAAAGGGTGGAAGGGGAGGATGGAAGCGAGGTAAGGAGGAAGGAAAGAGAGAAGGAAAGAAAGAAAAGAGGGAGGGAAGGAAGGAAGGAAGGATGAAAGCGTGGAAGGGAAGCAGAAAGAAGGAGGGAAGGAGGAAGGAAAGAGAGAAGAAAGACAAAATGGAAGAAAGGAAGAAGGAAGAAAGAGGGAGGAAAGAGGGAAGGAGGAAAGGGTGAAAGGGATGGGAGGAAGGGAGGGAAGGAGGGAGGGAGAGAGGGAGGTATGGAGGAAGGAAAGAGAAGGAAGGAACGAAAAGAGAGGGAGACTGGAAGAGAGAAGGAAGGACGAAAGGATGGAAGGGAAGGAGAAAGAAGGATGGAAGGAAAGAGAAGGAAAGAAGGAAGGAAGGCTAGGAGGATGAGAGAGAGGAGGCCCCCGAGCTTGGGTTTGCCCATACCTGACATCTAGGAAGATGCACTCCTCCTGCTCCCCTTGGAGCTGCATCTGCCTTCCTGGCCTCTCTCTCACACACGCCACCCATTCATTGGCCCGGTGCCTCCCTAATCCAAGGAGGATGCCCTGAGCAACAGCAGCGAAGGTGGCGCCCGGCTGCCTCCCTTCTCAGGCGCGTCCAGGTCTTGCTTGCTCCGAAGTTGGGGCGTCCTTAGGCTCCGCCTCCCCTCGCCCCTTATTGGCCGGCCGCGGCTCGTCCTTTCCCCGCCACGGGCTGGGCGGGGCCAAGCGACGCCCCGGCGACTGGCGGCACTCGCCTGGGCTGTGCCTGGAACGGAGGCGATGGGAGAGCGGCGCCGGGAGAGGCTCGGGGCCGCCGGGACTTTGCCCCGCGGAGGACGAGGACGGAGAGGAGCAGGAGGGAGAGAGCCCGCCGCCGCAACCGCGTGGCTTTAGACAGCAGCACGCCTGGCTTTTGTTTTGGCTTCCACCGTCATTTTCTCCCTCCCTCCCTCCATCCTGCCAAACAAAGGAAGCAGAGAGAGAGAAAGAGAGAGAAAGAGAGAGAGGCATCTATCTATCCATCCCATCGATCCTACCCCGAGAGAGACATCATCTTGTGGTGCTGGAGACATGCGTTCTGTCCGGAAGAGGTGGACTATCTGCACCATCAGCATCCTCCTGATCTTCTACAAGACGAAAGAGATCGCCAGGACGGAGGAGCACCAGGAGGCGCAACCCAGCGGGTAAATGCCAAGCCTTGCCTTGTCTTGCCTTGCCTGGCGAGAGAGAGAGAGAGAGAGAGAGAGAGAGAGAGAGAGAGAGAGAGAGAGAGACGCGTTTGACAAAGGAAGGGGAGCGCTGGTGTTGGTTATCAATGGGTGCAGCAGCGGAGCTGGGCTTTGGCTTCCTTTCCCTCTTCCTTACGATTGGGGAGGAGGAGGAGGAGGATTCCACCTGAACCCTGCTGGGGATGATGGTGAAGTCCTTTCAATGGGAAGTTGGGCATGAGAAGGGAAGACAAAAGAGAGGGGTCATACCTTTGATGCCACCGTGCCTTCCTTGATTGATCCCAGGTCAGCCGAGGAAGGCAATCATGGTTTGTTGAGTGCGCCTTGTGTGTATATATATGTGTGTGTGTGGGTTTGGAGAGCTGCACAAAGCGGCGTTTTCGTGCTGCTAGAAGGGGGAGTGGCATTCCTCCCAGAAGTTTAGCTTCTGACCGGCGTTAAGCAGCCCTGCCGGCGGTTCAGTGTGAATTCGCCGCCTAGGAACCTGGTCCTTGGACTGAGAACTAGGAGAATCAGCCAGGAGAGCATCAAGGTAGTAGTAGGGATGGATGATGCAGCTGGACCCCACTTTCACTGCCTCGGTGCTAGGAAATCCCGGGAGTTGCGGTTGAGTGAGGCTGGCATCAGCACTCCTTGGCAGAAAAAGGAGAAAGACCTTGTCATACTTCAACTGCATTGAAGCAAATCCTACTGTCTTGATCAGGCCTGGGCAAACTTCGGCCCTCCAAGTGTATTGGATTTCAACTCCCACAAAGCTCTTGCCTGTTTGAGGCAGGTGTGAATCAGTATCGTCGCCAGGATTTTGATTCGGGGGCTGAGTTTGATTGGGGGATGAATCTGAGTGAGAGAGGATCTACCCTAGTAAACCTCTTGTATCATTATCCAAATACCCCCATGCATATGGGATATATTGAGCATGGTGATCAGATCATGATATGATATTTTAAACATAACAGTTTAAATAATGTACCAGTAAGTCCTTCTCGCAAACCACTCTGAGAATTTGGGGGGGCTGAAGCCCCTTAAGCCCCCCTGGTGTGAATGCTTCTGGAACATGGCCATACATTCCAGAAAACTCACAACAATCCATGTGCGAATGTTGCAATTGGCCACCTTGATTACTACTTAATGGCCTTGCAGCTTCAAGGTCTGGCTGCTTACTGCCTGGGGGAATCCTTTGTTAGGAGGTGATTAGCTGGCCCAGATTTGTTTCTTGTCTGGAATCCCCCTGTTTTTGAGCGTTGTTCTTTCAACAGAAAGGAGGAAACCATGAAAACGAACAAATCTAGTTACCAGTATTTTTTTTTTAAAAAATCAAAAATCAAAACAGTAAATAAAGAATAACACTCTTAAAGAGGGGGATTCCAGACAAGAAATGATCAGGGTCAGCTAATCACCTCCCCAAAAAGGACTCCCCGGGTAGGAAACAGCCAAACCTTGAAGCTGCAAGGCCATTAAATGGTAATTAAGGTGGCCAATTGAAACATTCACGCCTACGTCTAACAGACTAAGGGTTCTTTCTCCCACCCTGGACATTGCACAGATAGGTAATTTTTCTAGTTTCCAACAGACCTCAGAACCTCAGGATGCCTGCCAGGGATGCAGGCGAAACATCAGCAGGGAATGCTTCCAGAACATGGCCATACAGCCCGGAAAACTCACAACAACCCAAGTCATCCCCTCTTTGCCTTGACCCAGCTGCTTCATCACACAACAGAATGAATCCACTCTAAGTCCAGTTGCTTCCTCCTTCAAAATTCTGGGGGTTTGTTGTTTAGCAAAGAGCCTTTAACAAGCTCACTAGAAAGCCCAGAATTCTGCAGGAGGCAGAAACCGGATTTAAAGTGGATTCAGGGCTCTTCCACACAGCCCTATACCCCAGAATATCAAGGCAGAAAATCCCACATTATCTGAGTGTGGACTCAGATAACCCAGCACAAAGCAGATAGTGTGGGATTCTGGGGTATAGGGCTGTGTGGAAGGACCCTCATTCCCTAGTGTGATGAAGTAGCCGGCTTGAGCCAAGCGGAAGGGTAGGCTACCCTGGCCCCATCAACACTACCCATTCAATAGGGTTTCAGCTAGCTTCAAACAGCTGCGACTTGACAACTGGTTTTGGGTTTTCGATTTTAAGGGATGTGTCTTAATTGTTTTAATTGTTGTTTCAATATTTTTAATATTTTGATTGTACTGTGGTTGTTTTTATAATGCTAGCACCATATGATGCTTTTGTTAGGCCGCCCTGAGTCCCCCTTCGGGGGGAGAAGGGAGGGTATAAATATAGGAAATTGAATAAATAAATTAATTAAAACTCCCACAAAGGCTCACGAAAGAAAGCCCTTCATGAGCATCTGTGGTTTGTGGCATCATGGACTGGTGTTGTCCCCCCCCCCTCCAAAGCCACACCGACCCGTTGCGTTTCCTGTGTTGTGTTGTCGTCCGGAGCTCTGCGTGCCTATTTTGCAAGGCTTGCACAAAACAGGAAAGAGTGCTCTGCCTGCCTGTGGTGGGGCTTTCCATCGCGAGACAAAAAGCGGATCTTCTTTGTTATGCGCCGCCACCTAGGTTTCTTCGGGTCGCCCCCCCTTCCCAATTTGTGCAACCTGGATAACAAGGATGCTGCCTTCATTGAGATCCTGGTTGCTAATCGCTTCTCATTCATTACAGCTCCCTGGTGTTGAAACAAATGGTTGGCTGCAAACCAACTGAACTTCAGTTAGGCTAATGGCTTTAGCAGGTCTTCTAAAAGATTTGAATGCTGTCCTAATGTAAATAAAACCAGTCCTTCGTACCCAGGGATTTGTAAATATTTTCTTTTTGAACATTTATTGGGTTGTAGGTTTTTCGGGCTGTATGGCTGTGTTTTAGAAGCATTCTCTCCTGACATTTCTCCACCCTGGACCTTCCACAGATATATAAACCCAACTTTCTTAGTTTCCAACAAGCCTCACAACTTCTGAGGATTTATGTATCCTGTCAGGAGCAAACTAAACAGTTGTGTTGCATTTACAACAAACAAACAAACAAAACACAAAGTTTGCAGAATTGGTATTCTATTAAATGTCCTTTGACCAGTAGCTGGCCACTTGGAGTGCCTCTGGTGTTGCCATAAGAAGGTCCTCCATTGTACACGTGGCAGGGCTCGGACTCCATTGTAGTAGGCGGTCTGTGGTTTGCTCTTCTCCATACTCACATGTCGTGGATTTCACTTTGTAGCCCTTTTTCTTAAGGTTGGCTCTGCATCTCATGGTTCCAGAGTGTATTCTGTTCAGTGCCTGCCAAGTTGCCCAGTTTTCTGTGTGTCCAGGAGGGAGTCTCTCATTTGATAACAGCCACTGATTGAGGTTCTGGCTTTTAGCCTGCCACTTTTGGACTCTCGCTTGCTGAGGTATTCCAGCAAGTGTCTCCGTAGATCTTAGAAAACTATTTCTTATTCTATTTCTTAGAAAACTATCTCTGAGGTTGCCTGCCACAGATGCAGGTGAAACGTCAGGAGAGAATGCTTCTAGAACATGGCCATACAGCCCGAAAAACCAACAACCCAGTGATTCTGGCCATGAAAGCCTTCGTCAATACATTTATTTATTTATTTATTTACCCTGGGTTGGACTGGATGGCCAATGAGGTCTCTTTCAACTCTATGATTCTATGATTTTATTTATACCTTGCCTTTCTCTACCCTGAAGAGGAATCAAGGTGTAATATGTAATACTATTATTACATATAATAGTAGTAGTAGTAGCAGCAGCAGTAGTAAAAGCTTTCCCCTGACATTAAGTCCAGTCATGTTGGACTGTGTGGGGTGATGCTCATCTCCATTTCTAAGCCAAAGAGTCGGCGTTGTCCACAGACACCTCCAGAGTCATGTGATCAGCATGACTGTGTGGAGCGCCCTTCCTGCCGGAGCGGTACCTATTGATTTACTCATATTTGCATGTTTTCAGACTGCTAGGTTGGCAGATGCTGGGGCTAACAGTGGGAGCTCAGTCCACTTCCCAGATTCAAACCTGCAAGCATTTGGTCAGCAAGTTCAGAAGCTCAGCATTTTAACCCACTGCACCACCCGGGGGGGTCCTAATAATAATAATAATAATAATAATAATGGGGCTTCCAAATTCAGACTGACAGAGTTTTGGAGCACAATATTCCTGACCTCACAATCATGCTTAAAAACAAAGTATGGATCGTTAATGTTGCAATCTCAGGTGACCGCAGGATTGAAGAGAAACAACTGGAAAAGCTGACACGATATGAGGATTTAAAGATTGAACTGCAAAGACTGTGGCACAAGCCAGTAAAGGTGGTCCCAGTGATGATCAGCACACTGGGTGCAGTGCCTAAAGACCTTGGCATGCACTTAAAGACAATCGGCACTATCAAAATTGCCATCTGTCAGCCCCAAAAGGCCACCCTACTGGGATCTGCATACATTATTCGCCGATACATCACATAATCCTAGTCATTTGGGAAGTGTCCAACATGTGATCCAATACAACAGCCAGCAGAGTGACCTTGTTTGTTGTGTACCAATCTTGTTGTGTTTCAAATAATAACAACAATAACAACAACTTTATTCTTATACCCCACCTCCATCACCCCATAGTGACTTGGTGGTGGTTTGCATGTGTATCAAGCTCATTATAAACAAAGGTTACAGAGTAACACAATTAAAAACATATAACAATCAAATATATTAAAACAATAAAATGAATAAAATCTAAGACATCATAAAGCATAACCAAACAGAAAGCAACCAATGGCCAAGAAAAGTGGATATATGCAGATCTGGTGCTAATAGGGCAAGACAGGGCTAGTGCAACAGAAACAGTAAGGCCGGAGGCTGGGAATAAAGTGCTAGCGTTCCTACCAAAAGATGAAGGCTAGGCTGACTTAAACAGTTGTTGAACCATTATTTTAAGGCGCATTGGAACATCCAAATCTTCAGGTCTTTCCAAAGGGTGGGCAAGGTGGGGGCTAATCTAATCTCCCTGGGGAGAGAGTTCCAGAGCTGGTGGGCCACCACCAAGAAGGCCCTCTCTTGGGAATGGCCTCCCTGGCAGATCTTAGCATTTGCGCCGGTTCATAGAGGGAGATACGGTAACAAAAATAAGTAGGACCTGAACCATTATAATATAGGCAATTATTCAATGCTATAAAACACATACAGTTCCAGTAATATTAAAACTAAATTAAAATTAATAGATATTAAGCATTTAAAACATTTTAAAACATTATGAAAATCTGAAAAGCATACCTTGATTTTACTATTTTATATAAGAGGGACTACTTTATTGTGCCCTTGTATATAATGGGATTTCAGCATTCATGCTGGTGTCGACTGGAGTCCTTGAAACCAAACCTCAGGAGATACCATTGTATGCCTCAATCGGGATGCGTGGCACATTCTTCTTTCCTTTCTGCATCTTTTTCTAATGTGTTTTTTAAATGAGGGGCTTCCTAAACCCCCTGCCATGCAGGAACATGATTCTATGAACCATAGAGTTGGAAGAGACCTCGTGGTCCATCCAGGCCAACCGTTCTGCCAAGAAGCAGGAAAATCACATTGAAAGTACCCCTGACAGATGGCCAGCCAGCTTCTGCTTAAAAGCCTCCAAAGAAGGCGCCTCCAGCACATTCTGAGGCAAAGAGTTCCACTGCTGAACAGCTCTCACAGTTAGGAAGCTCTTCCTCATTTTCAGGTGGAAACTCCTTTCCTGTAGTTTGAAGCCATTGTTCCGCATCCTAGTTTCCAGGGCAGCAGAAAACAAGGTTGCTCCCTCCTTCCTGTGACTTTCTCTCACATATTCATTCACTGTTTTATTGTTGTGATTTTATGTGCTGTAAACCGCTCTGAGCCATCCCGGAAAGGACGGTATACAAATTGAAATAATAAATAAATAATTAATAAATAAATAAATATTTATACATGGCCATCATATCTCCTCTCAGCCTTCGCTTTTGCAAGCTAAACATGCCCAGCTCTTTAAGCCAGTCCTCATAGGGCTTGTTTTCCAGACCTTTGATCATTTTAGTCACTCTCCTCTGGACACATCCCAGCTTGTCAGTATTCCAGGTGCAGTCTGACCAAGGCAGAATAGAGGGTTGGCTTCCCTGGATCTTGACACTATACTCCTATTTATGCAGGCCAAAACCTTATTGGCTTTTTTTACTGCCTCATGCTCATGTTCAACTTCCTGTCTATGAGGACTCCAAGATCTTTTTCGCACGTACTGCTGTTGAGCCAGCCATCCCCCATTCTATATCTTTGCATTTCGTTTTTTCTAAGTGGAGTATCTTGCATTTGTTACTGTTGAACTTCGTTTTGTTCGTTTATTTTGTTGAACCTATCAAATTGTATAGGTTAAATGATTGGTCCTAGGTGTGTACTGAATTTGTTCTTGGTTTCCCCAGTGCAAAATGTCTTACAGTCCCAAGCGCCATCAAAGGTGGAAGCGGAGAGGTATTCCCATTCTATGAATTCATGCTTGCAACAGAAGGCAGTGTGCTGTCATTTACTTTAGTGGCTGGGTAAACAGAAGCAAGAATTGGTTGTTAATCCGTTAATTAGTGACTCCATGTGGTGCTAGTTTACCTCACAACAAGGAATTTAAAAACCTGATTCAAACGTCTTCCAATGGAACTGCAGCCAAACCTGCTCCCTTTTGGGCCTAAATACAGTACAATATGTGCCTGTCTACAATCACAACAAAACAGGGAGTGTATATGCCACATCTCCTTGATATTTTCCCATGGAGAAATATCATCAGGGTTTTTTTTTTTACTTTTTGGATAGCTCTTTGCTTTTTCTGCCTTTCTTGAAGACTTGGATAATTTAGGGCAAGGGTGGCCAACTGTGAAATCCCTCTCCTCCCATTTTGCTAGGTTTTTTTTGAGCTGTCCTTATTTCTGCCATAGCAAAGATATCCAAACCCATCAACTGAAGGAGTGATTAAATAATTATAGAACTTGCCATCTAACAACATTTAAACTTGCCCCAGTCAAGAATGTCACACACCAGTTCCTGGAGCGATGAATACCTCAAGCAAGAAATTGCTGTTGAAAAAACAAAACAAAAACCTAAATTGACATGTTTTTGCTAAAATGACTTCCTGCCACATCTGCTTTCCTAGAAACAGATAATTAAGCAGTTTCATAGTTTGGGTGTAACTGATAAACAGCTCGAAAAGTGCACAATGTTGTTATTTAGTGACAACTTTTTTTGAAACTTTGTAAACTTTGGCCAAGATCCAGCATTGCCAGATGTAACTACAACATCAACAGAGTTTCATTATTTTAGCTATATAGGATGATGCCCGCTTACCTTTTCAACCAGGGAGTGCCCTCAGCATAAGGTTTCTGTGGGACTGTTCTTAGCTCACATTCATGGGATGAGCTGAAAATAGGTAGCTGGAGAAACCCCTTGGAATCCTGTATGTACATAATAAAACTTTATTTATATACCACTCCATCTCCTCAAGAGGACTCAGGGCAGTTAAAGTAGTATCAAGCTTCACAGTGTAGATGCACTCTTAGTCTGTATGATTTTGACAGCTTAGACAGGTTAGACTGACAAGTTACAAGCTTGTAAGTTTGGGTTATGCTCTTGTGACAGCTGAGTAGGATATCAGTGTATGCTAAGAGAGAGGCCTAACCCGTCAAAATCATACAGACTAAGAGTGCACCTACACTGTAGAATTAATGCAGCCTGATACCACTTTAACTGCATGGCTCAATGCTATGAAATCCCAGGAGGGTGTAGTTTGGTGAACTCACTAGCGCTTTTTGGCAGAGCAGCTGAAACCTTGTCAAACTACAATTCCTATGATTCCATAGCATTTAGCCTCGCCAGTTAAAGTGGTACCAAACTTGTTTTAATTCTAGGGTATGTATTCTAACTGAGTTGCAGATGTATCTGCTTAATAAATGAGAGCTTTAATTAATCCAATGTGTCCGTCAAATTATGCAAAAGTGGTCCTTGGCTTATTTTTTTCTCAAGTGGAGGGCTTTCTTGTGACTAATCTTGAGTTTTGTAACTCCTGGCAGGGGAAGCTAGCTTCGTCCCTTTCCTTTTCCTCTTTGCCTCGCCAGGCACATTTTTAGTTAGGCAGGTTTTTGATAATTAACCAGCTGTTGAGAAAGAAGCCTTTTATTGAATGCTTTCAAGTGGATTTTCACCCAGTAGTATTTTAATATGTACTATATTAGTTCCATTGTGTTTTAAGCATTTTTGAATGAACCTGTTTTTAATTTTACCTGTAGGCTACCTGTTTAAATGTTTTTGGAGAAAAAGTGGAATATAAGACAAAAAGAAAATTGTTTTGTCGAAGGTTTTAATGACCAGAATCACTAGGTTGCTGTGAGTTTCCCAGGCTGCATGGCCATGTTCCAGAAGCATTCTCTCCTGATGTTTCATGCACATCAATGGCGGGCATCCTCAGATTAATTTTAATCCTAAAATTAAAGTAGGAGCCCCAGTGGTGCAATGTGTTAAACCCTTGTGCCAGCAGGATTGAAGACTAACAGGTCAGGGATTTGAATATGGGGAGAGCATGGATGAGCTCCCTCCGTCAGCTCCAGCTCTCCATGCAGGGACATAAGAGAAACCTGTCACAAGGATGGTAAAACATTAAAACATCTGGGCGTCCTCTGGGCAACATCCTTGCAGACGGCCAATTCTCTCACACCAGAAGCGACTTGCAGTTTCTCAAGTTGCTCCTGACACACACACACACCCTCAGAAGTTTTGAGGTCTATTGGAAACTAGGCAAGTGGGGTTTATACTGTATATCTGTGGAATGTTTCAAGAAAAGAACAAATAACACCTGTTTTGGTTATTTATTTTCTCATACAGTATTTATATGCTACACTAAAGCATATCACTTGGATATTTTCCTTTTTTAAAATGGCTTCTCAAACTGAGACAGGGCAGGGTAGTGGTTTGAATATTGGAGTATGACTCAAATCCCTGCTTAGCTTTGAAAACCCACTGACTGGGTTACCTGTATGTTCTCAGCTCCAGAAACCACTGTAATAGGGTTGTCATAATTTGTAATTGAAAAGCAGACAACAACAGAAACTTGTCTGAGAACTACAGCAGTGGGAACATGACAAAAAAAAAAGTCTCCCCAAACATATGCTTGTCTAAATGAAAAATGTGGAAGCTGTGGTACTCTAGAAGTGATTATCCTCCAGTTCCCACCAGCATTTGGGGAACCATAGCTCGTTTGTTTCTGCTCAAGGTTTTCCATCCCTATTTTTTTATCAGCTGCACATTAGTTAATTCTCAAACTGCTCATTTAATATTGTTGACTTTAAAATATGTGGATTAGGTTATGGGCAAAACTACATCTCACCATTTGACATCATTAAGCATCATCTGCATGAAATCATTGCTGCTTGTCAATCTGTTGAGTTTTGAGATGCTTCTTAATGTTACTGGGTATAAGAATCTAGTATAAGAAATCATTTTTGAGCTTTTTTTTGCTCTTCCTAAACTCAGAAAAAAGCAGAGTCTGCTTAACATTAAAGGCTAATTTTAATTGGCATTTGGTGTACAGAGAAGACATACAACACTTTGGGCATAAAGTTATAGTATGACTCATTCTGGACTAAGAGTTAAGTAATAGGGAGAAAATGCTCATTTTGAGCTATTGAAGGAAAACAAACATACATAGCAATGAGCTATGTGTTGGGTATATGTCTTGCTACAGTACCAGGGACAACCAACTTGCTGTTTTCCAGCAACTCTCACAATGCCTATCCAATGCAATCAATATTGGGCACTAATGGAGGACAGATTTTTAACAATTAAGATCAGTGATACAAGTTGGCTATTACTGGTCTAAAGCAGGGAGTGGTAACTTTGAACTGCAGTTCCCATCATCCCTCACCATTTGCCATGCTGGTTAGAAGTGCTGGAGTAAAACATCTGCAGTAAAACATCTGCAGGACCATAGCTGCAGACCTCACAGTGCAGGATGACATTGTCATTTTAAAGATGTTGTGAATAATTCATTTTCTATACGGTTCCAAGGGCTGCTATTGTTTTGGTTCTAATGCTATCACTTGCCACTCATTACATTTGTACATTCACTAATTTTGTTCCTGAGGGAAGGAATGATTAATGTTAAGATTTTTCTTCCTGCTGTCTGACTAGTTGGAGTTTCATATTAATTCTATGTAACATCAGCACTTTACTTCAGAAAATATTGCTTCTTGCTCATTTATTTTTAACTTTCCCAAAATGGGATTTTCCAAAGAACTAAAAAACGTCCTTGTCAGGGTTTTCTAACATAAGAGAAAGGTTTTTTTAACCATTTAAAAACATCTTTTTGAATATCTTTTCCATCCCTAGTTGGAAGCAGGCTCTTCTGGGTTCACTGATGCTTACCCTCTGAAAAAAACATGTGCAAAATCAGATCACTTGCAAGGATTTTGTTTTAGCATAGTGGGCATATTATATATTTACTTTTTGCCTGATTTCCTCAAAAAATAGACGATTATCTTTTGTATGTGTTTTGATTATGTTTACTCAAGAAAAAGAAAAATGAAAAAAACCCACCCCGTTAAAAAGGCCCATCTTTCCTTTTGGTTGCAAGAGCTGAAGTACAGACAATTGATAAGAGGAATGTTAAGTCTTCCAATGAACTGAATCTGTCCTTGATTTTAAAGCTAAGCCTCCCTTGTTCCTTCATAACCTATTTCTTCACAGTTTTAATGTGAAACCTTTAAAGTGAGGTATCTGGTATCAGTGGGAACTAATAATAAAAAATGTGTTCTCAAAGGCTTTCAAGGCCAGAATCACTGTGAGTTTTCCAGGCTGTATGGCCATGTCCCAGAAGCATTCTCTCCTGACATTTCACCCACATCTATGGCAGGCATCCTCAGAGGTTGTGAGAACCTAGTTTCCAACAGACTTCACAACCTCTCAGGTTGCCTGCCATAGATGTAGGTGAAACGTAAGGAGAGAATGCTTCTGGAACATGGCCATACAGCCCAGAATATTCAGTGTGCTTTTACACAGCCTTTTATCGCAGGAGCATTTATGGTTAAAAAATTTAAATGTTCCTGGTCCATTATCCAAAGACACCCCAGAAAGTGTGTGCTTTCTGGGGTGGGTGTCCAGATGTTCTCCTGGAACTTTCTGGGATAACTTCTGGACACTCTGGCCCCCTCTCCAAAGGCTCCCAAAAGCACTTTAAAAACAAAATAACTTACTTGGCTTCCATTAGAAATGATGTGCCAGGAGAAGGGGGGAGGAGTGATTTTCCTTCTTCTGGCATGTCAGTCCTATGTGCCAGGAGAGCTCTGGTAACTCTCTAATAGAGGCCAGGTAAGTTATTTTGTTTTTAAAGGGCTTTTTGGGGCTTTTGGGGAGGGGATTGGTGGCCCCGCGGTTTTCCAGTCTAATTTAGCCTTGAAAACCATAGGTCTACTGTTTGGACTGCCCCCTCAAAAGTCCAGAGCTTTTGAGGGGCAGTTCTAAGAAGGTACGGAATAAACTCACTAACAAATTAATTTGCTAAAAACCAGTGTTTTCCTGGTTTGTGGCGAATTAATTCAGGATTGCCCAGGACATCACCTTTCCATTGCAGAAATTCCCGCATGAAAAGAGCTATTTGGATGGGCCCTCCTAGCAACCTAATAGTAAACAATATATAAAGCTAGAAATAGTTTGAATTTAAAAACCATACAAATAATATTTAATGTTGCAGTTGAAGATCAATGGTATAGCCTTGGTGAAGTTAAGCACTTAAAGTCCCATTTGTTTCCAGGTGGGTTAAGAATTGATGTCGCAGACCAAAGACTCTGAGATTCTGGGCACAGTTTCATGACTGTCCTGGATTGCAATGCCCCTTTAAATGACAATTGAAGGGGAAAGTAAATGTATCAGGGGCAGGATAGCAACTGAATTATCAAGAACATCTTGTTTGCTTGGCTTAAGAGAAGTATCATAATGCTGAACAGCAGGGACTTATAGTTTCCTCAAAGGATTTAAGGCTGCTTTTGTGTATTGCGACATATGTCTCTTTCAATATACAGTAGATGTCAAGATTGTGAGCTCTCAGGTCTGCTATATTTCAAGCATTAGCACTTTTAAGGATGAAAAAGCACTGTGAAAAGCTAACTCCTGTGCCCCATTCCACTTTCTGAAAGTTCCTAATGGAACTACACTTAGTCCCACATAAGCAAAGATTCTTTCTACTGCAATTTTCATCTGTAGCATGATGCATTTTCTTCATTTTTCTTTTGAAGACTTGATTGTGATGTAGCACAGAAATTTGAGGATAGGAGAGCAGTAATGTCTGGTTTTGTGATCTTTGTTTTGTTTTTTGAGAACAATTAATTGTGCATTGAATTAGAAGGCAGAAAACATTGTGCAATGAATGCTGGTGTTGATCTTTCCTCCTGGATTTATACAAGTAATATGCAGTAAAGATTGCCTGATTTTTCATGTAGGAGAACTTGTAGCTCTTAATTTGAATTTTCTCCTATCCCACAAAGATGTTTATATATGAAGTCAAGCTTGTTCTGTTTATTTCAATAGGTGGCAGCCTTCACTGCAAATCAATACTGTGTATTGCATATGGTGCAAATCCAGCAACTACTTATGTGGGATTATTGATCCTATTAATTTTTCACATAGCCATGTTCCAGGGTGATAAGATGCTTTGAGGCACATTGAAAGTCTTTTCACATACCAATATGTTGGATGAGATTTCTGCATAGAGCAATGGGATTTCATTTATTCCTGGAGCCTTGCAATCACTTTGTTGATGCTAAATACGCTGATCTACATTGTGTCTGAGCTAAAAAAAAATTCCAATATGGAAGGTTCCAAGCTCAGTCCACTTAAAAAGGATCAGGTTGCACATGATGAGGACAATCCCTGACTGATGTTCTTGAAACCTGTTCTTGTTAAAGTAAACAATAATAGACTGAATAGGGGTAGGCAACTACATAAGCAATTGCAAATATCCAGATATTTTAGCTCACATCTCCTATAAACCCAAGCAAACATTACTGCTGGTAAAGAATAATGGGAGTTATAGTCCAGAGCTAATATGAAGGTGGGCAGATACTCATGTCTGACCTGGGAGAGAGGGCAGCATCTATTGATCCTAGAAGTGACTGGACTTTACCAGCATAGAGAAATGCACATATGCAGATAAGCGATGGGATAATTTTCAGATTTTGAAAAATTGCATTGAGTTCATATTATAGACACAAAATGAGGAATGAAGGGGGAAAGCTGTAGAAATCTTAGGATACTCATAAGCTATGCATACTTGCTAATATAAGATGACCATGTGTCCAACAGATGCCACAAATAGTCCTTTGAAATATCTACAAGTGACTGTTTAAATCATCAGACAGATTGGACTATTATGTTTATCTACATGAATATGGACATTTATCCATGACAAAGAGAAATTGTTCGTCTGTATTGTGTATATAAGTAATAAACCTGTCACATGACATCATATTTGAAGTTTCAACAACAATAACATAATACTGTTATTGTTGTTGTCCTCACCTCTGAAAATGCTTGTTATAGATGCAAGTGAAACGTCAGGAGAGAGTGCCTCTAGAACATGGCCATATAGCCTGACAAAATCTACAACAATGCAGTGTTTCCGGCCATGAAAGCCTTCGACAATACAATAATACTTTGTGTATCTATAAAATGCAGGCATGAAATGATATGATCTACATATCTACTGATTGCATGATAGTAAATAACTTTCCAATCTTTATATATATGTGCGTTTGTTCAATACAGGTGTGCAAAACCTTTTGGGATTGGGTTTAACTGTAATTGATCAAATGCAGTTTTAAACATAGAATTATGAACTAGAGGCTAGATGGCAATCTGTCGGGATACTTTGTGCCTTTCCTGCATGGCAGAGGTTAGACTATATGGCCCATGTGTCCTCTTCCAACTCTATTTTCTATGATTCTATGAACTGCTTCAGTTAGAAAGCATAGAGATCCATGTTGCCTAATACTATAACTCATTTTCCAGCATGGCAGTGTGTTAGACTGAATGGGTCTTATGGGTTCTTCTAACTCTCTGAATTATGTGTGTGTGTGAGAGAGGGGGGGGGAGGAGAGAGAGAGAGAGAGAATAAGGTGCTCCTAGAATGCTAAGGAATAAGTCGAAGTGGCTGCTCAACAGATCTTGTTTTTCAAAGTGATGGTTTCTTCCTCCCAAATCCACTTACAGAAACTGACCATCACACTTGAGTTTAGTTTGAATGGCACAGATCAGATCATAGCATAAAAGTCTATTTGATTCCTGTTACCTGTCTAGCATCTTCTGCCTAACTATATCTAATGGAGAGACTGGCCCTAAAATCAAGATGACTCAACTCAGTGAGTTCACAGTAGCATGTTCTCAAAATACAGCCATGTTGCTCTGTTGCTTCAAAGAGAGAGGTTGATATGTATACACACTCTGTCTCATAAAATAAGTGAACATGGGCTGTTGCCATACCTGTATCTTCCTTGAAAATCACTAATTCCAAACCACTATTCAACATAGAGAACAAGTTCATGATTTCATTTTGATTTGAATCCTGGGGTATTAATCTGTCTTTGATACAGGGGTTGATTAAAAGTGAGATGGATTTCTTACATCTGTCTTCACTCAGGATTAATGTAGGACAATTAAACCTTCACTGACTGTCTCAGGAACAGAATATGAAAAATCGAATCAAATAGTGAGGAGATGATGTTCTAGGCCATATTCATAAACTGAAATGAAACAAAATCACCAGGTCAACCTAACCTTTAGAAGAGGATTAGACAAATCTTTGAATAATAGTTCTATCAGTGACTTGTAGTCATATATTGTACTCCAGAATCTGAGGCATCTTACCTCATGAATACTAGTTGGAGAGAATGACAAGTAGCAAGAGTTATTGCTCGATATCTGGCTTATGAGCTTTTCATAAGCATTTGTGTGGTCACTGTAGAAACAGGATGATGGACAAGACAGGGCTTTGATTGGATCCAGCAGGACATTTCCCATTTTCTCCTTAATAACTTGTGATATCTAGCAGTGATCAGGTGAGGATACTTTTGGAGGAGTCAAAAGATACAATTCGTTATCAAACCTTTGTGCTGCTCTATTAAGTAGAGCTGTGGTATGTATTAGAATCAGAGGATATGATAAGATACAATGTTTATTAAAAATGTAGCCTCATGAAGCTTTTTAACTTTGCTCTCAACTTATTATTTTAATCCTATTTTCCAGACAAAGGCTGTTGAATAAGCCTGTTAAATTTAATTAAAGAAAGAGAGAGGTCCTGCCACCATCCTTGCAAACTGAAAAAAGCAAGAGACAAGGGAAGGGGAGTGATTGGAAAAGGCCAAAGAGGGAGATTGATGGCCCTTCTACAGAGGCGTTAAAATTCTATGTAGACGGGTCCTAAATAGATGGCAGACAAAATAGATGTAGCCTAAATAGATGTAGCCTAAATAGATGGCAGACAAAATTAAAAGAGCTGTTAAGTTGGCCTGGGGATTCTTCCCTTGCTAATATTTTCATTTGAATAAATGATTCCTTGTTCTTTTGGTGGAGCCAGTGTTTCTTATCCCTTGCTCCTAGAGTCCAGGGGCTACTGGCAAAGCATTGTTTATGGGGCTGCTCTTTGACTGGTCAGTTGACTAGACCATATTGCTTTTCAAAAAATTGTGATGTTCTTCTTCCACAGAGCATTAAAAGTGTTTGTTTGGACTGTATCTCCAAGCATCTTGCAGTCGGTATGGTCACTTTTCCAAACTGTATTTTTGCCCCTTGCCGCTCCCTACCCAAGGGGCAGAGGTTGGAGCCACAAAAACCTGGAATTCTTTCTGTGACGAAGGGCCCTTCTACACAGCCTTTTCTCCCATAATATCAAGGCAGTAAATCCTACAGTATGTGCTTTGAACTCGGTTATCCTAATCCACACTTTCATATGTTCCTGTTCAAAGCAGACAATGCAGGATCTGTGTGGAAGGAGCTGAAAAGGCAAGCTCCTTGCATCTGCTCTCTATACATTCATTCTTTAAACATGTGTGTGTGTGTATATATATATATACAGTATGTATGTATATCTTCATAGGACAGTGATGGCCAACCTTTTGAGCATGGTGTGTCAAAATTCGCCAAAAAACCGAGCATAATTCGGGTGGTGTGTCACTTCAAGAAAAAAACCCATAATTTTGCATTATGGCAGGCAGGTAATCCCTGTTCCTTTACACACAAACACACACACACACACACACACACACAGGAGGCCACGAGGAAGAGGGACTGTGCCTTTGCGATTTGGGAGGCTCCTATCTCTGGGACTCCAACTCCCAGCATCCCCAACTCTGGTGCCAAGCCTTTCTTGCAGGGATGATTGGAGTTGTAGTCCAAGGGTGGAGGGCATTCACTCCACTCTCTGCAGCAGGGATTTCCAGGCTTCCACCCTCCCCCTGGCTCACCTCAACTCCCAGAAGCCTCAGCTGCCATGAGCCAAGGCTGGGAATTCTGGGTGATGGAGTCCCAGGAGGCGGAGGGGAGATGAGGAAGGAAGGAAAAGCAAACCCAAACAGCCTCTTTGCCAGCTGGCTCACTCTCCCTTTGCAACCACCATCCTACTGTTTTGATGCTCAGCACCGCCTCCTTTGGGGCGCCTTCCCCGCGGCTGCCATTTTTAGGCTGAGTGGAAGTAGAGCAAGAGGAAGGCCTTTCCTTCCCAGTGCTTGGGAGAGAAGGAGAGAGGGGTGCACACAGAATAGGGCACCAACCTCTGGGTGCTGCGGCCTAGTTCTGTTCCTCTCTCACACTCTCTCATGGGTCCCACGACAAGGCTTCCCCGGCAAGTCCTACCTCCCTCCCTCTACCCTCAAAAAAGAAAGAAGAGCCTTTTCTCTCTGTCCTCAGAGCCGGAGGTGAGCTCCTCCTTCATTCCCCAGCCAGGCCCTGGAATCCCCTCCTGGTTCCCTTCCTTCCCTGCGGAAGCAGCACCAAGGCCTTTTCTCTTCTCCATTCTCTTCCGGCGGTGCCTCCAAATGGAGGTACAGGCCTTGCTGGGGGGGGGGGGGTGGCTTCCTCTTCTTCTTCCTCCTCACCACCAGATTTGCCTCCCCACCGGGCCTGGGCCCTCCTGTGTTGCCCCCAGCCATTGCAGGTAGGCGGAGGGGGCGGGGCCGCACCTGGAGGCGCATGTCAGTAGAAATGGCTATGCGTGTCTGTACTGACACACATGTCAGGTTTGCCATCAAGGTCCTAGGGTCAAAGGCTTTTGTAGAATCAACTGCAAAAAGACAGACCCTGCTTCAAGCTTACAGTATAATATTCGCAATACAGGTAAAAGGGCAAAGAGGAAGGGGAGGAAAGAGCAAGGCTGTTTAGGTACATATTAACCTGCAGGCAATTACAAAATTCAGACTGACCTGATTTAACTTGGGAAAAACTGCTTACGGTGACTGCATCCTGGGTTAAAAACACAGAGACAAAAGCCCAAATCCTGCACCAGGTTTCGACAGTTCAGGCATTGACTGTAGGCATCTCAACACGCTCCCTGGGCTAAGCAGTCAGGGGACATGGGATGGCTGTCCCTTTGTGCCCTCTCTCACATGGAACCAGGAAAAGAGGCTGCCCACCATGTGGTAGATCCCCTCTCAGCCTCATAATTGGCAATCAAGGGATGGGAGAGGGGGTGGAAGTTGGGCCTCTGCCCAGCAGTGCCAAACTGGCATTGGTGAGGATGGACAGTGTGAATGCCCTTCACTGCCAAGGTGGCTCAGGATGCCCCTGTTGGGCAGAAACAACGTTTTGCATGCCGGTTTTGACATGCATTATTTCTCTATGTAGAACTGCCCCAAGTGCAGTACTCTCAAAAAGTGGAATGGCCCATCTTCCTGCATCAGATATACTTTTCCATTGGTCTCCTCACTGCTAACACAGAGGGCTAGAGCATGATTTCCTTCAGGTAGGCAGTCTGCCTACCTGACAGCTTAATGTGTTTATCCTGTCATCTGAACTGTCCTGACCTACCTCTTCTGCAATTATCTCTTCTTGTGACATGTCTTCTTGCTATCCTCTGCTTGTTATTTATTTTTAATTTGTATGAAAACTTTTTTTTACCAAAAAGGATGGTTCCAGCACCATCTGAATTATAATGTGAGATTGTTTAATTCAGAGATGCATTGGAGCAAGTTAACAGGGTTTGATTTATTAGCTTCTGGATCTCTCAAGACAATGTCTTTGTAAGTGTCTGCTTACAGTCAATCTAAGTTTAAATTTCAGGGATTTAAGGTAAGTGTTTGTGTGAGAGTACACAGCCAATTGGTGCACTAAATAATATCCTCAAAGTCACTGCAATTTATTGTCATTTTCTTCTTCTAGTAAAACAAACAGATTTGGAGGTGAACACATGCTACCTGTTTTGAAATGTAGCATATATTTCCATCTGCACAACATATGTGTATGTTTGTGAGTGCAAATGTACATGTGTGCAGGCAATACAGAATGAATCCATATTACTAGAAGACAAGAAATGCTGTAATGGAAGTGTTTGGAATTTTATACCTTACGTATCAATTAATAGAAAGTCGCTTTATAATGAAACCCTATATGTGTCTGTTGAGAAACAGATGCCACTGAATTCAGTGAGGCGTATTTCAAAGATACTTTAATATGAGATTCCTGCCATAATGTTGAAGGTATGCTGTATGTTTTGGATCTCCTTGTTGGTGAACCTGACTTCTACTCATAAGCAAAGGTTTATTGTTACAATAAAAAAGATTATGTGCCAACCAATTTTTCATGCTAAGAGTGCAGACTTTTTTTTCTCGAAAGAGTTCTGCATGAAATGAGCTTGGTGAACTTTGAATTCATGCATGCTAGTAGCTTCTATTAAAAAAAACCTGAAGAGAAAGAAGGAAGAGGAGGAATCCCTCTTGGTTTAATAACTGATTATATTCATAACTGTATTGATATAAGTAGGTCTGGTATCATGTTGCTAAGCCTACCAGTGCTTATACTTGTCTTGAATTCCCTATGCCAGGAAAACAATCCCATATTGCCATTTTAATTCCACTTAATGCCTTCAAATATTGAGAAGAATCTGTGACTATCTTTGAAATAGAAGGAAGACCACTAGAGAACATTAACCCAGGGCTCCTTCAAACCCCTATAGCCATCCATTTCTTGTTATTTTTACGTGTCTTCAGGTCATCTCTCAATTATAGTGTCCTTATCAGGGAATTTTCCTGTCAAGATACTGTATATTCCAAGGAGGTTTATTATTATTATTTAGAGTTGAGAGTGTGACTTGTCTGAAACCATTCTTTAGGTCTTCCTGGCTGAGTGGGGATTTGCATCCTGGTCTCCCAGAGTCCTAGTCCAACACTTCAACCCTTATTTCATGTTTGATTATTGAATCAACCAATGTTTATAAATAAAGAAACTCCACTATTGGTTGTGATGCACTATAAAAGTATTTTGTACAACACAGTCCCAATATTAACATATACTGTTTTTTTTGTATTGTGTTTCAGAGATGGTGATTCAAGTTTGAGTAGATCAATGGTCAATAATTCTGACAAAATAAACCAAAAGAGTGGCTCTTCAGTGTTCCAGCATTCTGTGGAGAGATGGAAAATCAATTCCTCTTTGGTGCTAGAAATAAGGTAGGCACCTTAAATACACACACACATTGTTTATATACAATGGATCATTGGTATCGGCTGGGGTTTGACCCCATGGATTCCAAAAACTGTGAATGCTCATGTTCTCTTCCTAGATTTGAAGTACCTGAATATAGTAGTGCGCACACCGGTAACCCCAAAGTTAGACTTCTGCAGTGTGCTTTACATTGGGCTACTCTTGTACCAAGTTCAGAAACTCCAGCTGGTTCAAAATACAGCAGCCAGATTGGTTACAGTAACCTCTAGGAGTGAGCATAACATACCTATCCTATAGTCACTCCACTGGCTGCCAATTGGTTTCTGGGCAAAGTACAAGATGTTGGTTTTGACCTTTAAAGCCCTACATGGTTAGGTAACCTATAGGTTACCTAATTCTAGGACAAATCCCAATCCTAGCCCAGTAGATATGTGAGCTACTTGTAGATATGGTTGCACATGCAGTAATTTAATTTTTGCTGTATAATGCAGTTTTTATAATTTGTTGGCATTGAATTTTACCCTTTTATATTTTATAATACTAATCCACTTTGGAAAGACTTAGATGAAAAGAGATTCAGGGAGCATCTACATTGTAAATTAATTGACTCCATTTTAACTGTAATCACTCAGATCTATAGACTCAGAAAAAGGTGTAGTTTGGTGTGATGCCAGCACTTTTTGGTAGAGAAGGCCAAAGACTTTTTCAGATTACAAATCCTGTTATTCCATAGCATTTAGACATAGCAGTTAAAGTACAGTATGTCAAACTGCATTAATTGTACACTGTAGGTACACCCCAAATAGTATGGGCAAATAAGCAAATAAGTCATATAAAATACCAAGGCGTTTACCAAATCAGATCAAAGATCCATTTTCTGCAATATGTGTCTTAGAACAGGATACAACCCAAACCAAAGTGGATTGAAATTCCCTTGGAACTCAATCTGTATTCTTTGCTGATGTTGTAAACTGTAGAAACATTGGAAGCTTTCTTATATTTTACCATCAGGAGAGCACAGTTGTATTTATGTCTTGCTGATATGCTTCTCATAGGCAACTAATTTTTTTCCTGTGTGAACAGAATATTGGACCATATAGGATTTTGGTCTCATCTAGCATGATTCTTCTCATATACTTATGTCATTGGTCCATCTAGCCAATGTAACTGTATTATAACTGCTGATAACTCTTTGTCTTTAGAAAAACACTTCCTTGTAAAGAGAGAGCAAGGCATTTTCTAACTTCAAATTGTAGAGCCTCCTCTACTTTAGTGACAAAACACCAGTAGCAGCAAGTGATAATTGCAAAGTAATACAAAATCATACTGATCTGTTCGTTTTACATAATGGATTCTTCTTGAAAACATTGTCTTCTGTCATTGCACGCTTTAATGAATGAGAAATATCTTTAGGAACATTGTAATATGAAACAATCTCCCTGTTAGACAGTTTGAACAGATGGTGTGTCAGAAAGCAAGCCAACCTTGCTTCCTGATCAGCAGTGGTTGTGACTGAAGGAATGCTGCCTGTTGTTGTTGCAGCTGCTGCAACTTCTTAGGCTTAACAAGTAATAAGTCATCAGGGCTCATTGGACTGGATGACATGTAACTTTGTGTTGCAGCTCATTTGTGACTTACAGGACCTCATCACATGGATGCTTTCCCTCCCCCTCCCCCCATGTTCTCTCTGTTTTCACACACTGCTGAAACTGAGTCTCATGGAGGACATCCCATGACACATGGCCAATTCTGATGGCTGCTCGTGGTACTCCATTTTGCTAGTGTGCTGCAACGGAGAAAGACTCCTGGCTCCTACTTCCAGAAAGTGGAGGGAAGCAAGGGAAAGCTAAAAAGAGATGGGGAAAAGTCGTGGGATGGCTGGCCATTTCCGAAGATAGACCCTGCTGGGAGATAATAGCGTGAGATGGTTTCCCCACTCTTCCCAGCACGTTTTCCTCTTTTCCCCGCTTCCTTCCTGCTCGTCTGATGAAATCCTTGGACTACTTTGCTCCTGTCATGACTTGACCTGAGGTTATTTTACAATGAAACAGTTGCAGTATAATTCCATTTTAAATACTAAGGCAACACCTTGTTGAATCCTGAGGCTTGAAATTTTGTGAGAGACTAGAACTTTTCAGATTAGAATTTTAAATGTTTAAATGCGCAATTGCTTAAAAATAATTATGATGAAACCTGGATAAAAATAAAAAAAGATTTAACCAATTGGAGATATTTAAAACTATCATTTTCAGGCAGAATAGCAATAATAAAGATGAATATTCTCCCCAAATTATTATATTTGTTTCAAAATCTACCAATAATTAGAAGCCAACAAATATTTAAGATATGGAATAAAGAAATAACAAAATTTATATGGGATGGAAAAAAGCCACGAATAAATTATAAGATAATGATAGATAAAAATAGTAGGGGAGGTTTTGGACTTCCAGACTTCAAACGCTATTTTGAAGCCTGTGCATTATGGTGGGTGAAAGAGTGGATCACTTTGTGGAAGGAGGATTTGTTATCTCTGGAAGGATTTGACTTAAGGACTGGCTGGCATGCCTATTTGTGGTATGGGAACATCAAAATAGAGAGGAATTTTGGCAATCATTTTATTAGATCGTCCTTAATAAAGATTTGGAATAAATACACAACATATTTTTACAACAAAACTCCCCTTTGGGTATCATCAACAGAGGCGAAACATAGAAGAATACAGGGAGGCAATATGTGGTTAACCTATAAAGATCTATTAAAAAGCGAGAAAGGAAATATAGAATTTAAAACACAGGAGGAAATAAAATTAATAAATGAGAACATAACATGGCTGCAATATCTTCAAGTAAGAGATATATACAATCAAGATAAGAAAAGAGGTTTCAGTGTGGAAGAAGACTTTTGGGAAAATTTGATAAAAAATGACAAGAAAAATATCACAAAATTATATAATAAATTAATAGAGTGGGCAACAGAAATGGAAGAAATAAAAAATTGCATGGTACTATGGGCCAAAAACATTGGTAGACAAATAAAATTGCACGAGTGGCACCAAATTTGGACTAAGAAACTCAAATACACTTACGCAATGGATATGAAAGAAAATTGGATGAAGATGTTCCATAGATGGCACATCTCTCCTCAAAAATTAAGTGTAATGTATAAAAATAATAAAAATAACTGTTGGAAGTGCCACACGGAGCAAGGTAGTTTCTACCATATGTGGTGGTCCTGTAAAGAAACAATATCTTATTGGAAAACTATACATAAAGAAGTACAAAATATATTACAAAAGAAATTCCCATTGAAACCTGAATATTATCTTCTAGGTGATAAAGAACTACATTTAGATAGTAATGAAGAAAAACTATTCTGGTATATATCGATGGCACAATGGTTTATGCAAGATATTGGAAAGGAGAATATATCCCAACCAAAGAACAATGGCTAGAAAAGTATTTGATATAAAGAATATGGATAGACTGACATTCTTACTGAGGAAAGATACAGGAAAAGGAAAGAAACTGACTGGAATGTTCTAGAAGGCCACACTTTTTCAAGAAAAGGACTATTTTCCATTTTATGTTCTAGATAAATATATAGAAAAATAATGCTTAATAATGTTTTTGTTTTAAAAAATGTATTATAAATGTAAATAAGGGAATTATTTGTAGAATAAACGGATGGGAGGAAAAATAAATCTCCAAGGAAAAGGAGAAAATGGTCAAAACTATAATGACCAAAACATTTCCCAATTGAAGAAAAGTGGAAGTCAATATATGTTACATGTTTACTTGTTTGTGTCTTTTTCTTTTTCTCCTTCTTTATTTATACTAGTATATCCTTTTTTAATACCTTTTTTTCTTTCACATTATTAACACATTCTTTTTTTCTTCTCTTTTTTCCCTTTTTATTTTACTGTATTTTATTCTTATTTTTATTTTTATTCATACACTCATGTTTTTTCTGCAATGTAATGTATCACTAAAAAAAACATTTTAAAAAAGAATTTTAAATGTTCCTCCCTAAATAGCAGATCATAGAATCTGAAAGGATGGGATCATGACAGTTACTTTGGCCTCACAGTTTTGTAGATCTGTTGTGTATCTGTCACGATGCACGGACTTGACCGGCCCCTTAATCACACACACAGAGACGGACTGAAGGCTAACTACTTTATTGCATATAAAAACAGTTCAAAAGGTATATTGTCCATAAAAATAGCAAAACAAATCCAAAGGCAAAAGGCAATAAAATGTCCAAAACAACTTGGTAAAATATCCAAAGGACTTGGCAAGGCTCCGCACAGCAATGCGGATTCAGGAACAAGGCAAGGTACAAGATGCAAAACAAGACTTGGTAAGCCACTAGCTCTGTGGACCAGCTTCGCTTCACGTCTGCTCAGAAGAGACGTGGCTGAAGTACTGAGGATCCGTTCCCACGGATCCTATACTTAATCTTTCTGCCGAGGTCCCCGACGCTCTAGGCTTCGTCGTCTCCAATCTCTGCTGACGGACCTCGGCCTGTCTAGGCTATGGTACCATCCCCTCCGGCTAGTCTCGATGTCCCGTCTCCTATCGAAAGCACGGCCTTGCCTCCCAACATCTGTTGCCCTATCTCCGTGAGAGCTCTCCTCCCTAGATTCTTCCCAGCCGCTCTCTTCCATGTTTTCACTCAAAGGATCCTGTGAACCTCTCCCCCCTGGCCGTTCATACGTTTCGCTATCACTGCTTTCCATTTGCACCTGGTTATCTGTCTCGTCGTAAGGGTCAGGCCAACCTTCATCCCAAGCCAAGCTTTCTGTGGGAGAAGGAGGCCCAGTGATGGGAAACTCTCCTTCTGCTAACCCTTCTAAATCCTCTTCAGAATCCATCTCCGCTGCTGCAGGCCCCAATGCCAATGGGACCCCCGGTCCTGCCCCCTGCCCCCCAGGTACAAACGAGAACTGCTGTGCTACAGTATCATGAAGGGTATCCTGCCTCTTCTGAATCATAGGATACTTGGTGTAGAGAGGGAGGTGATATCAGTCTTTGGGTTGAGATTTTGTGGTGATGACTTTCTCAAGTACGAAGCTGTTCCAATATTTTGTATGCAAAATCATTAATATCATGGCCTGCGTTGTAGTAGATAATGTACAGACAAAGTCAATTTAAAGCCATATAGGAAAACGTGAATTTAAAATAGTGTGAGAATAATTTAAACAGTCTAAAAACACATTAGACACTTTAATAAAGCCTCTTCTCTCTGATCATTGATTAGAGATAAGGGGAGAAGATCTCTATAGCCATGGGTTTGGATCAGTTACGTGCAGAAATCTGATGGAGCAGAAAGACTTCATTTAACTACGTATTAAGAGCATTTAGTGTGTACACAGTATAGAAAAATATTTATATTAAGACTAAATTTATGTTTAGAGTAGGAATCCAAACTGCAAAGAGTTCAGTTCAAATAAAAGAAAGGCCTTTGGTCTGTTTGTGATTTATTCTATTGTGAGAAAGCGATTTCACTTGTTGGAAAAATGATCAATGAGGTATTTAAAAAGGGAAGGCTTTGTTTACAAAGATGCCTCATAGGATAAATAAAATAACGTGGAGTTAGTTATAATAGTGGCCATTTGTCTTTTGGTAATCAATAACTTCTAAGAGAACCTAAACATAAATCTTCTATTTTCATTCCTCACAATAAATTAACTGCAACTGCAGAATATGGGATCTCTGCTAAAAGCATAGTTCCTAAAGCAGTTGTTGGGGCCGTTTGTCTTTTTGACAGTGTTAGGAATATGTACTTAACTACTGGTCTACATAGCATGCAGACCTAAAGCAGTAACAAAGCCTAAGTCTGTCAGATTTGGCTGCATGCAATTCACTTAGCCAAAGGCATTACCTTGGATCACTAAAATAATGGTTCCTAAAGTTTTTTGGTCATGAACCCCCCTTCCCCCAAAGCATTATGGCAGTATTGTTTTCTATCCTGTGGGACATCAATTCCCACCGATTGCGTGCGCCAATCTGAGCATACTATGCTTCCTTCCAGCAGGAAGTGAGTTCAGGCCTGGCCAACCTCTCCCCCTTCCCCTCTGCCATTGTCGTCGTCTTTCCCTCTGGACACCCAAGTGAAGTGGGTTCCAACCTGGGTGACAAAGGGGGGCTCCCTCTCCTGCAGTCCCATCTGACCTCCCTTTCCCTTTCTTGCCCTTTTCCAGATGCCAGATGTGGGTGCTACCAGGACAGGCATCACAATGGCAACATCTTCACTGTGAGGGGTGTCTGAGCTTGTGTGGGGAGGGAGAGGGTGAGGGTGAGAAAAAGGAGTATCAGGGGTTCAAATCAGCATGAAATTCCCTTTTGTATAGTGGAAGGGATTTTTTACTCCTGTTAAGGAGCCAAATATTTTATTGCAGTGAAGTGGTCTCCCCAGGAACAAAAACAACACAGAAACACAAAGCTGTTTGTTCCTGTCACGATGCACGGACTTGACCGGCCCCTTAATCACACACACAGAGACGGACCAAAGGCTAACTACTTTATTGAATATAAAACAGTTCAAAAGGTAAATTGTCCATAAGAATAGCAATGTAATCCAAAAGGCTTGAAGCAATCAATGTCCAAAACGGCTTGGCAAAATAATCCAAAAGGCTTAAGCAAGACTCCGCGCAGCAATGCGGATTCAGGAACAAAGCAAGACAAAACAAGGCAAGACTTGGTGGCCACTAGCCAACTTAGCTCCGTAGACCCACTTCGCTAACACATCTGCTCAGAAGAGACGTGGCCGAAGCACTGGGGATTGGTTCCCATGGATGCTATACTTAATCTTTCGGCCGAGGTCCCCGCCGCTCTAGGCCCTGTCTTCTCCAGTCCCTGCTGACGGACCTCGGCCTGTCTAGGCTACGGTGCCATCCCCTTCTCCTAGACTCGATGCTACTTCTCCTATCAAAGGTTCGACCTTGCCTCTCAGCAGCTGGGTCTCTATCAGCATGAGAGCTATCCTCCCTAGAATCTTCCCAGCCACTTTCTTCCATGTTTTCACTTAGAAACTCCTGCGAACCTCTCCCCCCCGGGTGTTCATAACTTCCGCTATCACTAGACTCCATTTGCACCTGGTTATCTATGTCTTCATACGGGTCAGGCCAACCTTCATCCCAAGCCAAGCTTTCGGTGGGCGAAGGGGGCCCAGTAAGGGGAAACGCATCTTCAGGTAACCCTTCCAAATCCTCTTCGGAATCTAGCTCTGCTGGTACAGGCCCTAATGCTAATGGAACTCCCGGTGCTGTTCCCAGTTCCCCAGGCACAAATGAGAACTGCTGTGCTACACTATCCCCCCCCCCCCCTCAGGGCCCCTCCGAGGCCGTCCTCGAGGCTTGGGTTTGTCAGGGTACTTGCGGTGAAACCGAGCAACAATGTCCGGGGCATGAACATCGCGAGCCGGCGTCCAGGAACGCTCTTCCGGCCCAAAACCTTTCCAGTCAATCAAATACTGCAGCTTCCGGTATCTGATGCGCACATCCAGGATGTCCTGCACATCAAACTCCTCCTCACCGTCCCGCATCACAGGGGGAGGGGGTGGCTGCGTCACATCAGGCCGCACCCCCTTCGCTGGGCGGAGCAAAGAACGGTGAAACACAGGGTGGATCTTCATGTCCGCTGGGAGTTGTAGTTTGAAAGCAACAGGCCCCACCTTCTCCAACACTTTGTAAGGGCCTAAAAACCGCGCATCCAACTTGCGGCTGGGCCTCTGCATAGGCAAGTTCTTGGTAGACAGCCAAACTGTGTCCCCCACAAGGATCTCCGGGCCCTCCTGGCGCCGCCGATCAGCCATCCGCTTGTAATCCGCCTTAGCCTGGTTCAATTGAGTACGTAGCAAGTCTTGAAGCGCAGTGAGCTCCTGAAGCCAATCTTCTGCCTCCGGCACTTCCCCAGACGGGTCTACCGGAGGGTAGAACCGAGGATGGTGTCCATAGTTAGCAAAGAAAGGAGTCTCTTTAATGGATTCCTGCGTTGCATTGTTGTAGGCAAACTCCGCCAAGGACAACAAGGACGCCCAGTTGTTTTGCTGATAGTTGACATAGCACCGGAGGTACTGTTCCAAGGTGGCATTAACCCTTTCGGTTTGCCCGTCGGACTGGGGGTGATGAGCCGTGGACATCCGCACATCAACCCCCAGCAGCTTCTGGACAGCCTTCCAGAACTGGGAAGTGAATTGGATGCCGCGGTCCTTCACCAAACTCTGTGGAAGCCCATGCAACCGAAACACATGTTGCACAAACAACAGTCTCTTTAAGTAGGCACCTCCGCATGGGATGGTGTCCCATCTTGGTGAACCCACCACGACCAGGATCGTGGTGAAACCCTTTGACTTGGGCAGGTCAGTGATGAAATCGGCCGAGATCATCTTCCAGGGAGCGGAGGGGGGTCGCAAGCGGCTGGAGCAAAACGGCCTGCTTGCACACCCTGATTCTTAGCACGCTGACACACAGGGCAAGAGCCCACATAGTTCTCCACATCCCTCCGCACTTTAAGCCACCAAAAATCCCGTAGCACCAACTGAAGGGTCTTGAATAGCCCAAGATGCCCTGCGGCCCGGCTATCATGGCAAAGTTTGAGAATGTCCGCCCGCTCTGGCCCAGGGGAAACATAGACAGATTCACGATGGTTAAGCACCCCATTCTTTACCTGGAAAGGGGCTTGCACCCCCTTGGCCAGCTGCTCCTGCACCCAAGGGTCAGTCCGTTGGCATGCCTGGACCCGGTCACTCAGAGGTCTCTTCTCCCCAGGGGCCGGAGGGGCCACCGGAGGGTTTACAGGGGCCGCCCGAGCAGCCACAAAGTTCTCCGCTTTAAGCAAACGGGCCTCCGAAAGCCCCTCTCCTCCACGAACATACTCCGGCTTCCGAGACAGAGCATCCGCTTGCTTGGTCTGCTTGGGGGTCACATAATGGATGCGGAAATTGAATCGCTCAAAGAACAGGGACCATCTCTGTTGTCTCTGGTTCAATTTGCGCTGGGTCTTTAAGTGTTCCAAATTCCGGTGGTCAGTGTGAACTTCCACCGGGAATTTGGCCCCTTCGAGGAGGTGTCGCCAGACTTCAAAGGCGACCTTGATGGCCAGGAGCTCCTTCTCCCAAATGGTATAGTTCTTTTCCGGAGCCGTGAGCTGCCGGGAGTAATAGGCACAGGGCAACAAGTCCGTCCCCTGTGGCTGTAACAGGATCGCTCCCACGGCAACATCCGAAGCGTCAGCCTGCACGATGAAAGGGGTGCGGGGGTTGGGATGCTGCAGAAGCGGCTGGGTGGTGAACAGCTGCTTTAACTTGCGGAACCCCACATCCGCCTCCGGTTTCCACTGGAACGGCACCTTTCCCCGCAGGCACTGGGTGATAGGATCAGCCCACTTGGCAAAGTCAGGAATGAACTTTCTGTAGTAGTTGGCAAAGCCCAGGAATCTTTGAATGTCTTTTTTGCTGGCTGGAGCCGTCCAGTCAACCACAGCTTGAACCTTGGTGTCATCCATGGCGATGCCCGTAGGTGAGATACGGTAGCCCAGAAAGTCCACCTCCCGCAGATCAAAAGCACATTTCTCCAGCTTAGCATAGAGCCCGTGAGCTCTCAGTCTCTGGAGCACTTCCTTGACATGGAGGTCGTGGGTCGCCTGATCCGGAGAAAAAATCAGCAGGTCATCTAGGTAGACTGCCAGATAACGATCCAAGAGGTCTCGGAAAATGTCATTCATGAAATGTTGAAAACAGGCTGGGGCGTTGCACAAACCGAATCCCATCACCAGGTATTCGAAACTTCCCC
Organism: Anolis apletophallus; assembly: GCA_030556195.1. Lineage (NCBI taxonomy): Eukaryota > Metazoa > Chordata > Lepidosauria > Squamata > Anolidae > Anolis > Anolis apletophallus. The sequence goes on along the minus strand of JARBWK010000006.1, from coordinate 61,559,623 downwards.
ACTTGGTCTGGAAAGCTGTCTTCCACTCGTCGCCCTGACGAATCCGCACAAGATTATAAGCACCTCTCAAATCCAGTTTAGTGAACACCTTGGCGCCCCGCATCCGTTCCAACAGCTCGGGGATTAGGGGGAGGGGGTAGCGGTTCCGAATCGTGATCTTGTTGAGCTCCCGATAGTCATTACAGAGCCGCAGCTCCCCCGATTTCTTCTTGACAAACAGGATGGGCGCCCCGGCCGGGGACTGAGAAGGCCGAATGAAGCCCTTCCGCAGATTCTCATCCAGGAACTCTCGGAGAGCCTGTTGCTCTGGTTCCGAGAGAGGGTAGAGTCTCCCCCGCGGGATAGGGGCCCCCGGTTGCAATTCAATGGCACAATCATAGGGCCGGTGCGGAGGCAAGCGTTCCGCCTCCTTCTCACTGAAGACGTCCCAAAACCCGGCATACTTCTTGGGCAAGGTGGCAACGTGTTCCACCTCTTGAGCCTGGCAAGCCCGGGCCGTCATGCAGTGGCTCTGGCAATAGTCGGAAGAAAAAATTAACTGTCTCTTGGCCCAGGAGATCTGTGGATCGTGGAGGGAGAGCCACACAATGCCCAGGATGATAGGGAAATCCGGTAACTTGGTCAACAGGAAGGAAATGTCCTCTTTGTGGGAACTGGTCCACATTTTGGTAGGGGCTGTATAGTGAGTCACGGCCCCAGTCTTAAGCGTTCTCCCATCAATGGTCTGCACACCCTTGGGCTCTTGGAGTTCAAGAAATTGTAATCCAGCAGACTTGGCATAGTCTGTATCAATGAAGTTATTGGTAGCCCCTGAGTCGATCATGGCATGGACCATCATCGGCCCCTTCTCTGGCGACCACAGGGTAACCATCACTAAGAACAATTGTCCAGTCTTGGGTTCAGGGGGAAGATGAGCGATGTCGGCCGAGTGAGCGAACCCTCTTACACCCGGCCGGGCCCTTCCCCCGTCGCCTGAATGGCTTCTTCGGCCTCCGGGGCCCCTCCAAGGGCGGCCGAAGCCCGAGGAGCCTTTCCCCGCGGCTTCTGGGGACATTCTCTAGCAAAATGTCCAGCTCCTCCGCAATACCAGCATAGATTTAGACGTTGACGGCGTGCTTTTTCCGCCGAATCCACCTTAGGGCGCACCGTCCCAAGCTGCATGGGCTCCGGCTCATCCATGGGGTGGGGCATCGGGGCAAACTGACGGGGCAGGAACTGACTGGCCCCCGACTCCTTCCTCGCCATCGGTTTTTCCACCGCCCCTTTGTCCCAACGCCTCCGGGTCTGTAAACTCGCTTCCACTCGTAAGCTCAAGGTGATTGCCGCCTCCAGGTCCGCGGGATGGCCATGTCCTCTCAACATCTCCTGTTGCATCTCGGATGACAACCCTTTGATGTACTGGTAGCGGAGGGCAGAGGGGTTCCAATCCACCTGGCCAGCCAGCACACGGAAACGGGAAATATACTGGGACAGGGACAGGTCCCTCATCGATAGCCGGTCTAAATCCCGCTCGGCTAACTCCGCATTCACTGGGGCTCCCCAGGTCGCCCTGATGGCGTTTAAAAAGTCTCTCAACGTGGCCATCTGGGGAGACCTGGCCCGAAGCAATGTCGTCGCCCACACTGCCGCCGTTCCTTCCAACAAGTTGTAGACGAAGCCCACCTGGGCCTGATCGTTGTCAAACTTGTTGGGCCGCAGCTCCAGGTATATTTCCACTTGGCTGATGAACACCTCAACCAGAGCCGGATTGCCTCCGAAGCGTGCAGGCGTGGATACTCCTTGGTGCCGTCCGGCCCTGGTCCTTAGTTCCCCAGTTCCTGCTGCAACGCGGCCACTTGGGCATCCGACAGCTGAGCCATGGCGGCAACGTTCTTGGCGCGTTTCCTGCGGCGTCCCGTGGTGTGAAAAAGGGGTTCTGGGGTGCTTTGGCCAACTGTCACGATGCACGGACTTGACCGGCCCCTTAATCACACACACAGAGACGGACCAAAGGCTAACTACTTTATTGAATATAAAACAGTTCAAAAGGTAAATTGTCCATAAGAATAGCAATGTAATCCAAAAGGCTTGAAGCAATCAATGTCCAAAACGGCTTGGCAAAATAATCCAAAAGGCTTAAGCAAGGCTCCGCGCAGCAATGCGGATTCAGGAACAAAGCAAGACAAAACAAGGCAAGACTTGGTGGCCACTAGCCAACTTAGCTCCGTAGACCCACTTCGCTAACACATCTGCTCAGAAGAGACGTGGCCGAAGCACTGGGGATTGGTTCCCACGGATGCTATACTTAATCTTTCGGCCGAGGTCCCCGCCGCTCTAGGCCCTGTCTTCTCCAGTCCCTGCTGACGGACCTCGGCCTGTCTAGGCTACGGTGCCATCCCCTTCTCCTAGACTCGATGCTACTTCTCCTATCAAAGGTTCGACCTTGCCTCTCAGCAGCTGGGTCTCTATCAGCATGAGAGCTGTCCTCCCTAGAATCTTCCCAGCCGCTTTCTTCCATGTTTTCACTTAGAAACTCCTGCGAACCTCTCCCCCCCGGGTGTTCATAACTTCCGCTATCACTAGACTCCATTTGCACCTGGTTATCTATGTTTTCATACGGGTCAGGCCAACCTTCATCCCAAGCCAAGCTTTCGGTGGGCGAAGGGGGCCCAGTAAGGGGAAACGCATCTTCAGGTAACCCTTCCAAATCCTCTTCGGAATCTAGCTCTGCTGGTACAGGCCCTAATGCTAATGGAACTCCCGGTGCTGTTCCCAGTTCCCCAGGCACAAATGAGAACTGCTGTGCTACAGTTCCAACTGGACTGCTTTTCTTTCTTAAGTTGCAGTAATGGTACAAATAGTACAAATACTAACACAGTATTTACAGTATGTAAGCAGAGATACATTGAATTTCAATACAATTTTTATACTTTGGCATCTTCTTTTAAAAAGTTTTTAAGCAGATTTTTTTGTGGAAAGCCTACAATGCTTTTGCAGAAACCATGAAACAGTTTGGGGACAGTCATGTATTTGTTTGATTTGGATAACGAAAACTAAAGAAGCTGGAATGTATTGCCTCCCAGTGATACGGTATTATTAGTGAAGCATCTTTGCTTTGGCAGTCTGTGTAAACTGGAAGCTCAGATACAACATTACAAACCATCTTCTGGACATCTTCTGTTGATTCTGTGATAACTCCTGGAAAAGGTATTATTGTACTTCAGAGTAAAAGTATTTCCATCTTCCATAGTGCTGTATAGCTCTGGTAATTGAAGATCACTTCAGTTTCAACAAATATTTAATTGAGAGCAAATATTTCAACAGAACCAGCACTAGAGTTCGTATGCCCAAACTTTGACTTTTATATTGGAGGTTTTGTATCTCACTGTGAGGATAACAGTTTCTGTTGTTTCCACCTTTTGTAGACATTTGAAAGCAAAAGAAATTACTTGTCCCTGAATTTATGAAACTCCCTTTCTATCCCTTTCTATCATATAGTTTTAAAATCAGCTTTGTTTCCATTGCTACTAAGACTCCATTGGCAGAGCAAAAAAGACTGTGCAGGGTGAAACAGAGATATATTTCTCTCCAATGCGTTAATTCTGTAATGATGTTCTACAATATCAGTTTGCCACATTTCCTCCCCCAGAAAGCCACAAAGCTAAGTTTTCTGTGTCCTTAACAGCTATGAATCAGAGACTTGTTCAGAATGGTTACAGCTTTGTATGAATGCTGGAGAGACGCAAGAGACTGTTAGAAATGACAGAAAGGCTGTAGTTCATTGACAGAGCATATGCTTGGCATAAGAAAGGTACTATGTTTGATCCCCTTGCATCTGCAGGTCAGACTGTAAAAGACTAAAGAGATGTTTGGAGAACTCTTGAGATATGTTTGGTTGGTTCTTATATCTTGTAATCTTTATGACTCTGTTTACTATAAAACAATGTTTTAATGATGTTTTTAGTATGATTTTTATGGTTATAGCATTGTTTTATTTTGTTCGCATGAGTGTTGCCTGCCGACACTATGTATGTCTTGTAATAAAAATACAAATGAATAAAAAATAAATAAATAAAATAAATAATCACACACTATGAAAAAATCCAGAATAAAAAAAATCAATCCACACACTATGAAAAGGAATAGCCCAATAAACCAACATTAGAATCAGAGGTGAGCAGATAAAAATTGAACAGAGGATTGGAAAAACAATATGGTTCCTGTACCTGTGGAGGAAATGATAATAATAATAATAATAATAATAATAATAAATAATAAAGAAGTCATTGTGGTGGTATCTCACTTTCCTCCTGGGATCAAGTACCAGCCTTAAAAACCAATATAATTTAAAACCTACAAAACGTAAATATTAAAATAAAATTAAACATACAGTTATTGAAACAAATCAATTAAAATGTTCCAAGATGGGCACACATCACATATATTGTGACTAGGGATATCTAGAACCACAGATAATAACAAACTATATTTTGACTCATCGTCATCATCTATCATTCATGTCCGAGTATGATTGCCTTCCAAGTGTAAGGCCTTAGCAGTAGTCACCTATGGATTGTAGAGACCTATTCTTGACCTTCATGTTCTTTTCCAGTGAAGACAGTCCTGGTCGGGGTTGGCTTGATGTGCCTTCCTCTTGACACGTTTTTCCCTTTTCCCTTTCATTTATGCATCTTCGAATTCCACAGCACTGTTGGTAGCAGCTGACCTACAGTTAGAATGCTCAAGCGGCCAGGGCTTCCCAGTTCTCGATATCTATGCTACAGTTTTTAAGGTTTGCTTTAAGCTCATCTTTAAATCTCTTTTCCTGTCCACCAACATTCTGTTTTCCATTCCTGAGTTGGGAGTATAATAACTGCTTTAGGAAACGGTGATCAGACATTCGGACAATGTGGTCAGTCCACACACACACACACACACAAAACCAAGCAGGAGATCTATTGAAGGTGCTAAGATGAACTTACAAATGTTTTGACTCCACATGCTGATTGCTATGTTCTTATAAGCATCTCTGTATTTATAGGTATGCAAGAGTGCTGGACTAAAACTAAAGATGTGAATTTAAATCATCATTGTGAGGTTGTGAAACTTAAGGTGTTGCCTTGGGTCAAGCACACTCTGCCCTCTCCCACAGAGTTGTTAGAATCAAAATTATGTGGAAGAAACCCATTTTTGCTTTTTCAAGGAAGGATGGGGAAAATATCCAAGTTAAGTAGAAGAATATATATCTTGTTTATAGAAAAGTTCCATGGCCAGCTCCTAGTAGGCATCTTGTATGTAATGCTGGAGAATAGTTGCTAGTCAATGTATACCAGGAGTTGTAGCCCTGGGGTTACATGTAGCCCCGAGGCTTCATCTATCACCGACATTTTACTACTGCGTACAAGGAGCATTATGCTGCCATGATGAAGAAAAGAAAGAGGCAAAACTGAGTTGGGGGGCAAAAAAGAATGGTCTATTTGTGGAGGCAATATTGATCTAAATGCACCAAATGGACCTACTCATATGTCTTGTTGCTATAAATCAAGATTTAGCATTATTTCACTCCTTTGTTGTTTCAGGCTTTAGCACCAATAGATTAGTTTTTCTCTGAAATGCATTTTTTTCAATATTCTAACAATTTGCCAATTTAGGTATATGACACCTGAAACGGTTTTAAACTCATATGCGTACAAGAAGGTGTAAAGGATAACAAATTATTTATGTTGAAAATGAGATAGAGAAAAATAATTTTGTCATGTTATGTATATTATCATTTACATGGTGCTTGAGGCACTTTTGAGTTTTAATATTTCTTACCTCTGCTCTGTACTTGATATTCACATGCCCAAGCTTCAGATTTTCCTTACTGTTGGCCATGAAAATCTTAGAACAAAGAGAAACACATATCCCTCTACCATTTTAGCCACATCTCACATTTTCTTTAGGCTTTAAAATCAGCAAAGTTCAACACATCAGTTATTCCAAAATTAATTACAAGTGTGAAAACATTGCTTATAATTTGAGGGATTGAGTATGGCTGACCAGCTGGTATATGTGATATTACTCCATGTGAGTGCAGGAAAAAAATCAGTTTGGGTTTTCCCCTCCTTTGAATTTTCAAAACCATAAGTTCTTTCCCTCCTTAATGTGAAGATATGTAGGTTTTGTTAATTAATTAATTAACATTATTTCTACCCTGTTCTTCTCAACCTCCAAGGGGGGACTCAGAGCGGCTTGACAAAGGCAGCATTTTGATGCCAATATACAATATAAAACCATAAACATACAGCATTAAAATACAGTTAAATATTAAACACATAATCCACATTCAATTGAGTTAAAAACAGTGTTCCATCCACAACATAAGCATTGAGCCATATCCATCAACTTGCCAGTCCAATTCCAGACCAAAGTGCTGCATTGTGCTAATGTGCAAAAGCCTGGACCCATAACCAAGATTTTATTTATTTTCCTGAATGCTAGGATGGATGGGGTCGATCGTATTTGGCTTGGAAGCACATTCCACAGGCGGGGAGCCAGCACCGAGAAGACCCTATCTCTCGTCCCCACCAACCGCGTTTGAGAAGTTGGTGGGAGCGAGAGCAGGGCCTTCCCAAATGATCTTAAATTACGAGGTGGGACGTAGAAGCAGATGCGTTCGGACAAGTAAGCTGGATCAGAACCGTATTGTTAAGTTCTTAATGAAACTAAACGGAAAGGAATTTTGGACCATCTGTACTAGTATAGCTGCTTTTATCATCGGGAGGACATGCTATACCGTACATGTTTTTAAAAGGTGTGTGTGTGTATTTTACAGTCAATGACCAGCACCAAATAAAGGCATTTAATACAGCTGTTGACAATAATGGCATGTGGGAGAAGCAGATATGAAAACCCTAATTCATCAATAAAATGATTGAATATACATGGATTCAGACACAGGTTTTTAAGAACTAAGCACTCAAAGGCCTCTGCTTAAAAGTTGCTATTTTAAGTTTCCCCATCCCAGTAATTTTCTCATCCCAGTAATTAAAAATATTGTTAGCTCTGAATAATTTTTATTAAAGTGAACCAAAATCAAAATTCTCACCTATTCCTGTGTGTGTGTGTGTGTGTGTGTGTAGTTGAATCTGTTTTCCCTTTGGAAAATGTTTTTTCCCTTTCCAAGCATCATAGTCTTAAATTTGTAGATCTGCTAAAACCATTATATGAGAATGAAAGAACTCTCCTAGGTTGCGTCAGAGGTCTATCTAGTTAGGGATGTAATTTTTTTTAAACAATTTTTCTGCTGAAATGAAGCAGTTAGTAATTTTAGAATTTTTCTTCGTCCTGAAAAAAAGGTTTTGAAAACTCCAGTTTTCAAAGACTATTTGTTACTCTTATGTTACTGTATTTTGTCATGGAATGCCCTAAGAGATATTCCTCTTTTACCCCTGAACCCACCAGATTCTAGGATGTCATCTATTGTGGTATTTTGATGAGGAGTTGCATGCAGGAATGATTTCAAAAAAGTTGTCTTTGGTAGTATCATAGATTAATAGAGTTGAAGAGACCACATGGGTCATCTAGTCCAACCCCCTTCAATGCAGAAAAAGCACAATCAAAGTACCCCTGACAGATGGTTGTCCAGCTTCTGTTTAACAGTGCAAAATCCACAGGCAGTTTTTTAAAAAGAAAAAGTGAAGAAAATAATCAGGGCCGTAGCCAGGATTTTGTTTCGGNGGGGGCTGAGTTTGGTTTGGGGGCTGAGACTGGGTGGAAGAGGGTCTACCCTAGCAAATCTTTTGTATTGTTATCCTAATAACCCCATTAATGTGGGATATAATGAGCATGGTGATCAGATCATGATATGAATAAACATAACAGTTTAAATAATGTACCAGTAAGGCCTTTTCGCGGACCACCCTGAGAATTTCGGGGCTGAAGCCCCTTAGCCCCCTGGCTACATGCCTGAAAATAATACTGCTTTGCTCTGGGGCTTTTTCTTTTGCACGCAGTTGTTTTCTATGCAAATAGCAGCATCTTCTCTGTTGTAAATGATATTGTGAATTTTGTGCAGACCAAATCCTTATGAGAGCAATTTTTGAATTAAAATAATAATCTACCTATGCCAAAATATTCCCATTTTGTGTAAAAAGCGGTGTTGCTTTCTATGTTAAACAACTATGGCACATTTACACATAATTTAGAATCAGTGGGCTTGGATCAGCTCCATGGATCAAATGCTGCATGGACCTGATCTGGGATAATGTGGGGCAAGGCGACCTTGATGCAGTGTTGCCCTGTGTTCATCAAAGTAGAAGGATACTCCAAATTCTGCCCCAGAATTCAAACCATCTGCAACGTTGGGCCTATCTGAATAGTTGAGAGAGTTCCAGAATGGAACCAGCAACAACTGTTCTCATTGCTATTTACTGTTTTGTGACACAGCTCGCTCAGTGACACTGACTGGCAATTACTGTCCCAACCATGACATGGATCTTAAACATTTCTTGACATTTTAGAAACACACATTTTCAACTATTTTAAAATATTCTTTCCAACCCAGTATCAAATTGAACTTCTTATTTCTGCAATGGATAATTATGGGAAGTCAAAAATTAGGTTTTGAAAGTAACAAGGTTTTGAAAAAAAATAGCTGTCTCCTACTGTTGTTTCTCAACAATTGGTAGATGCACGATACCCCTGATTCTGGAATTATGGTGTAATATCTATCTAGTAGCAATGGACTTCCATGATTTTTCTGATCGTATATTAAAGAAATTTCCCATTAAAACAACAAGATATGGTAGTTTCTGTACTGAGAGTCTTGAAATGCACAAACTTTGGAAATGCAATGAATAAAGGCAAATGAAAGGTTAGTTTTCATGACTATTCTGAAGCATTATTCTTTGGGAAAAAAACTTAATTTACATCCTGCCCTTTTCCCAACACAGGGACCCACGCTGGTTCACAACAAATAATAACAAAGTACAGCTAAAATATATTACTACCAAAGTTAAATAACAATTTTTAAAAAACCAATTAACGAAGAACAAAAAAACCCTGCCTAAATAAAAAGATCTCTAGCTCCTTGTAGAAAGAGGGCAGAAAGGGGACCATCAGAATCTCCCACAAGAAGGAATTCCATAACTTGGTCTTTAATCTAATTTGGACCTAAAGTTATAAGACTTGAAAAGACATAACCAGGACTTTGAAAAATGATGCCCTTTTGAAGAATTGTCTCTAAAACTGAATTATGGGCTACAGCTATGAAATCTAGTGGTTGTCATATTGATGGGGCAATGAATCTGTTCCAGGTTTTAATTTTAATTTTATAGGCGCTTTCTAAGAGTCTGAACTCTTATTTAGTAAAAAAAACCCCAAAAAACAGGAACAAATTTACTACCTCAGTGATATGGTAGCCAGTGCCACCAACTGCCTCTGATACAGAAACAATGTTGACATTGTTGGATCAAGTCTCTATGAAAGTTTTCTACACCTTTTAAAGACATCCAAATTGGCAGCTATAGACTCCATCCTGTGACAAGCTTATTTATTTATCTACCCCACCCTTCCTAACCCCAAAGACTCAGAGCTGCCTTACAAAGGCAACAATTTGATGCCATATACACGACAGATATAAAATAAATATATACTGTACATTAAAACGTGAATTTAAAATCATATAAAGATTAAAACACATTATTAAAACCATGCAATCTGAGATCATAGTAAAAAAGCCATTCTAATTGTCATTGCACATTTTCCATAATCACTTATTGCACTGCACTATTGTGCAATTCCATAGTTTGGCTTTCTGCTATGTGAATAAGATCTTTTTGTTTGCCCTGAATCTTGTGATTCTTCTCTTACATATCTTTACAAGTGGTTTTTGTTCTCACCATCATAAATAATTTAGTGTCATCAACCTCACTATTAATCCAAACTTTAGACTGTTTATGAACAAATTAAAAGGCACAAGGTCCAATGCAGGCATCTGAAGGATTCCATTATTCACATTCTCTGTTGCAAAAACTAATGATTTTTTCCTATTTTCTGCTTCCTATTTCTAAGTCTAAGTAAACAATGTCCAAAAGATCGATCCTACCTAAATGCGTATTGATCCTGAGTTGAATCTTAGAAGTCTGGTGGATGCACCTGGATCTAATGATTTATTCATTTGCAAATTGTCTATGAGGTCTTGAACATCCTCTCTTGCAGCTACTATTTACTAGGCCTGAGCTTTTTCACAATCAAAACTTGTGCCCATACTTTGGGAAGTCAGATTTGGCCATGGTAATCCATGCCCTTGTCACATCCTGAATAGACTTCTGCAATGTGCTCTACCTGGGGTTGCCTTTGAAGATTGTTTGGAAGCTTTAAGTAGTCCAAAGCCAGGTTCCTTACTGGAGCGGCATACAGGAAACATAAAACCCCCTGCTGCATCAGCTTCACTGGCTGCCAGCCTGCTAAGCACAAATCAAAGTGCTGGCTTTAGCCTATAAAGCCCATGGAAGTACCTCCCCAGTGAAATTAGATTGGCTCCCTCCCTCCTGACCTTCAGAAAGAAAGTGGAGACATGGATGTGGGACCAAGTCTTTGGACAGTAATTTTCAGTACAATAAGTAACTATGGAATAGTAAAATTTATGACCGGAATAGCTCCTGGAATATGTCTTTGGATTGCATGGTTTTAATTAATTATCTTAAGATTTATATGTTTTAATTATTTAGTTTTAATGTACAAATATGGTTTTATCCTGTGTACGTATATAGGGAATTTTATCTTTCTATGAGCCACCCTGAGTCCCCTTTGGGATGAGAAGGGTGGGACATAAATGCAATAAATAAATAAATAAATAGGCCTGTGTGAGCAATGAAAAAATGTTTCAATGCCCATTACAAAATTTGGGGGTGAGGAAAATAATTTCTAAAGTGTTTCTGAAATTGGATGAGGTCTGTATCATAACTGTAATGAGTTAACTAGTTTTTTTTGTTACTTTTCATTAAATAATTGTGCCAATGAGGAAACTTCAGGGATTGCTTTCTCTCTCATTGGAATGAAACTTGCTAGGATTATAGAAAACATTTATTTATTTATTTATTTATTATTTCGCATTTGTCTGTCCCCCCCCCCCCCCAACGGCTTGGGGCGACTTACAACAGTTTGTAAAATGCAATTGTCAGATATCTCATAAACCACAGTAATACCATTAGAATAGAATTACAATTACAACAGTTGAAACAGCAAATGGAGTCGCCGTGGGCTGTCAGCTAGGCGGCGCGAGCTATAGTTTAGCTAACTCCGAAGGCTTGTTGGAACAGCAATGTCTTAACTGCTCTCCTGAATGGGAGGAGGCCCTGGGTGGCACGGATGCCGGCGGGCAGTGCGTTACCACTGTTAACCCACAAAGTTTCAGAATGTTTCACTCATCCTCAGATTTTTGGGGAATTTTCAAAATTTTAATAATCAACATTTTTTTTAAAAAAAATCCCCACAAGAGCTATCTCCTTAAGTTTTGTATACAGTGAAACAAGATATCAGGGGATCATTCCCACAAAGTTTCAGAAATATTCATATATCTACTGATTTTTGGGATTTTAAAAAAAGTTTTGACAACTTTTTTAAAAGCCGCAACAGCTATCTCATTGAATGTTTTTAACCAATAGAACTTCAATTTAAGGATTTCTTCCCAACCCAACATAGAATAGAATTACAATTACAACAGTTGAAACTTACCAGTATTGAAGTATCAGTCAGTCCTCTTTTCTGTATTGTAAACTGCATGGCTGGCTGGCTGTTGCTACTGAGGGAAAATAGCCCTTTCCTATCTTCATTTGGGCTTTCGGATGCTGAGCAAAATTCTGGGAATGTTATTTAGGGCAGGGCCTTCCAAATTCTCTGCCATAGGATTCATTGCCTTCCCAAACTACATTTCCCAGAATTCTGTACGCCCTCGGTCTCTTTTCCAGCAGACTCAGCTTGTCCAACCCTGCAGCTTTCCTCTCCTTAATTTAAAGAGGTATGGCAGCCTTTTTAGCTTTGCCTCACTTGTGCTGAAAATGCGATGTGACTTCTTAGCATTACAGAATTCAAATGAAAATGCATTGGGCAAGTTTTGATACTCAAGCTCTTGTGTGCCCCCCCCCCCCAGTGTTTCTTGATATCTCTTGGTATATACAAAACGTATGTATTACATACGACCTATGATTTAAAAATGAATATTTGCACATCTCTACTATTTACTCTTCATTCTGTCTTTCTGCAAATTTTAATTCAAGGGGTCATTATCCATAGCTGTATTTAAAACAGGAAGGAGGTCTTGTGTGGAATGCCTTATCATTCTATCCTAAGGCCATTCTCCTTCAAACATTTTATAAATGACTTATCTGATAGGGTAAAGGGGATACTTATCAAATTGCAGATGATACAAAGTTACATGGCATGACTAACATATTGAAATCTAGAAATACAATTCAAAAGAATCTCGATAAACTTGAAAATTGGGCAGAAATTAATACAAATGAAATTTAGTAAACAAACACAAAATTTTGCATTTAGATAAGCAAAATCAAATGTTGCAGGTATACATGGCTCAGCAATACCACATCCAAAAATAGCTTTGGGAATGTTGCTGATCATATGAGTCAGCAGTGTGGTGCTGCAGCAAGGAACACATGCTATTTTAACTTATATTACTGAAAGCATACTTTCCAAGTTGAGAGAAGTAATAATCCCACCATATTCTGCACTGGTCGGGCCTCATCTGGAGTCCTATGTTTAGTTCTGAGTCCCTCATTTTTATGAGGATATAGTCAAGATTATATTACTTTGTGAGAATGCCAACAGGGATGATAAGAGGTGTGTATAGCGAACTTATGAGGAAAGTATGAAGAAGCACTGTTTATTCCGCTTGGTGAAGAGAATACTAGGGGGTGACATGACTGCATGGGTTAGATACTTCAAGGGCTATCAGAGAGAGGAGTATATAACCAGGTATAATGGTCTGATGTTACAAGATAGTAGATTTTGTTACAGAATAGTAGTTTACAGAAATAAGCTGGATGGCGGCTTGCTGGGAATACTTTAGCTGGAGATCCTGCACTGAGCAGTGGGGTTGAACTTGATGGCCCATGATATCCCTTGCACTTATAGGAGTCTATTATTCTATGAATATTTATTTTATCTCACACGGTTTTTTTGAAGCACAGTTCCATGGATGTCATTTATTACTCCAAAGATACAACTGAAACTGATTCTTCTAAAAGTATTGATCACTGCATTAAATTTTGGATAAAATCCATAAAAATAGATCAGTAGCAACTGAGTTTCAAAATGTTAAAATTTAGCTATAGTTTTCAAACCTTACATTTATAAATGCAATGTCATAATTTTATGTAACCCAGCAACAGTTTTAAACATACACATCTCACTGGTAAAATAAAAAGCACTTTTGTACATCAAGAACATTTAAGACACCATATTCTGTCTGATCAGAATACTCCATATTAAAGCACTGTTTGAGATTAATATCATTTATCTGAATAACAAAATAATCTTTTTTCCTTTCACATATGGTAATTACTCCCTGGTTTAAGATGAGTTATTGCATACTATAGTTGTTATATTGTGCTTTAAAGTTCCTTCTGACTTACAGCAATTTTACGAGGAACATATAGCTTTTTCTTGGCAATAATTCTGAGGGTTTGCATATGCTCAGAGAGTATGACTTGCCCATACTCTCCATGGTCAAATGGAGATTCAAACTCTAATCTCCTAGAGACCTAGCCCAACAGTGAGCTCTCCTTTCTGCTTTTTTACCCATCTTATGCCTTTCTTAAAAAAAATTGGTTAAAAACATAAAATTATATTTTTTACAGTATAAAAAGTTAATATATAATAGGGTAATGGGGGAAAATTGGTGAAGGAACTACTCCACACTTGCAGAGTAATTCCATCTCCTGCCTTTCTTACACTAATCACTCTATGTATAGAGGTGAGACAAAGCTGCAACAAAGTTAAAACCACTCCATGCCAATTAAAATTACACAACCTGTTAAAAGAGCATAGCTTCAGCTTGAAAAATATACATTTTACTACACCACAGTGGTTCCCATACGTCATATATGGAGTTCTATGTGGCTTGGGTCCATCTACCTACAGTCTCATAATTCTCCATATGAACCTGCCTAAGTTTTGAGACATTCAAGCCAAGACCTATTCTCATTTCTGTCTGTCATTCATGCAGTAATTTTGGTGAGAATGTATGAGCTCTTCTTAGCGAGTGCTCTCATTCTATGGAACTCCCCTTTATATCTAAGCTGATCTCCTTTCTGCTGCCCTTCAGTCATCAGACAAAGTCCCTTTAATTACAGTATATAGCCATTTGCCTACTAACTGGCTATTACAGAAAATCTTTTAAAAGGCGAGATACTTCTGAATTCCAGATGCTTATGGATATGAGTGGGAAAACATTTGCAAGTAGGTGCTGCTCACTTATCTTGTTTCCCATAGACATTTGGTTGGCCACTGTGGGAACAAGTGTTGGACTGGATATCTTCCAGCATGATTCGGCAAATTTCTTGTTATGTTTTTAGAGAAGTTCTCTAAGTGTTTCTTCTTGTTTGATATACAGGAAGAACATTCTTCGATTCTTGGATGCAGAAAGAGACATCTCTGTGGTCAAAAGCAGCTTCAAGCCAGGAGATGTAATTCACTATGTGCTAGACAGACGCCGTACCCTAAACATTTCCCAGGATCTACACAGCCTCCTTCCTGAAGTTTCACCAATGAAGAACCGTCGTTTTAAGACATGTGCCGTTGTAGGCAATTCTGGCATCCTCTTGGATAGTGGATGTGGAAAAGAGATTGACAGCCACGAGTTTGTTATAAGGTGAGAATCCATTTCTGCTTGGCAGGTTGTCTTTTACTTCAGCAATAATGAATACAAATGCTTTCACTCAGAATGATGGCTTGGAATTGCTGTGTGATACCTTTCAATATAGGATGCCCCAAGTTAAGTATATTTCAGAATGGAAGGAACAGCGCTATCTACATATTGAGAATGTGAAATTGCACTGCTGGAATATGCTGAGAGATTTGTAATATTAGTTTGTAGGATCCACATTTGTGCTTTATGCCGGCAAAATCACTCTTGCAGTAGTGAGTTGCCTCTACAAAATGATAATGTTTTCATTTTCTCCTTCTTGCCTGTAATCATAGCGGAAAAATACCACTTTTACTTATTATATATGCACTGTATGGGGTAAAATTTACAAGAAATGAATTGGGAATTAACTAGATAGTGCCCATTACAGGAATTGGAAGTCACATATCTAAACCCTTGCATGCTGCACTGAAAATGTAGTCCTACTGCATGTGCACATGTATTCCATATTTTAGTTTTAATAATTAGTTTGCTTGTCCAAAACACAAAACATTATTCATTGTCAAAGGTCAGAAGGAAATTAAAAGAAGTTTACAGGCACAGTTTAATAGGCTGCCATTGTCTGAATGCAAAGCAAGTTTCAGTTGAAAATACAGAACATTGGGTGTCATCCAGAACCATTACAAATAAACAGTCTTGCCCTTGACTTTAGCAGAGTATGGTCATGCTTCTGTAAGTAGCCATTCTTCAAGTCTATGCACATTAAAGAATAGAATGAATGTGACCCTGCCAAAGCTCCTCAGCATTCTTGTTTATTTCAATAAGGTGTTCTTGATTCTCCCACTGAAGTCAGGGGGACAAAATCAAGAACTTTTGAAATGTTCATAGGAAGAACCATTTGACCCAGCATAACTCTAAATCTCATTGGGATTTAGGCTGGATCTTCACTGCCCTATATCCCAGAATCTGATCCTAGATTATCTGCTTTGAACTGGACTATACTACCAGATAATCAGGGATCAGATCCTGAGATATAAGGCAGTGCAAATCCAGCCTTAGAGAACTTGTGCCCTGCAGTGTCGAGAATCCCATATTCTAGTTACTGATCTGTGACACCTTGGATCCCTCACTCTTTGTCACTCAGACCTACCCCCCAGGGTTGTCATGGAGTTAATATGGGGATGAGGGCAGCCATTTAAACTGTATTTAGCTTGTTGGAGGAAAGGTAGAATATAAATATAATAATGTTAAGTCTAGGAGCCCTTTCACTGTTATTTTTTTATTATGATAACTTCTATGGCTCCATCCTATAGGATTCTGGGACTCACTGGTTGGTGAGCTTCTAGAGCTCATTAGCCAAGGGCTCTAAGTCTTGCAACAAGCTATAAAGTCCAGGATTCCATTGGATGCACCCATGGCAATTAAAACTATGTGGAGTGCTATATGATGTGTAAACTTGCCCAAATAGTTTTTCAGAGATTGTGCTATATAGCTTCAATCATACTTGCACTTACCTAGAAGGCAGTACTTACAGAACCAGTTTACAACTATTGCTGCTGCTTTCACACATTTTTTAAAATTTGAAAATACTTCTGCACTCTTGTGATTTCTAGTGATGACATTGTACCCATGATTATTCTATAGAAAGGTTCCCCAAATATGTTCTATGCAACGCTCTGGTTCCATAATAGGTCACTAGGGGTTCTGATTATGATCGGAAAAGCCACACCATTTTAGCTATATATATATATATATATATATATATATATATATATATATTTACAATTTCCCTGAAACCTGAGTATTTTTTAGGTTCCTCCAGTGTAAAAAGGCTGAAAAAGGCTGTACAGTGAGTGGGTCCTTTGTATCTGTTAGAGTTTGTTTCCAGGACCCGCAGTAAATACCAAGCACCAGTCTCCGGTATATTGCAAGAGAGGAAATCAATAGCGGACAATTAAATCCCAGCAGACAATTGGGAACAGTATTTTGCCCAACTTTTTGCTCCTCCCACAATTAAGACTCCCTCCCAAGTGGGGGAAACGGGTCCAACAGAAGACCTCCCCAAATGGCTGCCAATTGCGACCTCAGAAATAAAAAGTATCATCAATAATTTAAGAACCAACAAAGCCCCAGGTGAGGATTTCCTCCCGAATGAGTTGTTTAAGGAAGAGATAGAATGGTGGGCCCCACTGATCGCCGGTCTCTGCAACCACATCAACAACACACTTAACATCCCAGAGGGGTGGAAAGTGGCCATTGTGGTTCCAATACATAAAAAGGATGTGGAAAAGACCCTAGTAACTACAGACCCATTAGCTTATTGAACATAATAGCAAAAGTTTACTCTAAAACTCTACTATCCAAACTAGAAGCATGGGTTCAAGAGGTCAGCATTTTACCAGAAGAACAAGCGGGGTTCAGAGCTGAGAGATCGACTATAGATAATTGCTTTGTCTTATCCCACCTTATTGACAAGCAACTCTCCCCCAAAAAACCAAAAAACAGTGGATGCTGAAATTCCAGGTACAATTATATATAGTTGCATAATAAATTGTGCCTCTTATGTGAAATGGCAAAATCAAGGTTTACTTTTGGATTTTTTAAAAAAATGAATACAAAGCCATGGATGTTGGAATTCATAGATGCAGAACCTGAGCTATCTATCATGCAGTGTGGCATACACAAACGTTTGTAAGCAGAGCCAAACAACAACTGATTGACAAATTCAGTGTTGTTATCTAGAACAGGTCCCAAACACATATTTAAACAGTTGGTCTATGACTACTCAGAAAAGAATGATATGGTTACTAGGAGCTAGGGTTTGCTTTTCAGAACAAGTGACGCCAGACTTACTGTACTTTTTATGAGGTGATGGTGGTGAGTGAGAGTGAAATAGAAGGTTGATAGATTAGAGGTATTTAATTTTGATATCTGTAAGACTTTCAGTGAATTTCCCCCATGAGATTTTGTAGAAAATGTGGCTAGACTTACCCTGGTTGTTAGCTGAATTTGTAGCAGATTGGAGGACCAAATCCAAAAAATAGTCACCAGTGATCCATCATCATGTCATAAGTTTCAGTCCTGGACCCAATGATGTCCAACCTCTTTATAGATGATTGGAAGAGATGATGACACCAAATTGGGAGGGGAATCAATAACATAGTGATCAGAATCTCTGCCAATTGGAAGACTGGTCCCAAACTACAAAATATTTTTTAACAGGTCTAACATTTTACATTTTGACATCTGGTCTTGGAAGGTAGATAGGGTCAGCTTTGGATGTGAGGCTGCCAGTGAATACCAGATGCTGTAGGCTCGATTTCAGGGAATGAAATTGGCAATACCATCTCTGAGTATTCCTTTACCCTTAAAAAACCCTATGAACATCTTGGGGGGACTGAAAAGCATATTCTGATATGTATTTGGATATCAATATCTATACCATGCTGCTTTCAATGACATGTTTGCTTATATTCTGTCAGTCACATGTGACTTTGTGTGGGTGAGGGAACATATTCCTTTGATGATGGTGCTCCCATGTTGCTTTATCACCCCAAAGCCACACCAGAAGCAGTAATAAGACTTTTGACAAAAACACAAATAACTGTTTATGAGTGAAGCAAGCATTTTATTGAAATGCTTCACAAACTATTTTGGCTCAGCCTCACAGTATTATAAATGGTTTGGCTTGATTGTCTCCTTTCTCCTGAATACTGTTAATATTAATATTCAAGGCTAATCTTTGATATTTGTTTCCCTAACTGCATTTCTTTCTTCATCTGAAGAAAGTTACAGTTTTCAAATCAGAAGAATAAAAATCCCTTCCTCAAAATGGGATTCATTCATTATGCAATATGATAAAAAAAGTAGTGCTGTTTTTTCTGTCTCTTCTTTGGAACAACATAGTTAAAATTCTGTTATTTAGACATTTTGGTTAAGTACCTTTCAGTTCATCAGGTCTCCCAAGTTACTATATGATGAAATTAATTAAATAAAATTTATTTAAAAACAGGTTAAACCCATTAAACACACACCAAAGGCTATATGGAATAATGAAGTTTTTGGCTGTCATCCGATGGTGATTTAACTGGGAGCCAGCCTGACTTACTTTGGGAAGGAGTTTGGCTCTTTCTACACTTAACAAAAACTCAGGAGGGTTAAAATAATCTGCTCCTGTCTGAGTTTCAGTCCCCATCCACTCCCACAATCCTGAGCTTTTCCTCGGGAGGTGGCCAGATGCCATACCAAGTTAACCAAAGGTGGACCCGGGATGGTGTCCACTCTCCATCCCCCGCAAAAAATCTTACCCGAGGGGGCCTGCCAGTAGAGTCCTTCTGATGCCAATGATGTGTCAGGAGGTGGGAGGAGGAAATTCTGCCTCTCCCCCTCCCCCCCCCCCCTCATGAAATTTTCAAGCAACAGGAGGACTATGCAGAGGGGCCTGTGCTCCCTGCAATCGTCTCCAGTAAGTTTTGTGGGAGGAATGGAGGACTGGGGAGAGAGGAGGTTCCCCTTCCATTTCTTCGGGCTCCAGGTAAAAGCAAGACAGGTCCCACATGTTGGGCTTGCCTGGTAGGACCCTTCCACAACTGAGGTGCTGCTACAAAGAAAAGCCCATTTGGATATTTACAGGGTTTGTGAGTTATATAGCAGGGCAGATTCATACGAAAAGAGGTCATATTTCTGAAATATTAGCCCCAAGTTTTAAGGGCTTTGTAGCTAAAACATTTAAAGTGAACCCTTGGTATCTGCTTGGATTTGGTTCCAGTATTCCCCTTGGATATGAAAATCCATGGATGCTCCTCCCATTACACAGTAAATTGCTATCTGTTATATAACGGTAAAATTGCTTTTGCAATTTTTAAGAAAACTTTGCAAGCGATTGAATCCATGGATGGCTGACTTTACAGTAAGAGAACCAAAAAAAGTTTAAAATTCTCTATAAAAAGCACCTTTAATTAAAAGATAGAATTACCATGACACATGCACCGTTAATCCTTTCGACTCATTTTAGAATGTATCATAAGCATAAGAGATTCCTAGATTTATATCAGCATAAGCCTTTTGAAGGCTGGTCTTTTATTAGCTCCACCATCTGCTTCTCTACTATCTGTTCTCATAACTTAGGCTTTACGCTCATGTTACTCTGTTTTGCCATGGAATGTCCCAGGAGATATTCCTGTTTTACCCCTGACCCCACTAGATTCTAGGATTCCATCTATTGTGATCGTTCATTATGATGAGGATTTACTTATAGGAGTCATTCCAAAACATTGTATTTGGTAGAATCATAGAATAGTAGAGTTGGCAGAGATCACATAGGCCATCTAGTCCAATCACCTGCCATGCAGGGAAAGCATAATCAAAGCACCCCCTGACAGATGGCCATCCAGTCTCTGTTTAAAAGCCTCCAAGGAAGGAGCTTCCACCACACTCCGAGGCAGAGAGTTCCACTGATGAACAGCTCTTACAGTCAGGAAGTTCTTCCTAATGTCCAGATGGAATCTCATTTCCTGTAATTTATTTATCATTATTTATTTATGATATTTTCATCCTGCCTTTCTTGAGCCTGAAGGTGACTCAAGGCAGCTTACAACGAGGTAGCCATTTGATTCCTTAACAATATACACTTAAAACCACATTTAAAACAGAATTTAAAAGTACATACAATAATACCTTTAAAAAACATACAAAACCAATACCTTCACTGTAATTTGAACCCATTGCTCTGAGTCCTCGTTTCTAGGGCAACAGAAAACAAGTGTGCTCTCTCTTCCTTATGACACCCTTTCACATATTTATACATGGCTATCATGTCTCCTCTCAAATTTCTCTTCTGCAGGCGAAACATACCTAGTTGTTTAAAACCCTCCTCATAGGGCATGGTCTCCAGACCTTGATCATTTTAGTTACCATCCTCTGGACACTTTCCAGCTTATCAGCATCTCTTTTAAACTGTAGTGTCCAGAATTGGACACAGTATTTCAGTTGAGGTCTAACCAAAGCAGAATAGAGAGGCATCATGACTTCTCTCAATCTAGATGCTATACTCCTTTTGATGCACGCCAAAATCCCATTGGCTTTTAAGCTGCTGCATCACACTGCGGGCTCATGTTCAACTTCTTGTCCACAAAGACTCCAAGAGCTTTCTCACATGGGCTGTTGTTGAGCCAGGCATTACCCATTTTGTATCTTTGCATTTCATTTTTTCTGCTTAAGTGTAAATATCTTACATTTCTCCTTGATGAAATTCATTTTGTTAATTTTGGTCCAGTTCTCTAATAAGTTAAGGTCATTTTGAATTATGATACTGTCTTCTGGAGTATTAGCTATCACTCCTAATTTGGCATCATCTGCAAACATTCCCTCTAATCCTTCATCCAAACCATTAATGAACATGTTAAGCAGTACTGGGGCCAGGAGCAAACCCTGTGGCACTCCACTAATCACTTATTTTCAGGTTGAAGTAAATAATAAATAAACCACTGGTGAGCACCCTTTTCTTTTGGTCATTTAACCAATTACAGATCCACCTCATAGTAGTATTGCCTAGCCCACATTTGATTCACAGCAGCATTTTGACTAGTTTGTTTGCAAAGTCTGGGGGTAATCAGCTTTGCAAATACTGTCACTTAGTGTCTTTTCTCAGTGTCTTTGTTAAGTTTGCTAAAATTGAAAAGTGTCAAATGGTAGTAGTCACATTCCACTCAATGCAGTTGTGAATCATCAGAGGAAAGATAATGTATAGGCCATCCTGAGTCCCCCCTTGGGGGTGAGAAGGGCCAGGTATAAATATAGGAAATAATAATATGAAATATCCATACATATACCATGTTAGTTATTTGAAATTACCCGTTTAAGTATTTATTAAATACTATTAAATAAACTGGATGTTAAGGTTGGTAGGGAGGTTGTTTGTTTTAGTCTAGACAAGATAAATATAGCACAAAACATCCTCAGGCTGTCTCATTCCTAGAGACTGTTTTGAAAGGAGCATCCCATAATATATAAGAAGAAAATGAATGGATGTCTCTTCTAACATTGACATGGTATCACTTAAGCCAATCCTCGATATGCTTTCTAGTGGACATAATGTCAAGAAATGACTGGATAGTTGTTCTCAAATATTTAGTATGTAAATCAGATGGGTCAGAAGCTTACCCAACCCTCTTGATTAAATACAAGAGAAAAGCTAGGAATTTTGCACTCCTCATCAAATCTAGAGAGTTTCAGGAACTGGACATAAAATGAGTGGCAGCAATTGAAGTTTTATTCATTTGATTAAAGTCTTCTTGCTCAGCTAAGCCCCAAGTAAGCTTTTGACTTTCTATTACTGTTCTGGCTTGAAGGCTGAATGGATTCAGGAGTATGTAAAAATGAAGAAGTCTGAACAATTAAATTTGCAATTTTTACAAAGGAGAAAGGAATGAAAAGATAAAAATACAAGGTATCTCATATATGAAAGAAGACTTTTTGCAAGTTCAGTTTCAGTGTACTGTCTATTTCTGCTTGTAATATTTATTAAAACACTCCTTTGTCGTTGTGTACTTTTAAGTCATTTCCAACTTATGCCAGCCTTAAGGCAAAAACTATAATGGGGGTTTCTTGGCAAGATTTGTTCAGATATTTGCCTTTGCCTTCCTCCAAGGCTGAGAGGGTATGACTTGTCAAGATCACTTAGTGGGTTTCCAAGGCTGAGCAAACCTGCTCACCAGAGTTGTGATTATATTTATTTGTACTCCACTTTTTATTGTGGGGAACAAAGTAGTTCAAAACCTTAAAAACAGTCAAAACATTGTAGACTGAGGCTCAAACTACTGCAACACTTATATCCTCTATTTTATCACAGGACCTCAGGGCAGTATACAATACAAGCAATTTAAAATATATCAAAGTTAAAAGCATAAACTATTTGAACAATATAATAATATATTGAACACAACTGAATAAAAGCAACAGTTAAAACCACTTTTAAAACTACAGTTGAATCCTATGTATATGGACACGTGAATTCAATTAATCTTCGAAAGATCAAATACAAGAACATGTTTTGTCTTGACATTGAAAAGAAATCATTAGCAGCAGTCAAACCTCCAAAGGGAGGGTATTGTAAAATCAGGTAGAGAGGGCCATGTCCTCCTACTTCACAAGGCTTCCATTTGCGGGATGCAGAGAAAGGCTCTTCCTAGATGTTAAGCGAGCAGACCATTTTTCTATCTTCTCTCTTTCTCTTTTTTGTTTTCCTTCTCTCTACCTTACAACTCCCAGATAAAAATCTTCTCACTCCCTGCTTTTCTTAATCGTCTCCTTTCATAACCCTGTTATACTTACCAGCTTCCTCCTTCCCTAATCACCCTTCCTCCCATTCATCCTTTTTGGCTTTCTTCCTCCCTTATTTGCTTGGCTACATTAGTTTTCTTTCTCCTTACAGATATTCCTTTCTCTCATCCTTTTTCTCCTTCAACCACTACTTCTAGCTATACTCATTAACATCATTCTTCCTTCTCCTTTCTAACTCTTCAGCTCTTTAAGTTTGAAAGGTAGACCTTGGAGTCAGGGACATTTCCACACTACACAAGTGTAAACACTATGATTTCACTATCATACATCTTATAAAAATCTTGAAGTTTATATCTGTTATTTTAGTTTTCCTAGTTTCTATAGCAATGCAGATTGCCAGTCAAACACAAAAGCTTCTGTCAAATTTCTTTATTATTTGCTATATATCTAATTTTCATGTACAACACATAATTTACTTTCCAGGCTTCTATCATAATTTGTGAGAAATCTCATGAACATACTGGCCTCAATTTACAGCCAAAACGCAACCAAAAAAGTAATTGTTGAACAGTGAATCCCATTGATTCAATGGAACCACTCACAAAAAATTGACGTCAGAACACTAACATTATTTGTAGAGTTAAACTTTCCATGATGTATCAGAAAATTAGTTTGCATGTGAATTTGAAGAACTTGATTGTATATACATCAACACTAGTCAGAAAACCCTCCAGGAGACCTTTAATAGCAACAGTAAAATAATTATTCCAAGTTCTTCAGGATTTAGTACAATGGTATTGCTAAAGATCTGTAAGTATGAATGTCATTTTTTATGCAGGATTATTTTGACTCCTTGCTATTAAAATGGAAAACTAACCTTTTGAATCTGTCATGGAAAAGGTCATTGAGGTCTCTAAGGGCTCTTTACAAAAAGTGTAGAAAGCATTTACAATAAAAGGAACCAAATGTATGATCAAATTGTTGGCACTATGTATGGAAACAGATTTTGTGGGACTGACATTTTCTACAAAAGACCACTTTTCCCTAGTCTGGTGCCATTCAGACATGCTAGACTAGATACCCAAGGTTCAGAAAGCACCATTAGACTATCTGAAAAGAGTAGTGCAGTTAAACAATTTATTGTCTGGATGTACTAGAATTATCCTTTCGTATCCTCAGTCTTTGGATGGTCATGTGCATTTCCTCACTTATTTCTCTATGTGGCAAGCCTGCTTTGCTACATTTGGGACCTGTCCTGCTCATGCCTCAGGGAATCCCTGGCCATCTCCTCCAAAGTCTTACCCTGAAAGTACAGACTCTTTGAGATGAATGACAGCTACCGGAAACTTAACTTTGACCTGGTTCAATTTGCTCTTCACATAGCATGAACAATTTTTACTGCTCCAGGCGGTTTTTAAACCTTGCCTTGAGGCCATGATAGGTGAGGCTTTCAGTCTCAGGATCCTAGAGAGCTTCATGGTGAGCTTTTTACACATGAGTGAAAATAGCTACCCTGCTTTCTCTTTCCCCCTGAAATTTACATATATATTCCTTTTGCTTATTTTTTCATGACCTTACCAACTCCTGGCTCGATGTGGACTTTCTTCAAAGGAAGCAGTCTGAGAGCTATGTTTAAACATCATTCATGCAACTAGGAACTGAGAATGTGAGTTCTTTCTTAATTTCTCCCTTTTCCTTTTTTTCATTAGGCCAATTAATTTTAGCATGCCACTGCTGCTGTATTAGCAAAGAAACCTGGTCTCAAGGGGGCATAAATAAGAATGTTAAAGAGAGTAAAATTGCTCTCCTATGGTAACCCACATTTGTTTCTATGCAGAATGAGCAGCATTGTGTTCCTAGCTTACATATAATCTGCTTGGAGAAGTATGGCTTTTCAAATGTAATTTTAATTATACAAAAATTAAAACCTCTAAAATTAATGTACATTGATGTAGCTACATTTTCTATTGATTTTCGTCACTGATCACTGATTTTTATTTGAATATAAAATCCTGCTCCAGTGCTCCCAGAAGTCACACAAGCTGACTAGTTGCTTGTCAGTGGGAAAGAAAGACATTTTTCTTTATTTCACAATCTTGTTTGGAAACAAGATTATTAGGTAATAATAGACTTGTCCACGCATTCATTTGCCTTCAGCTTGTTCAGATGCCTGTAGCAACAAGGGATCTGCCACCATGTTTTTTCGACTAAAACAGACCACGTGGCTGCCAGTCATGGTTCCTTTGGCTCTATTTGGGAGCACATGGCACACAGAGAAGCTGTTGCATGCTTGCACGGAGTTCTCTTGTATGAGCCCTACCTGTTGGGCCAATCAGAACAGAAGAAACCCATGATGTTTCTTACATAAGCTGTGTTTATTTAATAGGGCAAGTGCCTTCATTGCTCAGTTAGGTCCTGGCTCTAGAGCAGTGGTTCTCAACCTGTGGGTCCCCAGGGGTTTTGGCCCATAACTCCCAGAAATCCCAGTCAGTTTACCAGCTGTTAGGATTTCTGGGAGTTGAAGGCCAAAACATCTGGGGATCCACAGGTTGATAACCACTGTTCTAGAGAGAGGTGCGTCAATCCGATTGCCTTGCTGCTCGCTCTTAATTTTAGCTTTTGTCATGGCCTCTCTCTAGCATAGAATCTTTTTGATTTTCCTTTATTTTCTTAATTCTTTACTTAATGGGACTGGGAGTTGGAAAGTGCAGGTAGATGGCTGTGTGGTGTTTGGGGACTTGTGGGTGGATGTGTTTTGTTTGTTTTAGGGTGACTCTGAACTTTGAGTCACCCTTACCTCTACTAAAGCCTTTAGTTTCTTCTCTTATCTCTCCCCCCTCCTCTCTTTCAGAACATATTACTTTAAAAGATTACTGTTATTAATAATGATAGGAATTCAAGCAAACAGTAAAGCCTCATTGTCCGAAAAACTACCAAGCTGCTTACCTACCTAAACTTACCACCTAATAATTTATTTCCTTTGCAAAAATCTCTGTTTATATTTCTCTCTATGCTATCTGCCTTTGTCTTAATTTCATTTAATGATAAAACTTTGGTTGTTGCTCCCTAATAATAATAATAATAATAATAATAATAATAGAATTGGGCTTCTGTGGAAGCTTTGCCAAGAAGCCAACAGAACCCATCATCCCTCTCTAACTCCAACCTCCATCAGCACATAAACAATTATTGTTATTAGTATTATTTGTACTAGTATTCAGCAAAACACCACCAACCCAAGTTCCACCAGCCTTCCTCTGACAGCAATCCTATCCATTGCAATCTGTCTGCCTTCTTGAAGGTTTTTTTCCCCCAGTGGATGATATAGGACTGTTTTTCTAAGAAGTGAACGTGCTGTATGCTTGCTTGTGGATGGTGGGCTGCTGGCCTCTTTCAGTATGCTTTGAAAACACGAAATTCAAAAGCCTTGGAATAATTTTCTGGGTTTTTTTATTAGTAAAGAAAGTGCAATAGTGGACTGTGTGATGTGGAAGTACACCTTTGTCATTTGCCAAGAAGGAATAGTGCCCTGCTCCTGGAGAAGTTACAGGGCAAGGTAGCGGGGGATTCCTTATTGGGAATATTTTTAAGAACATTTTATTTCTAGAAAGAAAAGAAATTCTGAAAACTCATGGGATGACCCAAATGTTATGAAACTTGATGAGCCAACAGTGGCAGATATGTCCTCCAAGTGTGGCCATTTTCATCCTGGTAACTCTAAACATGACAAGAAGGAGAGCTGTGAAGCCCCTCAATTACTGCCAATGGACCCAACCTAGCCGCATTTTCTGGCTATAGACCAAAAATGTCCTTTTGGACACCTGCCTGTTTTCAGGAGGTCTGCAAAAATGGATACATGGAGCCCCCCAAGATCTAAACAGCTTGAGGTTAGCCATTACACAAGTCTATTAAATACACAAGTCTATTAAATAAACAAAATTACAAACAGCAAATTCATGCATCACAGGCAGAACTGGCAAAACAAAATTCAGAACTTATTTTTTATTTTCTTTTTCAGGGCAATTTGTGTTTTGTGACCACATTTTAAACTGTTTCAAACTTAGGTCATACAATTTCCTGCATTTTCACCTGCTGATAGATGCTTGAAAATGTTCAATTTACATTTGAGGCTTAACCCTTTTATTCTTAAACTTGTCAGCAAAAGTGGAATGAGGTAGGAAGACTTGCCACTTAGATGTCATCAGGATTGTGAAACCCACCGAACTATCTTTATTAGAGCCACCATAAATTCTCTGATTGAAGAAAATCAAAACTTCCATAAAATAATGGTTTGGACATCTCTGCTCTAAAGTTATCACTTCTGTAAAATATGTTGTGACTTTCCAACCCAGTTCTTCATTTTTTGACATGAAAAAGGAAGTGGGTTGTGTTTTTTTGCGGCTATCACATCACATGCATTTTTTTTTTGTAATTACAAAAATGTTTTACTTCTTCTTTAGAATACTCCTGGTACTTCTTTGCCTGCATGTAATCAATCAGTAGGTGAAAGCTAAAAAAGATGGTTTCCTGTTTAAGGCTGATGAGAAATAGTCAGCAATTGTTAGTCATATATGATCCATATTATATCATTAAAGGTATGCTGTTGTAGCCCCCGGTGACACAGTGGGTTAAACTGCTGAGCTGCTGAACTTGCTAACCAAAAGGTCACAGGTTCAAATTCAGGGAATGGGGTGAGTTCCCAGCTTCTGCCAACCTAGCAGTTCGAAAACATGCAAATGTAAGTAGATCAATAGGTACTGCTTTGGCAGGAAGGTAACGGCTTGGAGCTTTCTATGGACAATGCCAGCTCTTCGGCTTAGAAATGGAGATGAGCACTAACCCCCAGAATAGGACATGACTGGACTTAATCTCAGGGGGAAACCTTTACCTTTGCCTTAAAGATATGCTTTCAGATAATCCTCCACCCATCTTTTTTCTCTGCTTCTTATGAAGTGGGAAACATGCAGCCCTCCGGATATTGTTGGGCAGCAACTCCAAGAGTTCTTCAACTTTAACTATAAAGCTTGAGGTGCTAGAGTTATATTCCAACAATATTTGAAGGATAATGTAATACCTACCTGGAGTGTAGAGGAAAGATAGGGAGCATGGTGTCGGCTGTACTGTGAGTGCACAATGAGATATAACATGAGTTTGGACTGGACAGGTTATCTAGCCCAGATGTCTTTATTCTCCTGACTTTCTAATTCCATTAATCTCACCTACAATAAAGTAGTGGCAATATTTGATATGTATTAAGCTTACTAAAAAGTATGGCATCTACATGTGTTCTGTAATTTTACAAATCTGAATCCCCACAATGTCTCTTGTAATTATCTACTTACTGTGTACTGTTTTTTCTTCATCTAATGGATAAATCTTGAAAACATACAAAAAGTTGATAGATTGAGTAGACTCATTTTTCTCTATCATCTTTAGATTATGACAAATTAGACTTTTGTTGTAAAAAAAAGATATACAGTATGAAAAGCAGCTAAATCTTGTGAGCCTAGGGACTTGACTACACCAACCACAAAATTCGCAGTGGCTCAGAAATCACTCCTGTATATCTACATAACATCCAGGGATTTCCAGTTCTCAGCACAGAATAAACCAAATTGACCCACTTTAGCCTTGCTTTATCCTGTGTTATGGACTGGAGAATTCCTGGATGTTGGAAAGTTGGGGAATGCCGTTGAGTTTCAGTGAAATACTGGAGCAGCCCTGCATTTTGGGTAGAGTAGGGATAGCATGTCCAGGTCCAATGTGGTTCACTGTTTATACACACCTCTGTCACCTTCTCTTTTCCCCTTGTGCTCATCTCCATGGTCCCTCTTCATGTGGGCTGATGTCAGCATGGGGAACCCATAACAGCCAAAAATTCTGACAGAACTCTAGGCTGGCTAGCAGAAGCAATGACAAGGAAGGTAAAGTGACAGTCCAGCTAAACTGAATTGACTTTGGTCCTGCTGGAACATAAAGACTCTATTTCACCACTAGTGTAGGTCACGCAGAGAATAGAAAGACACCTCTCAGGCCTATAGGGAGAGTCTGGAGCATTTATTCTCTGGGCCAACCTCAGCCAACTATCATGTCCTCTTCCTGGACCACCTTCCCTCTATGCTGCATATCATAGTGGGAGTGTGTTGGCATCCAGTGATCCAGTGGGTTCTAAGTAGTACAGAGTACCTAGGTAGGTTTTAGACTCTCCCTGTTGCTGATCTTTGGTATCCAACACAAGGAAGGCAATGGTACCATTATGGAGATGCTATAGAGGAAATTTAGATAGTCAGTCAGCATATCCATCACAGTTACGAACTGCCTTGGGGATTAAAACATTTTACTTATGCCAAATACCTCTGCTTCTTAGTTGAATTGTGAGAGAAGGCAGTGCCAAGGTAAAACTATATACCACAGAAATTAAGGAATTAGGGTGTTAAAATCTGCATTCATTTAGTTTCTGTTTAGAAATTAGTTGTTATTTGTCTTGCAATTGACTCCAATATATAGCAATTCTATTATTAGCCAGATTTATTCAGAGGATGTTTGCCATTGCTGTTGTGGAAAACTTGCCAGAGTCACCCCATGGGTTTTGGTGGCCGAGAAGGAAATTTGAACCCTGATTTCTGGGACACCTGATCCAATGTGTTACTGCACAAATTCCATTCCAAAATGCAATGGCCTAAATGGCAAATTTTTTGTCTGTCATTGTTTCCTGGTCACCCATTGATTATACTTTAGGTCCTTCCATAAACATATTTTGAGTTTTGTGTAGAAGGGATCAGCTGTCTCACAGTCTTTCTTGGGATATGATGAGTCTCTAATATTGTTGTGTATATTTCTAGGCACACGCCTGGTTCCTGTAGTCAATACACAAGTCTGGAAAGTAATGATAATTTTAGATAAATGCTGATATTAAGGACAATAGACTATGTTGTAGATGGCTGAAATTTTTAAACATATGAAATGTTTTTTTAAAAAAATGAAAAAAATTAAGCAGTTGTTACATTATTTTGTGTATTGTTAAGGATTTTAAAACAATGTCTTAGTAGAAAATAATTTTGAGTTGTTAAAAACTGTTACCTGAAAACAAATCTGTATCTTCTGTTTAACTACTATTCAGAGAGAGAGACTGTATTAGAATAAGCTGGGAAGGGTAATAACTTTGGTATTATTTACTATCATCTAGCATCCTGTTAGTCCTTACTAGAGTAGATTTGATTGATGATTTGTTGGATGGAGATCCAGCACAGAGAAAAATCCCCCCACTCACTTATTCACAAGGTAGCAAAGAAGTCAACAACATAGGTGCTACAGCAGTCAGACATTGTTGCGTGACCATGATTTTTCGGGGGATTCTGGAAACAGTATTCCAGAAAAGTATTTGCAACTATCTTACTAAAACTGTTATTGCTGCTTGAAAACTTACTGCACAATCAGTGGTTTCTTGGAGCACCAAACTAAGGACATTGCATTTACCAGGCAGTTATCAGAAGGATATGCACAGCTATACTCTGAAGTGTAGGAAACAATTATGTATTTAGTCACTATATATTAGTCCATTTTATAGCATACAAAGTGTTCATGATAAGTAAATTTTCCCATTCTGTGAAAGATGCATGGGGTACTTTTAGATACAAGAGACTTCAATAAACAATGGCACTGTGCAATAATGATGCATTCTTTATGCATTTTATTCATGCTGTGGCTGCTATCAGGCATCAGAGTATTAGGCTACACTTGCATGCAGTCTGCACAGCCTAGGTTTACTTCTGTATGACACCTTTCTCACAGTGGTCTCAGAACTGAGTTTTTGTTCAAACAACAGTCCCATAAAGCAAATTAAGCTAAAGGCTGAACTAAGAAAGGATATTAGTTGCATAGTTCTTTAAAAAAAAAAGATCTGAGGAGGAAAGAGCTAAAATTTTGAAGTTGATGTATCAACTGCCTTGAGTCCCATCAAGATATAAATGGGGGGGGGGGGGGATGATGATGTGCAGGTGGGCTTTAATTCTTAACGTGTTTCATGATTCTTAAACTCTAGTTCTGCTATGTAACTTTCAGACCTAGTTGTTTGATGGGAGGATTTCTGGCCGTAGTAATAGCAGAGCAAGACAACTATTACCTTCCATTCAACAGTTCTAAATTGTCTGAACTTTATCTTGTGTCTTCTAAATGTATTTTAAAACTCATGTAAAATAATGGCATGAAAAATGTCATATATAGTTCATTCTTGAGAAGAAAGTGATTTCCATACATTACTAGGTATGCATTCTGATAAATGAATTTGACTGAGTTCAATGGCAGTTACTTTTGTGTAGGATATAGACTCCTATTTGGATAGTATATAGGATTGCATGCTTCCTCATAGCAAGACTTAACACATTATATACAACATCATAGTTATTCTTAGTGAATAAGCTTCAGGGTAGAAGTAGACATGTATTCTTAGGGAAATACATTTACTTTTATTCAGATAATTTTGATTGAGTTGTTATCCCAAGGGGACATGGCTGAAAACTGGATAGGAACAAATGAATGCCTGATAAATTTTCAACAGGAGATATTTTAAAAGTTAGGGGTTTTCTTTAGAAACTGTGTAAAGTAGCTTTGCTTTCTTGAAAATGATTTTTTAAAAAGAAAATAGAATCATACAAAGAGTATATAACAGTGCTGTCCAACTTCTTCCGGCCCAAGGGCCGGAAGAAGTGTCACTGATCACCTGGGGGGCCGCAGTGAGCAGGGGGCGTGGCCACTCCCGGGGGCGTGGCTGGCCTCCTGCACAGCCCAC
The DNA here is from genome assembly GCA_030556195.1 of Anolis apletophallus. NCBI lineage: Eukaryota > Metazoa > Chordata > Lepidosauria > Squamata > Anolidae > Anolis > Anolis apletophallus. The sequence continues at coordinate 61,527,707 of JARBWK010000006.1, read as the reverse complement.
CCATTTTCAGGAGGGTTTCCCTGGGTGACGTCAGGCTGGGTGACGCCTGACATCACCCAGCCTAACGTCACCCAGGGGAAACCCTCCCGCAAGCCTGGATGGCTGCCGGGGAGCGGGCGCTCGTTTCCCGCGAGCCTTCCAGGCTGAGGGGGTTTCGCCCGGCTCCTGTGTCCCTCTGAGCAGAGGGACACGGGAGCTGGGCGAAAACTCCCCCGCCAGCCTGGATGGCTGGTGGGAGAAGCGAGAAGCGCCACTCGCTTTCCCCGCCAGCCTTCCAGGTTTGGGGAAGGGGTTTTTAGCCCGGCACTCGCGTCTCGGTGCCGGGCGAAAACCCTTCCCCAAACCTGGAAGGCTCGCAGGGGAAGCGAGCTTGGAAGGGAGGAGGGCGCCGCGGGGGACCCCCCTCCCCTCCAAGGCATCGGCTCCGGAGAGGAAAGAAGAGGGCGGTGCAGGGAGGAGCTAGCTCTCTTCCTCCTCCCTGCACCGCCCCTTGTCCCTCTCTCGCCGGCGCCGATGCAAACCGGTTTGCATCAGCGCCGGTGAGAGAGGGAAAAAGAGGGCGGTGCAGGGAGGAGGAGCTGGCTCACTTCTTCCTCCCTGCCCCGCCTCCCCTCCCCCCCAGCCGCCATTTAAATTTTTGTTTTAAAAAAATTAAAAATGGCAGCCGGGGGCATAGCTGGGGCCGGAGCCAACAGGCTGGGGGGGCCGTCTATGGCCCCAGGGCCGCCAGTTGGACAGCCCTGGTATATAATGTTACATTTAAAAAGCTCAAGACAGTAGCAACAACCTTGAACAATAAATTTTGGTGCTCTGCAAATGCATACTAGTTCTATGTAGTTTGATTTTCTTCATACTTCGAATTTTAAGAAAAAGATATTCCACAGCAACTTGGTTTGACAGCAGCAATTTCTGAAATCCTCTCTGTGTCTTGCCATAGTAATTACAAAAGTTGTTGTTCTCATCTCAGGAGGCTTTGACACCGGACAAGGGTTTTTCCTCCAAGAAATACCAAATCTGGGCTAAAACATTTGTACTGGCTTCTGATCCATTAGGAAAGGTTAAGTCTGAGACTTATCTGTGAAACATTATTGTTAACAAAGTAGCTGGTAGTGAAAGTCATCCTCACTTTCAAGGGAACTGGGAAATGAACCCATGAAATTGGTGGCCAGATTTCAGCTTATCTTTATTTTAAAAAGTCAATCTTGTGTCTCTAATTTAAGAGAGATTCTGCAGGTAGTATTGGTGAGTACAGTCAGGTGTTTGATCAGATAGCAGCTGTCTGATGTTTAAAAAAGGAGACTGGAACAAAAGCACTCAAAAGACATCTCACCAGGTTCTGTAATTTATCCAGAGATTGCCTGGAAAAAGTACTAAAAGACTTGGATATGATGAAAATAGTCGTGTTGTGACACTGAGGCTCCATCTGCAATGCCACAGAAAATACAAATTATCTGCTTTGAACTGGATTCTATGGCAATGTAGACTCATATAATAGCATTCAAAACAGATAATGTGGATTATCTGCTTTGATAGGGACCTGAGTTACTACCTGTTAAAGGTATGTGGCCTATATTTTTGTTAACTGACTGGGAAAAATGAAGAAACTGAGCTATTTGTGCCTGATTCCTTAGGCTCTTCAGAAAATATTATCTATGTCTATTGTAGGAATTTTACAATGGATGCGGAATAGATTTAATTTTGAACATCCATGCAATGGGGGCTACTGAGTGGGATAATGGTCATAATGTCTGGTCCCAATGTGCATAGGGGATAGACTACTGTAACAGCCTCTACATAGGCCTTCCCTTGTCGACAATTCAGAAACTCAAGCTGGTGCAAAATGCTGCAGCTCGCTTGCTGGTGGGAGCACCGGCAAGAGAGCACATTATGCCCATCTTACAGCAATTGCACTGGCTTCCAATCGAGTACCGAATTGTCTTCAAGGTGTTGGTTTTGACCTTTAAGGCCTTACATGGTCTAGGGCCGGTGTACAGTACCTGAGGGACCGCCTCACCCCATACGTTCCCCTGAGATCACTGCGCTCGGAAGAGCGAAACCTCTTAACGGTGCCATCAGTCCGCTCCTGCCACCTCTCCAGCACAAGGCAACGAGCCTTTTCAGTTGCTGCCCCGATGCTATGGAATGCATTGCCAGACAATGTCCGGGCCATGGCGGAGCTTATCCCATTCCGGAGGGCTTGCAAAACTGTTCTGTTCAGGCTTGCCTTTGATTGAAGCCCCTGGATACTCTAACTGTCTACTACTACTGTCGTTGCATTATCTGCAACTTTTACTCTTCACTGTTTTATGATGTATTACTGTTTTATTGTGCATTTCAATATGTATGTAAACCGCCCCGAGCCGGCCGGGAACGGCGGGATATAAGATCGAACAAACAAATAAATAAATATGTTTCAGGACTAACCTTGTTTCCAGTAGAAACATGCTGCAGAGTTGTTTCGGAGGACCTGTGAAATGCCTATACAGGACACCTTTCTAACCATCACCAGCCCCTCCAAAGTGATTTTGTGGTCATTATCTATTGGAAGCACACAATGGAATCACTTGGAGGACCTAGAAAATTCCTCAACATATTTTCTTAGAAATGTATATCAAATTTGGTACTCAGAAACAGTACTATAACCCTCTGTTAGATCATGTTTTATATCGTTCCTCTTCTAGCCTGTTATATATTTTTGCTCTTTTATATATTATATTGATTTGTGTGAATGCAAATGACCTATGGTCTAGGTATTAAGAAACAAATGAATGAACTGCTTCTGTAAACATATTAAATTAATATATGAAGGAAATAATATATGCAGTGGACTAACTCACTCTACTGGCATCAGCTATCTTTTTGCCACTGCTGCTCATCACTGCTCCTTTCCTCTGACAAAAATTCATTGCAACAGAAGTTCTCTGTTGCAGAGAAGTAAAGCATAGGACTGCAACTTGTTCTCTAACATGAGAAGCTATGCTCTGGGGTTCATTTTTAGCTACTGCAGGCCCACATGACAATTTCTTGTCCTTGAAGACTATATATGCAGCAGTAATCTAGGTACCATGGAATATGGGACAATTTGGCCATGATAAAATAAGAGACAGTTTATCAGTGTTGCATTAGGGTTTGAAATTTTAATCACAGAATGATTACTTTTCTGTTGGAATCATATTTACATGTCTATCTTCATAATAACAGACAAAGGGTGTGTGTGTGTGTGCGTGTGTGTACATCTGAACTCCAGAGCATTGTTTCATAGCAGGGAACCTCCTGATAATAAAATATTCTATGGGAGTCAGTTTCATTCACTGGAATGGCTAAGCAATTTGTTTTATGTCAGTAGCCAATTCATTGAATTAGTAAGCCGATTTTAGAGCATACTTAAGTAGGATGTGCTTCGTTATTTTAGTGGGATTTAAGAACCCCTCCACACAGCCATACAACTCAAAATATCAAGGCAGAAAATCCCACAGTATCTGCTTTGAACTGGGTTATCTGAGTCCACACTGCCATATATCCCAGTTCAAAGCAGATAATGTGGGATTTTATTCAGATGTGTGGAAGGGGTACAAGATGCTTCTGGATTCCACCCAATATATTTTAGATTGCTCTGAGTACTTGTATCCAACATGATGCCAAATTAAAGCCAAATAGGATGTCAGGGCTATTTTTGCTCATCTGCTTTGAAACAGCCTTGCTAGTTCATTTCCAGCCTTTATTTCATGCACACCTTCTTTATCTGAGTTAATGTTTCATATTTATTTTTATTTTTTCCATTAATCTCTTCCTCTTCAGGTGCAATCTAGCTCCCGTGGTGGAGTTTGCTGCAGATGTGGGAACTAAATCAGATTTTATTACCATGAACCCATCAGTTGTACAAAGAGCATTTGGAGGCTTTCGGAATGAGAGTGACAGAGAAAAATTTGTGCATAGACTATCCATGCTGAATGACAGTGTCCTTTGGATCCCTGCTTTCATGGTCAAAGGCGGAGAGAAGCATGTGGAGTGGGTTAATGCATTAATCCTTAAGAATAAATTGAAAGTGCGAACTGCCTATCCATCACTGAGACTTATTCATGCTGTCAGAGGGTAAGTGTCTGTAAAAGACTGGTCTGTCCTTGGCACAATAGAACACATAACTAAAATTTCCACTTGACAGAAAGAATAGTTCTAAAAGGTTTATGATAATTCCATTTTAGTCATAATGGATTCTACTTTTGATAAAGTCATACTTGTTTGGTAGAAAATGTTCCCCACTCTTTTAGACCATTCAGGGGCAAAATACTGGGAATGATTTAATTTTTGACCCTTTCTTCTTTCTCTTTATGAACAAAAAGGAAGCAAATTGTTATGAGAAATTATTGGAAATCCTTTAAATTAGAGCAGAACTAGATAATCCTAATCTGAAATGTGCTTTGCTTAGTTCTGAACTTTAACGTTTAGTTCTGTCTAGATTAGTGGTTCTCAACCTTCCTAATGCCGCAATCCTTAATACAGTTTCTCATGTTGTGGTGACCCTCAACCATAACATTATATTTGTTGCTACTTCATAACTGTAATTTTGCTACTGTTATGAATCATAATGTAGATATCTGATATACAGGATGTATTTTCATTCACTGGATCAAATTTGACACAAATTTGAATACTGGTGGGGTTTGCGCGGGGGTGTGTGTTGATTTTGTCATTTGGGAGTTGTAGTTGCTGGGATTTGTACCTCTTACTTACCTCAGAAACCGTGGACACTCCACATGAGCCAGAGCTAACGCTCTTACAGCCCATATGATGTATATGGCAAGGACATTGAGCTTACCCGCGTTGAGCTTACCTGCGTTGGAAACACTTACCCCAATGGATGGTCCCAACTATCCTTTAAAGCAGTACCAATTGTTGACTACTGCACTATTTATTATTTATTTCCAGCATTTTACCCCACTCTTCTCAACCCCCGAGGGGGGACTCGGAGTGGCGTACACAAAGGCACAATTTGATGCCCACACAGTAAAACACAATATAAAACCCCAGAAACATTCAACATTAAAATACATTAAAATACAATTACATTAAACATCATACGCATTCATATAAGTTAAAAACAGTGTTCCGTCCATAAAACCATTGAGCCCTATTCATCAACTTTCCATTAAAATCAAATCTAAAATGCTGCCTTGTGCTAGTGTGCAAACGCCTGGTCCCATAGCCAGGATTTTACTTTTTTCCTGAATGCCAGGAGGGATGGAATTGATCGTATGTCGCTGGGAAGCGCGTTCCACAGATGGGGAGCCACCACCGAGAAGGCCCTCTCCCTCGTCCCCACCAACCGCATTTGAGAAGTTGGCGGGAGCGAGAGCAGGGCCTCCCCAGAAGATCTTAGATTACGAGGTGGGATGTACTGGCAGATGCGTTCGGACAAGTAAGCTGGGGCAGAACCGTATAGAGCTTTAAAGGTCAAAACCAGCACTTTGAATTGAGCTTGGAAGTGGACAGGCAGCCAGTGGAGCTGACACAACAGGGGGGTGGTATGCTCCCTGTCTGTATCTCCAGTTAGTAATCTGGTTGCCGCCCGTTGGACTAGTTGTAATTTCCGAACTGTCTTCAAAGGCAGCCCCATGAAGAGTGTGTTGCAGTAATCTATTCGGGATGTGACCAGAGCGTGGACGACCGTAGCCAGATCACTATTACCCTTGTTACCCTTCCTTCTGTAACTAGCTGGATCACCAGACTTTGTGCTGGTGTCTGTCTTTCCTGTCTCAAATCGATTAGATCAGGGGTGCCCACACTTTTTCAGCATGCAAGCTACTTTTTAAAAAACCAAGTCAAGAAGATCTACCTTGCACGCGCACACACCTATCCACGATCGACTTCCTGGGCAGCCCTGGATCTACCCACTTGGCCGGGGTAGATCACCCCGGCCAAGTGGGTAGCCCACTGATCGAAACTAAATTCAGTGGTGGTGGACATGACTTAACCCTTTAAATCTAACTAACCCATGTCAACTTAATTAGACAAGGAGAACAGGAACACTGGCTCTAGCATTCTGAACTCCACCAACAATGGAATTGAACCAAACTTGACACATAGAACTCCCATGGCCAACAGAAAATACTGGAAGGGTTTGGTGGGCATTGACCTTGAGTTTTGGAGCTGTAGTTCACCTACACCCAGAGAGCACTGTGAACTCAAACAATGATGGAACTGGACCAAACTTGGCACAAATACTCAATATGCCCAAATGTGAACACTTGATATTTGGGAGTTGCAGTTGCTAGGACTCAAAGAGCATTCTGAACCCCACCAGTGATAGAATTGAGCCAAACTTCCCACACAGAACCCTTAACACCAACATAAAATACTGTGCTTTGGAGACTCCCTCATGACCCCCAGGTTGAGAAACACTGATCTAGATGATGTTGTTTTAAAAGTTTTAAATTCTTCCTTTTTCAGATGAAAGAAGCCCTTTGATGTTGTGTTTTCCCCAGCAAATGTGATCATTTTGGTTTAACAAGATGAACATACTGCTGTAATTACCTTTATATGTTATTTTCTCCTGGTGTTCTTATACCGTTTTAGCCTTCTAAATCCTTAGAAAATATGGCCACTGGAGCAGAAATGTGTGTTATAATTGTGTTGCTCTAGCTACTTTTTGAGGTGTCAAATCATGTCTGTCTCCTCTTGCCCTATGCTTTCTGTTTTTGCACCAAGAATCACACTAGTTAACACATTTGATTGTTTTGATATATTCAGACACCCTAGAAATTATCCTTTTCAATATATTGTTGGACATTGCATTGCTGTCCTGCTTTCTTTTGCATTTTTAGAAATTTATTCTGTTATAATGTACTGATTGGTAAATTCACATCCTAAAGATTTGCTTTTCCATCAAATTGGATGTTCATGAACAAACTAAAACATGTTTTTTAATATTGCCATATTCATGTATTTAATGCACAGACAATGGGCTACAGTAGATCCAATGTTAGTCCTAGTTAGGGTAAATCCATTAAAATAAAAGGAATTTACATTAATTGTGACTAATAAGCTTATTTTATTGCATTGGTTTACTCTAGGTAGGACTAATATTGGATTTAGTCTTCTATTGGTTCCTTCTTCAAATTAAGCTACTTATATTCTAATATTTATTCATCCATGAAGTTTAAATTGTGTGGATCTTAAATAGATCAGCTTTATGACACCATTATTAAGCTAATTGAATTAAGATCAGTACAGTTCTTCTATTTCATATATTTCACTCTTGTGCAGTAGAGCAAAAGTTGTTGAAAGGTTTTTTTTCACCATACAAGAGCTCTTTTTAAAAAAGTTTTTATTATAAACAACTATACATAACCACGATTACCATGCCTTTTGTCCTTTTTCATCCCCTTCTCCCGCCCCCTCCCTCCCCTCCCTCTTCCCTGTTGACAATGAAGTCCTTTTTTCTCCGTTACATGGGCCATACAAGAGCTCTAATGCATTTTAATTTTCTATTGGGATAAATGTTGGTCAAATTTCTGAGACTTTTGTACACAGAAATGCTTGATTTTTTCTAGTTGTGTGCAGTTATTGGATTATTCTGCCCCCCCCTCCCCCGAATAATCTAAGTTGTTTCTAGAAATAACAAGGAAAAGTCATTTGCCTCTAAAGCATGGGGTTGTGTTTTTCTCTCCCACCTTCAGTAATTTAGAAACGAACTTCTGGTTGTTTTAGGTTTGGAGCACAAAAAATACTGCATTTTCATAAAAGGCACAGTCTGTAGCATATCCCTAAGGAGCACATTTGAGTCCTACTTCCTTGGATCATTCCCATGGTGATTTAATATGAAGCTTCTAGGATTGGTGCTAGGGGGGATTTGGTTTAGGTAGTATTTGTGTGTTCATGATAGGTCTCTTAATTTTCTTTCATAAAGCGAGTCTCTCCATCAAGGTTGAAGTCCTAGGGAATGTAATCATGTCATTCCAAACACAGGTTGGCAGTTCATATAAGAGTTAAAGTGAAGGGGCAGGAGACAAAAGGGGACCTTTAAAGATCTCATTGTATACATGAGTGCTGAATCCAACTGCTTAGTCCCAAGTGGAGAGCCGGCATGGTGTAATAATTCTGAGATGATAAAGGTTAAAATTCTTGTTTGGCTATGGAAACCCACCAGATAATCCTGTGCAAGTCAGCCTTAGAGGAAATTGGAAACATTCTCTGTATAAATATTAAAAAGTATATTTTATGATAGTGTCCCCGTAAGTCAGAATCTGCTTGAGATCTATAACATTAAGAATAAAATACCAAATAAATAGAGATTATTTGATTTAAAGTGGGATCCCTTTAACTAGCCCTTGCTCTAAACTTTAGACTTAGGGTCGGCTTAAGTCTGTGTCACAAAGCAGGCCCTGACACCACCCCGTAATCACACACACAGAAACGATGTCAATTAACTATTTATTAAGCACAAAATTAGAAGCAGGTGAAAGTTGCGATCAAATAGTCCAAGGTAAAAAGCAATCAATGTTCAAAGGTATTCAAAAACAAGGATCAAAAGCAAGGTCCATAAAACCAAAGCGAATCAACAAGGCAACAGAGTCCGTGGTTAGGAAAGTAAATCCAAACTTCATGGAATCAACAGGGTTTCAAGGTAGTACTTAGCAAGGCAAGCCAGTCTCTAGCTTCCAGGAGGACAGCAAGCTGCTACGTCTCTCCAGCTCCGACGTGGCCAGCAAACTGAGGAACTTTCTGACAAAGTGCCTACTTAATTCCCTCCTTTGTGGGACCAGCGCCTTTCCAGGCCTCGCTTCCAATCTCTCCGTGTAGCCTCAATACTCCCCCTTCGGTCGAATCTCCGCTCAGGAATGGCACCATCTGCGCTGTTATCTTCCTGGGAAACTGGCTCGGCCTCGGCTTCCATGTCCTCCTCAACATCTGGCGTAAACACCCGTTCCTGCGAACCGAAACCTCCCAGTCTTTCATATTCCGTATCTGATCCGGAATTAGGAGAGGCTTCATCATCCGAATAGGCCTCCGGCCAGGTGTCATCCCATTGCAGGCTGTCTGTTGGTGATGCGGGCCCTTCATCCCCTCCATCACCTTCATCGGGGTTTAAAGCAAACGGAACCCCTGGGGCCGCAACCTGCCCTCCTGGCTGAGGTGGGGGCAGATTGGCCTCCTGCCCCCCGGCTGAGATGAGGGCTGAGTTGCTACACTATCCCCCTCCTCAGGGCCCCTCCGAGGCCTCCCGTGAGGCCGAGGCTTACCCGGGTTGTTGCGATGGAAGCGCGCCACAATGTCCGGCGCGTGGACGTCACGAGCCGGCATCCAGGAACGCTCTTCCAGCCCGTATCCCTTCCAGTCAATCAGGTACTCCAGCTTCCGGCGCCAAATGCACGCGTCCAAAATGTCGTGTACTTCAAACTCCTCCTCGCCATCCCGCATCACTGGAGGGGGCGGTGGCTGTGTTACATCTGGCTGCACCCCCTTCACCGGGCGCAACAGCGACCGGTGAAACACGGGATGAATCTTCATAGCCGGAGGCAACTGGAGTTTGAACGCTACAGGTCCCACTTTCGCCAGTACCTTGTAGGGGCCCACAAACCGTGCATCAAGTTTGCGGCAAGGCCTCTGGGTGGGCAAAAACTTAGTGGAGAGCCATACTCGATCCCCAACTTGAATCTCAAGTTCCGGCTGGCGGTGTCAATCCGCTGCCCTTTTGTAGTCCGCTTTTGCTTGCTCCAATTGTTCCCGGAGCAAGCTCTGCATTGCATTCAGCTCTTGCAACCAATCCTCAGCAGCGGGAACGTCCCTGGAGGTATCTACCGGGGGGTAGAACCGCGGGTGGTATCCATAGTTAGCAAAGAAAGGAGTCTCTTTGGTGGATTCTTGCATAGCGTTGTTGTATGCAAACTCTGCCAGAGACAACAACGATGCCCAGTTGTTCTGCTGATAATTCACATAGCATCGCAGGTACTGTTCTAGAGTCGCATTAAGTCTTTCGGACTGCCCGTCCATCTGGGGGTGATGCGCCGAGGATATCCGGGCCTCAATTCCCAGGAGATGCTGGACCGCCTTCCAGAACTGCGATGTGAACTGGCTGCCGCGATCCGTCACCAAGCTCTGCGGCAGCCCGTGTAGTCGAAACACATGTTGTACAAACAGATCGGCAGTCTCTTTGGCTGTAGGAACCCCTACACACGGAACAAAGTGGCACACCTTGGTGAAACAGTCCACATTGACTAGAATCGAGGTAAATCCTCGAGACTTGGGTAAATCAGTGATGAAATCGGCTGAAATCATCTTCCACGGGTTGCGGGGCGTAGGAAGCGGTTGGAGGAGGCCGGCTGGCTTACCTCCTTCCTTCTTAGCCCTCTGGCAGACCGGACAGGTGTTCACATAAGTCTCAATGTCCCTCCTCACCTGTGGCCATCAGAATTCCCGCAACACTAACTGGATTGTTTTAAACAGTCCGAATTGTCCTGCGGCCCAGCTGTCATGGCACAACTTTAGAATGTCCTCTCTTTCCGGCCCAGGCAAAATGTAGACCTTTTCCTGGTGATAGAGCACGTCATTGTTTAGTTGAAAGGGAAACGCGAGTCCTTTAGCCTTTAGCTCGCGTATCCAAACATCTTCTTTTTGGCGGGCCTTGATGCGATCACTCAGAGTCTTTTTCCCAAGAGGATTGGGCGCGGGGGCGGGTGGAGCTGACTGTGTCCCGCCTGTTGCGGCAAAGTTTTCCGCCTTCAGTAGTCGGGACTCGGAGGAACCCTCCCCCCCCACGAGTATTCTCCGGCTTCCTGGATAAGGCATCGGCTTGCTTGGTCTGAGCGGGCGTGACGTAGTGGATCTGGAAATTGAACCACTCAAAGAACAGGGACCATATTTGTTGCCTCTGGTTCAATTTTCGCTGAGTCTTTAGATGCTCCAAGTTACGGTGGTCTGTGTGCACCTCCACTGGAAACTTGAATCCCTCCAGAAGGTGCCGCCAGACCTCAAAAGCCACTTTAATTGCCAATAGCTCCTTCTCCCAGATCGTGTAGTTCCTCTCTGGAGCAGTCAACTGCCGGGAGTAGTAAGCACAGGACAATAAGTCTTTTCCCTGGGGCTGTAGCAAGATGGCCCCGACTGCCACATTGGAGGCGTCGGCCTGCACGATGAACGGTGTCCGCGGGTCAGGATGTTGCAGGATCAGCTGGGTCGTGAACAACTCTTTCAGTCTCGGAAAACCTTGGTCCACCGCCTGGGTCCATTTGAACGGGGCTTTTCCCCTCAGGCACTGGGTGATGGGATCTGCCCATTTGGCAAAATCCGGGATGAACTTCCTGTAATAGTTAGCAAACCCTAGGAAACGTTGTATGTCCTTTTTGCTAGCAGAGGCCTTCCAGTCAATGACGGCCTGCACCTTCGTATCGTCCATGGCAATGCACTGAGGGGTGATGTGATAGCCCAGGAAGTCCACCTCATGTAGGTCAAACACACATTTCTCTAGCTTGGCATAGAGGCCGTGGTCTCGCAGCCGTTGCAAGACCTTTTTCACATGGCGGTCATGGGACGCCTGGTCAGGCGAAAAAATCAAAAGATCATCCAGGTAGATGGCTAGATAGCAATCTAGCAGATCTCTAAAGATATCATTCATGAAGTGTTGGAATGTGGCGGGGGCGTTGCATAAACCAAAACTCATAACCACGTATTCGAAACTTCCGTACTTGGTTTGGAACGCCGTCTTCCACTCGTCCCCCTTCCGAATCCGCACCAGATTGTAAGCACCTCTCAGGTCCAGTTTCGTATAGACTTTGGCCCCCTGCACTCTGTCCAACAGTTCGGGAATCAGGGGCAGCGGATAATGATTCCGAATCGTTGTCTTGTTCAACTCCCGGTAATCATTACACAGCCGCAGCTCCCCAGACTTCTTTTTGACGAACAGGACCGGGGCGCCCGCGGGAGACTGTGAGAGCCGAATGAAGCCCTTCTGCAGGTTCTCATCCAAGAACGCCTTGAGGGCCGCCGGTTCGGGCTCCGAGAGGGGGTACAGCCTCCCACGTGAGATGGGAGACCCCGGCTCCAGGTCGATGGCACAGTCGTACGGTCGGTGGGGGGGGGAAGTCACTCAGCCTCCTTCTCGCTGAACACATCCCAAAATGCCGCATATTTCTTGGGCAACGTAACGACCTGTTTGACTTCTTGTGCTTGGCAGACCTGGGCCGCTAAGAAATGTCTCTGGCAATACTCCACAGTAAACTGCAGCTCTCTCCGGACCCACGAGATCTGTGGATCATGCAGGGTCAGCCAGACCACTCCCAAGATGACCAGGAAGTCTGACAGCTTGGTAACTAAGAAAGAAATGTCATCTTTGTAGGCCCGGATCCACATCTTGGTAGGGGCGGTATAATGCCTCACCGACCCCGCTTTCAGGGGCCGTCTGTCAATCGTCTGCACGGCCCGAGGCTCCTGCAGATCATGTAATTGTAATCCCAAGGAATTAGCATAGTCTGTGTCAATGAAGTTGTTGGTGGCCCCAGAGTCTACCATGGCATGGACCATCATCGGCCCCTTCTCTGCAGACCACAGGGTGACCATCAACAAAAATAACTGTCCAGTTTGGGGTTCTGGTGGGAGAGTGGCGACCAAGTTAGCGAACCCTCTTAAACCCGGCCGGCCTCTTCCCCCACCACATTGAGGGACTCTTCTGACTCTTGAAGTTCCTCCCAAGCCGCAGAAGCCCTGGGCGTTTTGCTCTGCAGCTTCTGCAGACACTCACGGGAATAGTGCCCAGATCCCCCAGCACAAATTCAGTCTTTGGCGCCGAGCCTTCTCCGCCGCATCCACTTTGGGGCGGACATGCCCCAACTGCATCAGCTCTGGCTCATCAGTCAGCGGAACTGGCGCCAACGGCCGGAAAGGCCGGCTCACCACCGGCTCTCGACGAGCGGTCGGCCGCTCTCCGCCTCCCTTGTCCCACTGCTTCCGGGTGTGGATTCCCGCATCCATTCTCAAGCTCAAGGTGATAGCCTCCTCCAGGGTCGTAGGCTGCACCCCCCCCCCTGCAGTATTTCTTGCTGCAGTTCCGCATTCAATCCCCTCATGAATTGGTAGCGCAGGGCCGCATCATTCCAGGCAACTTGGGCGGCCAATACACGGAACATGGAGATGTATTGTGCCAAAGTAATGTCCCGCTGAGACAGCTTGTCCAAGCGCCTCTCAGCCAGCTCGGTGTTAACCGGGGCCCCCCAAGTAGCCTTGATGTCCTCCAAGAAGGCGTCAGCGGTGGCGACCGAGGCTGCATTGGCATTCAGCAGCGTGGTCGCCCAGGCAGCCACCGTTCCTTCCAACAGGTTGTAAATGAACCCCACCTTGGCCCTTTCAGTGGTGAATTCTGTTTGCCGGAGCTCCAAATACATGCCGCACTGTCCTGCAAACACATGGCGTTACTCCAACGGTGGGTTCCAGCCCGCCCGGGCCCAGAGGTCCACCACCTCCTGCTGTAAAGCCTGGATCTCTGCCACAGTGGGTGCCACCATCCCTGCTCCGCGCCGGCGGCGCCTCGGTCGTCCCGTGATGTGATTTAGGGGCTCGTGGAGTTTGCTGACCAACTCACAACGCAGGCCCTGACTCCACCCCGTAATCACACACACACAGACGATGTCAATTAACTATTTATTAAGCACAAAATTAGAAGCAGGTGAAGAAGATAAATATCCAAAAAGTTGAGATCAAATAGTCCAAGGTAAAAAACAATCAATGTTCAAAGGTATTCAAAAACAAGGATCAAAAGCAAGGTTCATAAAACCAAAGCGAATCAAGCAAGGCAACAGAGTCCGTGGTTAGCAAGGTAAATCCAAAGTTCATGGAATCAACAGGGTTTCAAGGTACTACTTGGCAATGCAAGCCAGTCTCTAGCTTCCAGGAGGACAGCAAGCTGCTACGTCTCTCCAGCTTTGACGTGGCCAGCAAACTGAGGAACTTTCTGACAAAGTGCCTACTTAATTCCCTCCTTTGTGGGACCAGCGCCTTTCCAGGCCTCGCTTCCAATCTCTCCGTGTAGCCTCAATACTCCCCCTTCGGTCGAATCTCCGCTCAGGAATAGCACCATCTGCGGCGTTATCTTCCTGGGAAACTGGCCCAGCCTCGGCTTCCATGTCCTCCTCAACATCTGGCGTAAACACCCGTTCCTGCGAACCGAAACCTCCCGGTCTTTCATATTCCGTATCTGATTCGGAATCAGGAGAGGCTTCGTCATCCGAATAGGCCTCCGGCCAGGTGTCATCCCATTGCAGGCTGTCTGTTGGTGATGCGGGCCCTTCATCCCCTCCATCACCTTCATCGAGGTCTAAAGCAAACGGAACCCCTGGGGCCGCAACCTGCCCTCCTGGCTGAGGTTGGGGCAGATTGGCTTCCTGCCCCCCTGGCTGAGATGTGGGCTGAGTTGCTACAGTCTGAAACTACTTGCCAGGTACACAACAATCCTCATTAACTATCAGCTAGAAGCAGGGCCACACTTCCCATTGAAATACTGGTAAGTTTATGTTAGTTAAATTGTTCTTTGTTTTAAACATTGTATTGTCCTTTTGTGTTTGTTTGCACTACAAATAAGATATGTGTAGTGTAATTTTTTTTCAAACTACAGTGAACTAGCTCTCAGCTTTAAAAGTTTGAGGACCCCTGATTTAAAGGGATTTAAACCAGCACTGATGTTACATTCAGCAGTTGTTTCAGTGAGTGTATCTGGAACTTGGAATTGATTTAAGGCCAAAGTATTCCACATCATCAGCTGTTTTTTTTTTTAAAAAAACCCCAAAGTATTTTGAAATGTTTTCCATCTACAGTTGGAAATCAAATGAGCAACCTCATTCAAAATTGATGCAATCTATATATGATTTCAACACTAACTTCCAGACACACAAACCAAACTTTACTCCTCATATTTTCCATTATATTTGCCTCTTCTGATTGTCATGGAGCTTATATTTTCTCTTTCAAAATATTCAGCTCAATCTCTGTGTCAGAACAGATGCCAACTACATCTGCATTAACGTTCATATCAAAGTGAACACTGTTACAAAACAGTGAATCAGACTAGCCATTCCAAAACTCCTTCCAATTATTTTCTCCTTGAATTAAATGGCCATGCCATGTCATGCCATGCTCATATAGTAACATAAAGAATTAGAGGTGTAATTCAAGTATCCAATTTTAAAAGGTTTGGAATTTTCCACAGCAGTTTCTTCTTAATGTTTTCCTGGTTCTTTTATTCCCCGTTCGCTACCTTATTTCTTCATAGAAAATGGATGTCACACCATATGGGTTATTCTGCCCCATAACACCTGCACATTTATCAATAACACATGTCATCTCTGAGTAGATTCAGTTGTCTTCCCTAGCTTGGCAGTTGCTCCTTTAACGGGAAGGAGGCCACAGCTAATACAGAGGTTAAAAGTTGGCACCTTTGTGGAAAGCAGAAACAGAACAGTTTAAGGGTTTTTCCTTACCTAATATAATTGCAGAGATGGAGTAAATTTGCACTAGATTTTAACCCATGCAGTCATTTTCTTTGTGGTTTCAGAATGTAATACTTTTAGATCAGCTTACTAGAAACCTGTAAACCCATTCTAAAACCAAACTACACTATACCAAGCAAGAGTGCAGAAAATGTTTCTGTTTAAAATCAGGATTTAAAATATAACAACTACATGCAAAGACCTCAATTTGATGCTGAAAACAAATTAGCAGAAGGAAAGAAGGGGGTTCTTGAGACATCGTTCAAGAACTAGAGTGACACAATCAAAGACATCCTGAGTACCACTGTTTTCTTGTTTTTAATTGCTGCCTAGTTGCCTTTGATTTACGGTCACCCTATGAATGAGAAACCTCCAAGTCACTCAGTCATCAACAGCCCTACTCAAGTCTTGCTGACTCTGTTGCCTAATTAGAGATACTTCAAATTTTCATTGGCAAAGTTGAGGAAAATATTTCAGAAGCTGAAGAAGCAGGCTTGACAAGTTCTGGAATTGTTTTCATTGACTTAAATCTAAACAGAAGTGGAAACTTCCCATCCAAAGGTGTAAGCTTTGCATGGCCACTGGAAATGCTTCCCTAGAATGGATGGAAGTTTTGAATTGATGAGTATCATTTCAGTAGAAATATGATTCATTTCCCCTTAGTAGGCAAGATTGTGTCCAGGTGTCCTATTATTGGTCTGTTGTCCAGGAACTAGGTGTTGATGGGCACTTAATCCTTTATCTTTCAAGTAGTTATCTTATGTTTCTTTAAAGTGGCCTTTGACTAAGGCTGTCCAATTGAGGACTCTCCTCAGTAACATAATACATATGGCTGCTTACCAGGGACAGATAACTCATGCTTTTCAACCAAGATTACTTTCTTACACAGAATGAGTAGTGCTCTTGTGTATGTTTCTTACTGAATTGAGGGTTTCCCTTGGGACATAATGCCTGAACAAGCCCAATGTTGTGTTATCTTCTATTATGAATCAAACCCAGTGTGAACTGGAGATAATCAGGACGTTTCATTGCAACATGCTGAAGGAATAGTCTTGTTCTGACAAAGAAAGTGATGATGTTTCCAGCTTTAGCTGCTATTGAACACAGCAAGACCTTGAAAATGGGACCCCATGCATTCCTGTCTAATAAGTGCATTAGGCTGCATTTTCTGCTAAGAAAAGTTAGTTTGTGTTGTCAGTGAAAAAGAGATGAGAGTGATTTGTGAGGAACTAGAAAACACAAATTGTATCTTATGCATATATGTTCTTAGACCACCTGCCACAACTCCCAATTTGAGCATTACTTTAGTGCAAGTGATCTGTCCTCAAGCTACAGGAACAATTTCTAAGACAAAGCTCTAGCATACCTGCTTTAGGTAATAGGATAGACTAGTCTAGAGTGAAGAATGAACTGGCTATTCTCGGATCCTGCTGCCACCTTTCCCTGCCAGATCAAAAGCCGACTCTGCAACTCATCAGTTATTGAATAGCTGACGCTCAGGCTTTGAGGAAGCATACCTCCTAAGATGCAAAGCTGCACAGTGTACTGGTTTTGAGTTTTTAACTAACACTCTAGGAGACCAGGGTTCAAATGCTCGGTTAGCAGTGAAATCTCCCTAGTGATCTTGGGGAAGTCATACTTCTTCAGCCCAAGACAAGGGTATGGAAGATGCCCTTTGAATACAATTTCCAGAGAAAATCCTTAGATAGCTGTAAGTCAGAGACAACTTAAAGGCACATAAGAACAACAGCACCTACCTGTTGCACCTGCATTCTGGTTACATGGAAGGAAAGGAAAGTTGCTCTCATTGATCTTTATTGGGCAAGGATCTCTCAAGCTTTGTAGAGGAGGATCAAAGAGTGAACACCTAAGCATTTCTTCTCTGGATAGGATATGATAGAAATGATGGTGGCAGCAGTATCTGCTAAATCTGTCTTCTATCTAATTTCCATGGAATAGTTGCCCAGTGCTGATCGGTCACTTCATCTTTTCAAGCAAGATCCAACATTTCATATATCCTACTGGAGTGGCATGGTATGTGCTAGGTATGTGCTGTAGATAAGGGCTAAGTGGCAGAATGGCTCCTAAAGCTTACAAAGAACAAAGAGTTGATTCCATAGAAGATTTTTTAATTCACAGCAAAATAGCAAGCAGGTATCATATATACTCATTATAATTTAATCATATGTATAAGTCAGGACAGCAAAAATGAATGTTTTGCTTTGACCTGTGGACATTCTGTGGAGAGGACATTCTGTGGAGAGGAAAATGCACCAATGTTACCTCAGATGGTCAGGTGCACTTCCCTGCCATGGCATTCAAAAAGGCCAGAAATGATGGCACAGCAGAGAAAGTAGAAGATGTCGTTGCTTTTTAAAAGATTCTTTCTGGAGACTCAGCTCTTGCCTTTCATCAATCTACTTCCTTTTTTGAGTTCAGATACAGAACTCACATTGACTCGTGGATAAGTTGACCTAGCTGTTGTTTTTTGGCTGATTTTTTGTCTAAAATTTCTAGACTTATACATGAGAATATAGGGTAATCTCTGACAATATTATGATTACCATTTTGTTGTTATTTGCTGTCTAGTTTATATGAACTTATAATATAACCTCATGAATCAAGGACCACCTTGAGTCCCAGTAGTCTACAGTCTCCCTCAGATCTAATAAGTACAGGGCTGTGACATTTTTGATAGAATCATTCATGGGTAATCTTCCTCTTCTTTGTTGCTACAAGTATATAATATTTCTTTAGCACTCAAATTCTATATGTATTCACCTGCATTAAATTTTGTATCTAGAAAATACTGGAAATTCCCTTTACTTAAACATTTGCAAACAGTTTCACTATGACCCATTCTGAAACCCCACACTATCATGTGTTTTATTTAAAATAGGAACATTTGCATGCGATACCCATTTTCAGAGGATTTTTTTAAACAACAGACTTTAATGATGTGCTACTCAGTTGCACAGAGGCTCTTACAATGTTTCTAATGCAGAGAAATGCACCCACTCTCATTTTTTATTTTTAAAAAAGATTACAAGAGACTTTTTTTTTAAAAAAAACTTCAACAGAAGCACATCATTAGCAATGTATTTTCAAGTAGCAACCTGGACTCAAATGGATATAATCTGAATAGGGAACAAATAAACAGCACAATTTTATATTTAACAGCCTAAGTGAGTCCATTAAACTGTTTTGGAGGAAAGAGAATATTTATCTTTGATAGCTAAGGGTCCCTTTGTGTCTTTCCAAAACACTCTGCTTTACCTTATGAAGAATTCAATTGCTCTAGAGAACAGAATGAAATGATTTTTCAGCCAGCCTTTATGTAATATTTTATTATAAGAGCCCGGAGTTTCAAAACTGCATGCAGATGCACAACTGAAATGTTTCTTGCTTATATCATAGTAATAACAAAACTTCTAACTGGGCATATGGTCCCATTCTTCTGCTTTTTGGAGAATATATAGTTGAGCATGTCAGCAGTATAGAGTCAAAATACTTCCACCTTTTAGTATATGCACACATACATACACTGAGCAAACTGGCAAAGATTTTCCTGTAGAATGTATTGCACTTGTAACCGTATTTCAATTACTACTTCTTTCTCCTAAAATAGTTAAATAATTTTGTACGTACTGACTTGGCAATATCGATTAAATAATTATTTGAGGAAAAACTGGAAATGTGAACTGCTTCCCTCCAAAATTGAGACAGGTCCAACAGTCTCCCAGCCCATCCCGAGCAGCTCAGGCTTGAACTCAACTCCCAATCTAACAGTGCATCTACACTGTATAATGAATGTAGTTTGATACCACTTTTAGTGACATGACACAATGCTATGGAATCATGGGAGTAGGTTGATGAGACATCAGCACTCTGACAAAAACGGTTAAAGACCTTGAAAATTGACTACTCCCTTGTTTGACTTAAAGTGAGGTCAAACTACTTTAGCCGTGCATGCACCCTAAATTTGCTAATCCCTGCTAGCCTCCCATTCCCCAGGAACAAAGCATTTCCTTGAGAAGGGGTTGGCAGGCATTGTTTGTGGCAGTTCAATGTGTAAAGAATGTTATTAGTAAAAAGAATGGTGCCTGGAATCCACGATCACTCATGGCCAAGAATGATTGTCTTCCAAAGGTAGAGTCTTGGTAGTAGGTCCATATGTGACGATTGAGGACACATTTCCAGATAGAGGGTGGTCACAACATGGGTTTGCTTGATGTGCCTTCTTCTTGTTAGGTATTAACATAATCATAAACCAATGTACAAGAACGTAGAATTGAAGCGCGCACACACACACACACACACACACACACACATATATATATATATATATATATATATATGAGAGAGAGAGAGAAGCATATACTCATGGATATGTCTAGAAATTTAATTTGGAAAAGTACTAAAAAACCTGGGTCACCTAGTCCACAGGTCAATGTGAGAACTGTCCCTCATCTCATATGAAAAAAGGAACCATCCCCTTATCTAACTAGAGTGGACATAAGTCAAGAACTTAGAAAGGCAAAAACATTTTCTTCCCTCCCTCCCTCTCCACCCTCCGGGAACAGTTGTATTGTACCCTAACCCTAACCTTAAAAGAGTCTCCACCACAGCACCATGTCTGGTCTTTTTAGGTTTGCAGGAATCTGTGCAACTGATCGGTTCAACATTCACCACCCTCCCATATTGTTATGCAAATAGTTCCACTTTTTCAAAATACTTGAATTTTGTATATTTGCTAGTGTTTTTAATACATGGCAATACAGTATTTTTTTTAAAAAAAATTCCATACACAGTTGTGCTTTGTGAAATATATAAGTGAAAAGCCATGGTCAAAGACCCACTGGTGCCTTAATCTTTTATATGGCCATGTTATTTAGAAAATGGATACAATACATTGGCTGCATTTTATAGCAATACTATATCTTAAGTGACCTCTTTGTTTAGCTTTAACTTATGAACCTCTCTGTGTCAGAAGGATCAATACTTTTTATTCGATAAGCTATTCTGTGGAGAAATTAATGTTGTTCACGATAACTATAGCTTTGTAATAGGTTGCTGTATTTTATAGCTTTTGTGGGATGGAACTCTTTCCTCCTCCTTTTTATTAGAATTCTTCTTTGGGCAATTGACTGTCATATCTGCGAATTTCATTTCTAATAGTGATTACTGAATGTTGTTGCATGGTTCTGAGTCCCTTACAGACAAAAAAAAATTGAGGTGTTAGCGCACTGCAGAATTTAGGATTAATGCTGAGCACTTGGAACAATAACTGAAAGGTGAGATTAAGATAATTACTTTTTTATAGCCAGATTTCAGTGCCAGGTAGGTTAATTGTAACATAATTCCAATTTTCAGGATGCAAATGTACCTTTGCTACAAATATTGGATTCGATGACAGTTAAAGTTTCGGGAATATTCAATGGCAATTTATTTAAAGATGTAAAACCTCTTTCAATCCTACTTCTTTACAAATATGATTTCTAGTGAAACGTAATAGAAGCAGCATGTTTCCATATAGTAAACTGTTACAGTTTTTCATAGAGGGGTGTATTTGTTGTCGTGAGCCTATATGATAAACTTCCAAGATCTTCTATGCCAAGCCAAATACGGAGAGAGTGTTATAGATGTCAAGGAAAGTTCTCACCGAGTTACATTTCTTTGTGAAGTAAATGTAAAGTCTGTATGCATACATCTACATAGAGCCTATATGATATAATATATATTGCTTCCTTTGTATCTCTTTAGTTCTCTTCTAATTTTCAGAGATACTAATGCTAAACAGAGTAAGTGTGTGTGTTGTGTGGTAGAGTGTGGAAAGCTACTTTTAAGAAGAATGAAAAAAATTACCTGTTGAAGCCTTCTATATTTGATCAGTGATGGGGTGATGCTCTTGGATCCAGAACAGTTACAAGTAATGCCTGGCATCCAGCATTGCAGTTATGCACCTGTAAATTAGAGTTACCTATTATCCTGGCTCAGCTAGCACATGCAGATTGAGCAAGGGAGGAAGCAATTATCTCAGAGTTCAAAGAAAGATGAGGAAAGGGCAATATATCAACAGGGCTTGGAAAGCCTCCTTATATGTAGGAGTCCATTTAGCAAAAGTGTAGTCAAGGCTAGTCTGAGTTTGGGAAAACAAGCAGCAGCAGCAAGACTGGCAGCCAGCTTAGAAGTCATGAAACAAGAATGCCTGCCAGAAAGGAGATGTTGGTATCAGCAACTGGCACTGCTAGAGTTGACTCTTTCAAGACTGTAACTAGCTATTCTTAATCAGGATAGCTGGTTACTTCTGTACAAAATTTGTATGTAGTTACTTCACATTGGTAATACTATTTTCCATGGAAGAAACAGCATTTTCTTCATATAAAAGTAGTTTCCTACACAGAAAGCTGGATGCTCTGTAGAAAATGTTGTTTTCCATGAAATGAATCATATTCAAATTAGTCCTCAATTACAACATCTTCTGGATGGAAAAACAACCTATTTTGTGTAGAAAATGGATTTCTAAGTAAAAATATTTTTTTCTGCAAAGAAAATGCTGTTAACTGGTATATTTTATACTGAAAATTCTATTTTCTGCATGGTACTTCAGCTATTTTTTGTGTAAAACAACCACATGTGAATTTTGCACAGAATAAGTCATGAAGTGTAAAAAGTCACTACATCACACGATTATTTTTCAGCATTGTAGGACGCATCTGGCCTAGTTGAGCCACAGAGCCCCATGCCACCTATTAGACACCATATCCTCGCTTCCGGTTGGGCTCCATGGCTCAACTGGGGCAGCAGTGTCCTGCAACACTGTGCTGGCAACATGAGAGCTTGCCTGTGTTCCATTAGGAACAATGGGATTTATGTGTGTGGGAGGGGGGAAGCTGTATGGTGACACTTCTCCACTTACGATGGGGAGGTGTAGCTATCAGTGCAGCGGGGCACCATTATTGCCCCACTGCCCTGCCGATTTCCCACAGAGGCTGGCAAATTGATGCAGGGGAATTCATCAGTGTGATGAGGTCTATAGTCAAGGTTTCTTCTTAACCAGGTTTTTCAACACTTGAGAAACTTTTTAACCATTGTTTGAATATTTTACAGTATTCTTTCCATACCTGCTGGATTAGCCAGTTCTGTCTCAACAATTACTCTTACTTTGCTAAACAAGAATTTTTGGGTTTCTCCCTCACTTTTGTTGCTAATGGAAAAACAGTAATGTTCCTTTACACAGCATATTTCAGATGGAGGGCCTGTTTTCAAAGTTTTAAGCTTAGAAAGATGCCTTGAAGTCTTCCTGCTTCCTTAAGTACAAACATCTCATAAATGCCATCCTGTTTTTCTTCTTCTCTAAGACAATATATTTCCGTCTCTTATTTGTCAAGGCAGTAACATCGTCTCTCTAAATTTACTATCAAAAGCTGTGACTATTTTAATTGAGGGAAGTCAGTAAATTGTGTTTTTCATGGTTAGGTTCACAGGAAAATTTCTTCTTTGTTTTGTAAAATAAAAATATACAGCTATATCAAAAGATACAGTTCCTTAAAGTGCCACAGTGGAATACAGCATCACTAAATAAATATACTTCAGTAGTTCCACTGTTTTTTTCCTTTTGTGAAGTGTTTTGACATTGATTTTGTTGGGGATCAGACTGTGAATCTTGATTAAGTAGAGCGAGAGTACTTGGCATCCTGTAGTGAAGTTCACAATTTGCTTTTAGAGATATTTTACAAACAAATGACCTTAAAGTTTGTTTTCAAAATACTAAAGACATAATCAGGGATATAAAAGTAACATCTTTCCAATGAAATAAAAACCTGTAGAATGCAGTATATTATGGGATGTACCATGATACCATTGTTATTATTTCTCAAAGAGAGTACCTACCACCAGTTATCTAGTTTGAAAGAGCACTTCTTTGGTGATCTTGGCTGGTAGATAATGAGTAGCATACTGGCCTTGAATGTAGAAATGAAGTAATTCTATACTGCAGTGGTTCTCAACCTGTGGGTCCCCAGATGTTTTAGCCTTCAACTCCCAGAATCCTAACAGCTGGTAAACTGGCTGTGTCACGATGCAGGGGCTTGGCCCAGCCCCTTAATCACACACACAGAGACGGTAATCAGCTAACTATTTATTGAATAATAAGAAACAGGTGAAAAGGTGAATTGTTCATAAAAAGTATCAAAAAGTTCAATCCAAAAGGTAAAGAGTTCATAAGTAAAATCCAAAGGCAAACGTGGCAGAGGCTCCGCAAAACTATGCGGATCAAGGACTTGGTCCGTGGCAAAGAACAAGGCAAAGTTCAGGAACAAACCCAAGAAACTTCTTGGCAAGGCTTGAGCCGGTAACTTGGCTCCGTGGAACTCCGCTCGCTTCACTCCTCTTAGAATAGAAGTGGCCGAGCTACTGAGGATCCGTTCCCATGGATCCTATACTTAATCCCCTTGGCGAGGCCCCCGATGCTCTAGGCTTCTCTGCCAATCTGTGCTACGGGACCTAGTGCTTCTCTGGCGCTCTAGGCTACGGTGCCAATCCCTCCTGCTGGACTCAATGCTCCGTCTCCTATCAAAGCTCCGTCCTTGCCTCCCAGCACCTGGTTCACTATCTTCATGAGAGCCGAACTCCCTTTCGGCTTCCATGGGCTCTTCCTCCACTGTTTCCCTGATCCTTTCCTGCGACCCGAAACCACCTGGGTTCTCATACTGATCGGAATCATCACTCTCAGGGTCAGCCTGACTTTCCCAATTTTCATAGCCGTCAGGCCATTCATCATCCCAGGCCAGGCTCTCTGTGGGAGAGGAAGGCCCAGCTAACTCACCAGCCCCTTCCTCCATTTCCTCATCAGCTGCATCTGGCCCTAATGCAAGTGGGACCCCCGGTGCCACCCCTTTCCCCCCAGGCACGAAAGGGAACTGGGTTGCTACAGGCTGGGATTTCTAGGAGTTGTAAGCCAAAACACCTGGGGACTCACAGGTAGACAATCACTGCTATACTGTCTTCATTTGGAAGTCTACCATTACACCCAGAGACTTGTGAAATGAAAAATATGAAAAATATTTGGAAAAATAACACAAAGTGATCCATGTAGTTGTCCGCTATTTTTTCTTTCAATGGTTATATTCCATTACCCTACTACCATTCTTCTAAATTACAAAGTTGTGAAAATTTTCTGGTTAGTCCCAAGAGTTGCATCAGTATAGACCCCAACATGGGGGCTTTGGATTGAATTTTAGAACCCCACCTTTTCTGAGTGCAAAATCTCAGGGTGGTAGAATAATAGAAAATTTTCCCATAGGTATATTTGTATAGCTGATGTTTCCATTAGAGGAGGACTGTAGTTGCATTAACTTAAGGCAGGGAAAGGAAGCACCACCTCATGACCATAATCGAACTATAGAGATTTTCTGTCTGGCGCTATTTTTTTCTTTCAATGGTTATATTCCATTACCCTACTACCATTCTTCTAAATTACAAAGTTGTGAAAATTTTCTGGTTAGTCCCAAGAGTTGCATCAGTATAGACCCCAACATGGGGGCTTTGGATTGAATTTTAGAACCCCACCTTTTCTGAGTGCAAAATCTCAGGGTGGTAGAATAATAGAAAATTTTCCCATAGGTATATTTGTATAGCTGATGTTTCCATTAGAGGAGGACTTTTTCATCATTTTAACCTTTAAGCCAGCAGACTATGCATTAACTTAAGGCAGGGAAAGGAAGCACCACCTCATGACCATAATCGGAACTATAGAGATTTTCTGTCTGGCTGAAGAACATATTTTGAACTTGGTTTTCAAACTAGGAAGACAAGATCTGTGGTTTGAAGATAGGAAGGCTGTGCATGGAATAGAAACCCTGGTTTGATTACTAGGAGGGCTTTGAATGTCACTGAAGCTGTTGTTTGGGAACGTTGTGCATGTCCACAAATGTGTCTTCTGAAACACACTGGTGAGATTTACATTTGCCACTCACTGGTTGGGGCATTTTTCAATACCTATTATTGCTTCTTGCTGGAGTGCAGTTCCTAATACAATTGGAATGTTCCTACCACACTGAAAAGAAGTCTCCAAACTTGATCTAGCCTTGATTGATTGTTATGCCACCCTTTGACCAAAACATTTAAGAGTAGCTGACACAATACAAAGTTTTAAAACTTTTTTTAAAAATCCAATGGCTTGCATCCTGTTTATGAGCTACAATGGCATATGTTTAACTTATGCCATTGTAACTCATTTTTGGCTGATGTGAAGAGTGATATTCTCGACAAACTGGGTAACAACCTAGATCCCCCCCCCCCCCAGCTCCCACTGCATCTCCCTCCAACACGAACACTTCCTGGCTGATTGAAAGCAACAGACGTGACAGAGAAACATCCAGCTGTTTTCTGTATTGAACGCACAGCATTGTCATCATTCACTGGAACATGTTGTGTCATGGAAAATGCCTATCACAGTCCAGTTATAGAAAAATAGTTGGGTGCTTCTCTATTGTTCTCCCTCTCTATCAGGCAGGAAATGACAATTTCAGAATAGTAGTAGCAGGAAAAAATGAGTTTGGAAGGATTGGACAGGTGAATCATAATTATATGTCTCCTGGTGTCACACTCTAAGAGTCCTGGACCCTCTAGATATGATCACACAACACCAGAACTTGAAATATAGTCATTTATTAAAAGCAGGTAATATCAGCAATGCAATGAAGAATAAAAAGGTAAAATGAAAACACTTCTATAATCCAAGCAGGATGGTTTCAGGAGCCAAAAGCAATACAGAAAATATAAATCCAATAGAGTCCAAGAGAGTCCAAGAGAATCCCATAGAGTCCAAAAGAATCCATGTCCCAAAAACTCAGACTAGAATTTCCAAAGACAAAGCAGAAAACTTAAGTCCATGAACATGAATGCAAATCCAATGCAAAGCTCTGGTCAAGACCGACGTTGGCTGAATCTGACTTTTTTCCTAGCTAGCTGACTAATATACAAAAAGCAATCGCTTTCGATATCCACTAATTGGCCTTCCAGGCCCAGAGCAGTGGCCTTGGAACTTGCCAATTAAAATTCCTTCTCTGCCGGCTGTAACTATCAACGCAGGTGCTAACTTATCTACTCTGTTTCAACAGACTGATTCCCAGAGAACTGAGCTCATGAAAAATTCCCATCCCTTTGCAAGGAAGCCCTTGTATCTAAAGAAGCCACAAACCCAACACCTGGATTGTATGTCTGCAATAATTTAAAAATACCTGGTAGAAGATAAATTTATTCTCCTGTTCCGCCCAGAAATATAACATGTCAACTTGACAAACCTCCTTGTGAAGGGCAAATACAAGTGTTTAACTATGAATGCCTCTCCTGCAACCATCCCCTTACCTTATTTATTTATTTATTTATTTACTATTTCAATTTTTGACCGCCACTCCCAGAGGCTCAGGGCGGTTCACATAACAGACAAAACAAAACATTATAAACAAGACAGAATAAAACACCATCAGATAAAAGGAGAGTTTAAAAATTCCCAACATTAATCAAAGGCCTGCCTGAAGAGATGAGTCTTGCACGCTCTTCGAAAGGTGTTCACATTATGCAGAGCACGAGTCTCAGGTGGCAAGGAGTTCCACAACACCGGGGCAATGATTGAAAATGCCCTTCGCCTAGTCATCAGGTGAAAAGATCTTAAGATGGTGATGTCTAAGAGGTTCTGATCTTCTGACCGTAACGATCTCGGGGGATTATATGGGATTAGGCGATCCCTTAAGTACACTGGCCCCAGACCATGCAAGACCTTGAAAGTAAGAACTAACACCTTGAAAGTAATCCGGAATTCAATTGGCAACCAGTGCAGATCCCGGAGTATTGGTGTTATGCGACAACTCACAGGCTCCCGTGTGAGAAGTCGGGCCGTGGCATTCTGCACTAATTTAAGTTTCCAGATCAGAGTCAAGGGTAGGCCAATGTAAATAGTGTTACAGTAGTCAAGTCTTGAGATGACCGTGGCTTGGATTACCGTGGCCAGATCATTCCGAGACAGATAGGGACAATTTGACAGAACAATCAGATAAGGGTATTGAAATCTAATCTTGGGACAAAGACACATTCTTTATTATCAGGATAGACAATGTGTGGTTCTCTAGATGTGGGACTACAGTGCTTATTGCCCCCCACCACTGGTCATGCAGCAAACATAATTGGCATCTCAGTCCCAATAACGGTTGGAAAGCCACAACTAGTTCTCTGCTGCTCATCAGCAACACATTGTACCTGGAAATAGACAATGATCTACTGTATTTCTTCTTTTTTAAGATGCAGCTTTTTCTCTTTATAAACATCTCTAAAAATGAAGTGTGTCTTAGAATCGCAGGTGTATTTCATACAGTTTTGTTCATGGTGATTGTACTAAAATGAGGGTGCTTTTTACAATCGGTGTCTTACAATCGAAGAAATATAGTAGTACAGTTAACAGCATCCCATAATCATATTGAGTAGCCTTGGAAGTAACCTAAAATCTCTGTGAAGTTTCTGAAATTCCAGAGATGATTTCACATATGACTGCATTACTGTGGTCAAGAGAGAAGATTCTTTAACATTAATGTACGAGTTGAAAATGTTAATTTGCCTATTTCATTATGCATAATTTATAAACAAATCTTCCTCAATAATTTTGTGTTAAATACCAGTCCTGTGCTTATTAAATTCATTTGGACAATGGACAATATAGAGGTACAGCTTTTCCTTCCGTAAATGACAATTGGCATCTGTTAAGCAGATCTGAGCACCAAAAATACAATTACTGCCCTGCCTGATAATTTCAAAACTGTTGCTCATTTCACTGGGTATTAAAATATCAAAGCCTTCCAACATGTCAGAGAATAAGACCAAGAGGATTTTCACAGTAAGTTTCCATCTTGCTCTCCCTTCCCATCATGGACTTTGAGGAGTGTTGATTTTTGTACACTTCATATTACTATGCTGTTTTATAGAGTTTAAGGTTTGGAATAATTGAAAATAACAATGGGAAAGCATGATGTGCTCAAATATAATTGCATAGCTAAATAACTATACCTTATGTAATGGTATCTAGACCTCATTCACTCTCATTGCACTTTAACTGCCATGATTTCATTCTTTGGTATCCTGGGATTTGCAGTTTAGAGGGAAGTATTTAGAAATTTCAGCCAGATGCTTCTTGTGTCTCATCCAACTTTAAATCTCTAGATTCAGTAGGACACAACCATAGCATTTTTTTAAAAAAATCATAGTTCTATAATTGTGTAAATATGAAAAAGGTAGAGGTAGGGTCCTTAAACATTGACAGATATTTCTGCATGCACACACAGAGCTGAACAGGACATTATGTACCATGTGAACAGTTTGCCCTGACCCAGCAGCTAAGGGTGAGTTCCTGTACAAGTAGTTAAAAGCACTATGATATGACAATTGAGGCAAAATAACAGATTTAATCATAACCCCCATACTTACATTGCCTTTCTCATACTTATGATTCTAACATTATATAAGTCTATGCATATGCTACCTTGGTGACTCAGTATGCTATTGATTCTCATACTTGAGTGCTTTGCTTTTATAGCAATTTATACTTCCTTTGTTTGTTTAAAGGGCTACCTTTTATTTTAATGCACTGTGGTTCTACTGGTTGGCAAATGTGCCCAGGCACCAGTGGGATATGGAATGCTAAAATCAATAGCTTTTATATTTGATTAATTGAGCCAGTTTAAAACCTAAAGCATTTATAATGGACATGCGATATGATAGGTCCTTTAAAAGATGTTTTACATTACATTGATTAAAGGAAAGGTGGTCAGCTTGATATATATGTGTTTATGTAGTTAGTTAGTCATTTAAAGATTTTAGACTTCCCAATAATGAAGGCACATGAAAAATATGGGGTATAATAATATAATAAAATGGAACAAGATAAAATCAGCAATGAGGGTAAAAATGTTGTCTCACACAATAAAATTACAAATTTAAAAGGGGAAAGAGCACAGAGATTAAAAGCACTATATTCATTTGCAAATTTCTCAAGTTTTTTTCGAGTCAGAAGCGATTTGAGAAACTGCAAGTCGCTTCTAGTGTGAGAGAATTGACTGTCTGCAAGTACGTTGCCCAGTGGATGCCCGGATGTTTTTATCAGCCTGTGGGAGGCTTCTCTCATGTCCACACATGGGAAGCTGGAGCTGACAGATGGAAGCTCACCTTACCTTGTGGATTCAAACCACCAACCTTCAGATCAGCAGTTCAGCTGGCACAAGGGTTTAACCCATTGCACCACTGACTAGAAAGTATTTTCCTGGCACCAAAGAAAACCCCAAACAGGAACTAAAGGGCAGGTTACCAACAAACAACACAGTAGAACAGCAATGCCCAAGAAGGGATACAATGGCACACAAATAATATATAAGAAATATGTATTGAATACTTAAAGCAATACCCGAAAGGTGTGCAGACAACATAATACAATCCCCTTGCAAAGGTAAATACCACCAATAATAACAAACAGGTAAAGCCATGAAACTGCGGAAAGTTCTCACAATGAGGAAGTCTCACAATATGAGAAGTCAAGTCGCGAAGCCACGGGAAGTTCTTACAGTGAGGAGGTCTCGCGATAAGTCCACATGCGAGATTCCTGCCATAAGTACCCGTGCGCGGAGATCTCGCTGGTAGAAAAAAGTCACAGAGTTCCTTGGAGGAAATTCCTAGAGCGTAGATGCCCCAAAAGGTGCACACAGAGCAGGATTGCTGATCAGTAAATGATCACCCAAAAAGTACATGATATCCAAAATGAGGAGACAAGAAGTAGCAACAGCAGAAGAGTATTAAAGGACGCAAAACTTCATTGCAGAGGTGTCCACAGGTATCAGCGGGGCCGATAAAGAGGCCTGACGGAGTGCCAATGCACTATATGGTGGCCAGAAATATGATTTCACCAATGCAAAACGTAACATAAATTAGGCACACTATATAAAGCAGGCTCTTGGTATTCACTGGGGTTTCACTCCAGGAACCCCTGCCCCCCATGGATACCAAAATTGGCAGGTGCTCAAGTCCCATTATTTACGATGCCATAGTAAAATTACATCCCTGATTTAGAAAATAGCAAAATTGAGGTTTGCTGTTTGATTTTTAAAAAAACATTTCCAAGCTGTGTGTGGTTGAATCCATGGATATAGAGGGCTGGCTGTAAATCATGCATTAGGAAAATGAGTAGAATTTGTAAATTTCACAGCAGGAATAAAACATAAGTCTTTCAAATTGATGCAAAATATGGATGGGAAGAAAATACAAGTGGCATTCCAGAAAACTTAATAGGACTTGGGGGGGGGGGGGGGAGAGATTTTTGCATCTTGTTACCTGGGTGCTTTCAAGTCTCCATGGTTCAGTGTTGGGGTCCTGAAAAATTGGCAGCAGAAAAAGTTTTCTGAACTTCTTTTAGTGATTGTTTTAGACATTTCCATGCATCTGTTGTGCAGTGTTTATCATGGACTCTGCTTCAGCTGTACATAATAAAAAGGAAGATTACCCTGTTTAGGAATCCTTGCAATGCTGATACAGTGATTACTGGTGTTAAATTGAGCCAACTTATATATACAGAAAAGGGGGCTTTCTTACTTTAGGACAAGCAAAAGCTCACATGATAAGATTTCTCCTATGACTAAACTATTTTGTCTATAGAAAGTTGCCATGCCAGAAAAAGACTATGAGCTTCCCTAACATGCAAGTTTACTATATATAGAGAGCGTGTTGGCTTGGGAAGCAATTACTCATGTAATTTTTCAATGCAATTGCTAATTCAAGTAGAGCTAGAACCTTTTAATCAGTGGACCTTGCACAGGTTTTGATTTACCAATTCCCACTGCTTCAATGGAATTACTGTAGCTGGTAATCACAACCAAATATGGAATGTCGTATGCATTTTCTCCTAAAACTGCAGCCCCATGAGAATGAAATAATTTATTCTTTGTGTCTTGATATATGTCTTACTTATACTGTTTGTAGAGCAACTTTGATGTAGGTGTGGCAAATCTAATGTGTATGTTCATGAAGACAGGGGTCTGTCCTAGTCTTTTATGTGAAAGGGTTCCATTGCACAATTGATGTTCCATCTGTGTCTATGAAAACCCAGGATGAACAGATTAGGGTAATACCTAGTATACTTCAACATTGACTGTGCTGGCTCAGGCTCATAGGAATTGACAGCTTGAGGACACTGATATCTGATGTGAAATGTTACATGTCACTGAAGTGAATCAGAAAGCCTGTTCAGACCATGGAGTGTGTGTGTGCATGCATGTATATGTAGATGCCTTCAAATTGCCTGATAATTTATGAACATTCCACAAATTTCATAAATTCTTAGGCAAGTCATACTCAGAGGTGGATTTATTTATTTACATCATTTATATTCCGCCCTTCTCACCCCGCAGGGCGGATCACAATGCACATATACTGGCAAACATTCAATACCATAGACATACAACATATATAGACAGATGAGCTACATAATTGGTCGAGAGCTCACCCTGACCCGGGCAGGCCTTGAACTCATGACCTTCTAGTCAGTAGAGATCTTATACATCTAACTCCCAGCCAGCTGCACCACATTCCCGGTGCCAGTTCCTTTCTTTGAAATATACCCTGGTATTCATTGGCAATCTCCCATCCAAATACTAACCAGGACTGACCTGCTAGCTTCCAAGATCAGACAGAATCTGGTACTTTAGGGTTTTTAGGTTCATGGCATGGAACATGGCTATCAAACTCTCCCCTACTAGCATGACCAGTGGCCATTTTATGCTACAGTTCTCCAGATCTCCTAACCAGCATGGCCAGTGGTCATTCTAGGAACTGTAGTCCAAAGAAGTACTGTTTCTGGGCTCTGTGTGTGTGTTGCGTATACACAAGGTACTTATTAGGGCCTATTGTTTGGTGAGGAACTGCTCCTTTGAAATAGGTCCTGGCACTATTTGTGTAATGATACCCAATGTAGTTGTAACTCACACAGTTTATGCTTCCAGAGAGACTGCTCTCCTGCTTGTACTGTTACTTTCATACCTCTAACTCCACTTTACGCCATGTGAATTACAGCATTGACACCCTGAATCATAAAAGAGCTTTAGCCTTTCACATCTGGCAATGTGATTTAGGCTGGAAGCACAAACAAGCCTAGAGGCCCCTGATGTGTTTTTATTTGCTTCAGGATCATAATTCTGTGCCATTTACGGGTTCTGACCTCAGATCTGCCACAATAGCAATATGTGTGGGTTGAGATGTGACAGTAAAGCCAAAGTGTACAGTTTGTTTCTGTTTAATTTCACAGTAATGTGTTCTATCAGCAACCAACAAAGCCTTAAGCTACACCACACGTGTGGTGTTGTTTTCCGCTCAGCAACTTTTCACTGCCTCAAAAGATACATTTCCTCACATCAGTTCTGTTTCTAATCTGAATCACCCTGGCTATCAAACCTAGTCAGATTAGTATCAAGTACTGCTTTGAAAGAGGAGTAATTAAAGCCCTCCACAAAGCCATCTCACATCCAGAGGACACTTGCATGGGGTTTTTTTATGCCTACAGTGACAAAATCTGCATGTGGTGCTACACAGAGTTTCAGTGCACTTACCTTAGAGGACAGACCGATACCATACAGGGAGAATGTTATGTAATGTTCTGTGCATTCAGTCTTTGGGTTCCTTTTACAAAGACTTTAACTGAGATGATATATCAAGCAAGTGAAGCATAATGCTGTACCCATAAAAGGAGGCAGGGAGGTAGAGGGTAAAAAAGTTTGCACCTTTAAGACTAGCTGGTTTTTATTTCAACATGAGCTTTTGTGAATATAATTGGTTTTGGAGAGCCTATGAGTGCAGAACGAGGATCTTGTGGTTAATTATTGATATTTGATTGTTTTAATCTGTTTTGTAGTATTTTATGATGTGTTGTTGTTCTGTCTCCTGTGTATGTGGTATCAAATTGTTGCCTTTTTGTTGGCCACCCTGAGTCCCCATTCGGGGGTAGAGAAGGGCAGGTTAGAAATAAATGAATAAATAAATAAATAATCCCACTTCTTCAGATGTAATACTGAGTGATATTAAAGCAGAGCTTTCAAAATTGTGTATCATGACTTGTTAGTGTGTCAGCTGCTGTGTAGGTATGTCATGCAAATGTAACACAAAACCTCTGAGTCTATGTGAAATAAGCAATAAATCATATGGTATATGCATAAAAGCTATTAATGAGATACATTGTGTCTCCATTTATTTATTATTACAATTTATGTATGTGTCCATATATAAAGGTTAAGTATAATCTCCAGTTTGTTAGTAAAACTGAATTACTATGTCACAAAATTATGCATGTCTAAAAATGTGTCACCAGCATGAAATGTTTCGAAATCTCTGCATTAAGGTTTCGGGGATAAAGCATATTATTATTTATATAGTTGTAAGAGTGGGATAATTAGACCCAGAAATATGCAAATAATGTCCTTTGGCTTAAATATTCAAAGGTCTGGAAAAGTTGAGACAGTAGTTTCAGATCTTTACAGTGGTCAGTTAGTGTTGGCTAAGGAGGGGAGGAAATGGGAATGTAGGACCTTCTCATTGGTACAGCATGATCTGAATCACACCCCTCCCTTCCAAGCAGCAAAGTAGTAGCTCCTCCCAAGTCTTGGCAGCTGTGAAGAGGGCTGAACATCGCTCAAAGGGAGTGAAGCTCTATCAAGACACAGAAACACAAGCTTAGGCCACAAAGCAGCCTTGATTTGAAATACTGTATGCAGTATTCCATGTCAAGGCTATTTTTTCATGTCCAGTTGTTAACCATGGGGTCCCAAAAGCAGATACATCAATTTTGAAACCACCCAGAATCAATGATCACCGATATTTTGGAGTGTGTTTTGTGTGTATATTTTTCACTTGAAAATTGATCGAAGGAATGGAGCAGAAATGGATGTTTGTGTGAGAAAATGCTGACGAACTATTGCAGGTTCAGTTTCAGTTGTGTGCAAGGTTGTCAGATGGTGATCCTGTATCTACTTGGTGATTCAAGCCTCAGGCATTTCTGAGGGGATTTCAACCAGCACTGTGACTGCGAATCAAGCTGGATTACCACTGATAAGAGTTTAAATAAAAACTGTCTTACAATCCAGCACATTATAATGAAAGAAAGGTTAGATTCTTGTTTCTTTGGCAAGTTGGTTTTGCTCAAGGAAAAATATTCTTAAGCTACCATTAATAAACATTTGTATTGCATTGACATTTTAGTTGGGGAGAAATAATCAAAATAATGACTTGAAATCAGAATTATTTTGTGACTTTGCATTAAATTCACCAACATATTTTGCAAAAAAGGAAAAGATTTCCCTTTCATTCTCTCGCTTTTTCTCTCAGGTATTTATACTTAGAATTTCTCTAATATCTTTTCCTAATTAAGTTCTTGAATTGTAGTCTAAACTCAGTGAAAATGTTTTGGCCATTTTGTTTGGTTTTGCCACAGGCTCTATTAGAAAAATATAGAAAAATATACATACTGTTTTGGTACAGATAACAAGTCATGTGGGAGGAGGGTGATTAAAATATTGGCATTCTGCAAATGTTCTTAAAGGAGCTGATAATGCTTTTTAAAAAGAACCCTTCCCAAATATATTGAAGGCAACTCATTCTGAAGTCCTTCAAAGAGTCTCCTTAAAACCCAAGCTACTTTGCTTTTGTTTTCACATGTTAATAGAATTCTTTATAAAACTTAAGTTTTATGTAGATTGTTGCTGCTGTTGTTTTAACACATTCCTGGCAAGAACACAGTGCATTTTGGTACAGAGAGAGGGTCCATTGTTATAAGAAATAGCACGTTGGCATACGGGTTTCAGAACCTCTGTCTCATTATTTTTATGAGAACTGCAAAGGAAAGATAAGTGGGCTTGGCTCTCACACTACCCAGAAGGCACAGGACTCTTAGCCTCAAAGAAGAATAGTGAGTTGGTATACATGAAGTTAAAATAAATTAATGTAGGTATCCTTCGTTTCACACACAGTCTTCTGGAACCCTAAAATAATTTTAATACAAACCATTTTCTGGCTTACTCTTGAGTTTATAGCAGGTGTGATGTCTGCTACCATCAGAGTCTCTTCAATAACTTACCAATGACTTACCCTAGTATCCCCATAGGAGCCATCAAAGTACATTTAGCAAAGTGAGAAAACTTCAGAATGGAGGCTTGAAAGGATAAGCAGATAATGAAGTGCAGCAAAATTCTAGGCACAGTGACACTTCTGGTATAGTTTAATGGTATAGATCCAAAGGCCCATCTGAAATTGCCTATTCCATATGATTCTGAGAAAGGGGGGAAAGTTCAGCTTTGGACAATATTGATATTTGACTTATGGACACTATGTGGTGTTTCATTGTGGAATGCTGTGTGTGTGTAGTTGTGTGGCTCTATGCATGCACCATCAAGACACCTATTGATTTATGTGAATTTTATAGGATTTTCTTAGACAAAACATACACAGAAATAGCAAATCCTTGCCTCCCACTGAATATAGTCAACAGCACTTGCTATTCCATGGAAGTCCCTTTTCCAAGTGTTAAGTAGGCATGAATCTGATTAGCTTCTGAAATCTGAAACAATATTAACATTTATTATGTGGGGCACTTCACAAGATCAACATTTTCAGAAAGCCAGTTGTACTTTTTGGGTCAGGCAGGGCTAACAAGCAGCTTCTCCAATGATGACTTCAAGGTCAATAAAGGATGAATCTACTCTGGGTTTTACATCCAAACTGACAAAGAGCTATCTGAGGTGCTGAACATATTTGGGGACAAAGTGAAGTACCATTAATATTCATCCTAAGACTTCTCCTATTGGAGACTCCATTTCTTTTCCAGTGCAGCTGCCAAATACCCACACACAGCTTGACCAACATTGGAAGTAAGCTATGCTTGCAGTGGACTGGAAGAATTTTCTTTTGGTTGGCACTGACAAAAAGAAATAACTCTTATGTGACTATTACCATGATCCTCAGAATGCACCTTCAATTCAAGGAGTCATGAAAAACTGGGTACTTCAAGATGGCACAGCCAGCACTCTCTTGACCCCCAATCACAGTGTGACAATTGGAAGATTCCTTTTGTTGCACCACAGCTCAGGGGTGATGGGAGTGCACCACATTGGAGCTCAAGTCAGGAGCAGGATTACCCATGCCATTCTGAAGCAGCCCACTGGCAGATAAATGTTTTTACCTATCAATGAAAGGTGAGCAGGACCACAGCCACCAAGTGTGGGAGAGGGTGGCGGGGCAGAAATAAGGCCTTTCCAGATTATCCTAGAGCTCTCTTGGGCTCATAGAGAGACATATCAATCAATCAATCAAATTTTATTGCATTAGCCGCAAAGCCATATCAAATAGAGCAAACCATGTAGAAAAGATACATATATCAGGCATTAAACAATGGTTCCATAATGTGCAGCAGTACATTAAACAGCCGTTCCATGGTGAAGTAGCAAATATTCTCCTATCACCTCTACCTTACTGATTCTTTTGGTCAAATATTCTGGCGTGTATAACCTTCTATTTGATCCTCATGTATCCTCATCCCCTCTACAATCAATCCCAATTGATGCAATGAATCATTGCCTACTTTTACTGGCTTTATAAAAGAATGTTGTTATTTTTGAAATTACTACCTGGTTGGGATTAGAGAGGAGGAATATGGTTCTATTAGTCAGAGACCAGTGAGCTTTGTTGAGTAAATGGACTTCCAGAAGGGATTTCCTTTCTTTTTCATAAATTGCACATTGATGGAGGATATGATTTAAATCTTCCACCTCTTGGG
Source organism: Anolis apletophallus (assembly GCA_030556195.1). Lineage (NCBI taxonomy): Eukaryota > Metazoa > Chordata > Lepidosauria > Squamata > Anolidae > Anolis > Anolis apletophallus. The sequence goes on along the minus strand of JARBWK010000006.1, from coordinate 61,490,390 downwards.
CCCCACAGACACATGTTCTCTCTGTGTAAGGGATGGAATGGTATCTACCGTATCTAACCATTGACTCATTCTGTTCAAACCTTGCCCTTGTCAGAGTCACTCTTAACTGTCTTGGAAGGTTGGCCATCAAGTAAGGGGCACGACTGAAGCTGGAATTCAGTGCCGCTAGCCATTTCAAAGAGCCTGCACTAGCAAGGCACGTGAGATCCTCTTGGGCTTGGATGTCTAGGATTCTCTGTTTCACCTCTGCTCTGACTTTGGTGGTGTTGTTGCTCAGATATTCTGTGGGTATCCCACATGATCTCAGTGAGTGGATTAATTTGTTTGCCCAAGTAGATTGGGCAGTATTTTTAAGTTGATCTTCTAGACAGCAGCGCGGGAGTCTGTGAGAAATATGGTCTTTCTGACAATGTGGACCCATGCCATATAGGACTGTATAGATCAAAAACAGCTGGCAGCCAATAGAGCTTTTAGAACAGGAGAGTTGTGTACTCCCTGTAGCCAGCCCATTAATTCATCTGCTTTTTTATGTAGCAGTAATAGTGCTGCCATCATATAACATCCAAAGAAAATCAGAGGAGTGGGTTAGGAGGCATTTAAACATACTAGAAATGTCATATTTCTCACCTGAGCAGTGGAGGTGGTCTGGTGCTTTTCTGTGAGAGATTTCCTTGGGAATCCGTATGGGAGAGGTAACCTGTCTAAACCCACGCCACTCCCAAAAATTCATTGGTCACAGATGAAAGCAAGATGAGATATCCACATCCAAATAGGTTACTGGACTGTTGCTGGAAAATGGTTATTTCCGTTATATTGCAAGTGTGAAAAAGACATTCAACACCTCAGCAATACAACAATCCCTGGAGAGCAATGATGTCATGTGAAAAGACTGAGGCAAAAGTGGGACTAATATGTTGCTATAATGATATAATAGTATGGTGTGTGTGTGTGTTTTAAAAAAAACATTTTTAGAAATAAACAGAATGAATATAGTTATGGAAGAAGGGGGCATAAAAACACACAAATTCACTATGCAAATAGTATCAAGACAATAACATGTAATCAATACAATACACATTCCAAAATCATTTCTTCAAAATGAAGACAAGCAGCATATGGAATTAAATTAAACTCAGCGTCTTGCAAGGTAAAAAAGCTGACATTTGACTTTCTGGTGGTTTTTTTTCTGAAGCAGAGACCATATTTGACAAAGGCAGAGTTTATAAATAAATTTGCAAAGATCTTTTTTTTTAATGCTTGTGAAAGAAGACATAACCATAAGGTATTAAATCTGTTAATGAATATGCCATATTGAGAAACATGGCTGTTATAAAGGTACTCCTGCAATATCAAGTATCTGAATATGTCAATAAGTCCAAACAAAGGATCATCCAACATGTTCTTAGATTTTCAACATGTTCCTATTCAAATCCCTCAGGAGTGCTTCTAAATAACAAACCACCCACTCCCACCTCAAAGCAAACAAATGAAGAAATAAACAAAGCAGCAATGGCATAAAAGAAATTGACTTGTATGGAATAAAAGCTGTTGCAAAGACAAGAAACAAAAGAAAGGAATAGGGGCACTATTTCCCCTATGTCAGTGGTTCTCAATCTTTGTAATGCCATGACCCCTTAATACAGTTCCTCAGGTTGTGGTGACCCCCAACCATAACATTATATTTGTTGCTACTTTATAACTGCAATTTAGCTACTGGTATGAATCGCAATGCAGGATGTATGCTACATTGTAACAAACTGAACATAATTAAACCATAGTGATTAATCACAAAACAGTATATTAGGGGGAAATTTATAATGGATGGTGAGATTTGCCTTACCTACAACAGACCACTGTGGAATGACAGATCTGGACCAAACTTTGCACAAAAAACCCACATGACCAAGAAAAAATACTGGAAAGGTTTGAGAGGAATTGACAGTGATTTAATAGTAATACGATCCTAGAGTTGGAAGAGTTAAATCCTAGGGTAGAAAGAGACCTCCAAGGCAGGGCTATACAGTCCAACCTCCTCTGCCATAAGGAAAAGGAACAATCAAAGCATTCCTGACAGGTGGCCATTCAGCCTCTGCTTAATAATAATAATAATAATAATAATAATAATAGAATGCTGGGGTAGGAAGAGAACTCAAAGGCAGGGCTATACAGTCCACCCTCCTTCTGCCATAAGGGAAAAGCACAATCAAACCTCTCCTGACAGATGGCCATTCACTCTCTGCTTAATAATAATAATAATAATAATAATAATAATAATTGAAAACTAACCAACCTGTTTGCAATTTTTTTAAAAAAATTCTGAATCAATCCAACATAGTCAGAAGAAACTTAGGCTTTTTCATGTATACCACTTACTCATTATTGGCAATAATTGTGTTCTGAATATATTTAAAAGTGATTTGTAAAAAAAAGAAAAGAAATTATATGAAATAAAGTTATAACTGTGGGTCAATTTAAGATATGCCCTTATATTTATTTATTTTATTTTATTTACAGTATTTTTACCCTGCCCTTCTCTACCCCCGAGGCTAACAAGGCAGCAATTAGATGCCGGAAACAATAGACAATATAAAACCATTAGTACAAGCAAAGTTAAAAACAGCAACCGTTAAACAAAATATCAACAATCAATTAAAATAAAATATTCCATCTGTATCCACCAATCAATAAGCAATAAGCCGTATTCTCATGTCCATCATCATATCAGTCTATTCCCTCTTTCTTCTTCATATTTGAAAATAGTAGCATCTGTGGGCAAGGGGAGAAGCACATACAAAGTGTTGCATCAGATAAAATACTTTAGATTTGCACTGTCTAGGAATGGAAAAAATGAAAGTATTTTGAGAAAGTAGACAAACTGTGTTTCTAGCATGTTGGGAAACTGACTTTTTAGAATCCAGAACTGATAAGAATCTCCACAGATTCTGTTGCTTTCTTCCAGTTTACACCAAACACTTTGAACTACTGGACTTCTCACTGGATGGTGGTTTCTACTTTGACCAAGAACTCATATGGAGAGTGGGTAGTGGTGGGGATATTCTGGTTTTGGAAGGTTCAGTGCACTGTTAACCTATCTTGCCTGCTTATATATGAAAATTGATATTATTTAGGGTTCATCAACACAGTACGGTTAATACAGTTTGACATCACTATAACTGCCATAGCTCAAGGTGGCATTAATGGTTGGGTAAGATACCAGCACCTTTTGGCAGAGAAAGCTTGTTAAAGTTACAACTACCAGGATTCCCATAGTGTTGGGCCATGGCACTTAAAGTGGTTTCAATCCACATTAATTCTACAGTTTTCCTTCTCACATATTATAGGAACTTATAGGAACTAAGGAAATTTAGTCTACAAGAATTTCAGGAGCTAGCTGGCCATCTTTATATTGCATACTCAGGGAGGACATTTTCATATGAGGCAAGGCTTCGTTGCACAAAGTTCACCATCAGCCTAGGGCTATAGTTGAGTCAAGAGGTTTAGCGTGAGTGTACTCAATTTTAATGGAACTTCAGTAGACCTTGATATATCAGTTTACAAAGAAATTGTCAGCCCCTGGCAGACTTTAGAACAAAAGCACACTCACAAAGGATGGTCCTTGGAAACAGCTTTATTATTCCTTCTTGCCAAGGAGAAAAGAAAACTAGTTCTGATCATTTCTTGCCAAACCAGTAGTATATCATCTACTTGTAATGGCTACATTCCATTCCCACAGAACATGCTACATTTCCCAGGTTTCTCCCCCCAGTCCAGGTGGCTCTTATCAGTACTCCCAAAACAGGTATGGAGTGGATGAAGCAGCTTTCGATTTTAGCAGATATGGACACATCCTGACAGAAATTGTGTCAGGATTTGTTTGTTTGTTTTGTGTCAGGTATGGAATTCTGAGAAGAATAAAACTACATATCCCTGGACGATTCTGTGTGAGTGTGGTTTGTTCGTGACCCTACTAGGAGCTTACATACCCCCCCCCCATGGAATGACTGCCCTGCAGGAAGAGAAAGAAACATGTGAGGCAAAACAGTGGGCTAAAGTCCAGGCTTCTCGGAGAAGGAGCTTTTCGGCGTTGAGTATTTATGTCACAGCGGATAGGCAACAGAAATATAGAAGTTTAATTCCCCATCGGCCCAAAAACTCCAGTCTCTGTTCGTGTGAATAATGAAACTCTCATTCAATTCACAAGGTAAATATATAACTTCGTATTGAATTGTATTTAACAATAACTGGCAAAACATCAAAAAACAACAGCCATCACAGCTACCTTTCTAAACATCCTTTCCTCACAAATATTAAATCCCAACTGACAAATCCCAACTGTCACTTTGTAACTGACATTCCTCAAGGTTCCATTTAGCAGTCTTGAGACAGCACCATCTGGTGTCAAACATGTCACACTGCAGGTCATCTCAAACTGCGAAAATATATCTTGTGCTGACTCATGAATTGCTATTCAAAATGCAATAATCTGACACTCCTCCTTCATGAGCAACACAAGTACACACATTACTTATAATAACAATATCTTCTTACAAAATACATTTATTTACAATTAGTCAATGCTTTTGTAAACATATCAGCCATATTCTCATCTGACTGGACATACACAGGATTAATAAAACCATCCTGTACTAACTTTCTAACATTTTGGTATCTTACCCCAATATATTTTGTTCTCTGCTTTAATCCTTCAGCATTTGATATTGCTATACAAGATTGAGAATCAGTAAATAAAGATATCTTATCTTCAAAACTTTGGAACTCGTTTACTAGAGCCTTTATCCACTCTAGTTCTGTACAACAGTCAGACAAAGCAGAAAATTTGGCTTCTGCCATGGATAAACAAACGTGTGACTGTTTACGAGATTTCCATGTCACTTGTATCCCATTAAAACTAATTAGATACCCTGAACATGACAAGTTTTGTTCGTTGTCACCAAAACTTGCGTCTGCAAACCCCTTCATACCGCTTTCTTTTGGACAATTTTTTAGCTTTTTGTCACACGTTCCTTTCAAATATCTTAACACTCGTTTTACAGCTTGCCAATCAGTTAACGTTGGTTCATTCACTCTCCTGCTTAGTACATTAGTGGCATAGGCGATGTCAGGCCTAGTCCAATTTGCCAAATACAAGAGGCTCCCAACCACTGATCTATACAATGTTTGATTGTCAAACATTTCACCTCTATCAAGCTTTAAAAAATCTGGTACCATTGGAGTTGCTACTGTTTTACACAGAGTCAATCTTGTTCTCTCAAGTAACTCAACAATTTTGTCTTTTTGATCTAGACAAATATCTTTTTCAGTTCTAGTTACATTTACGCCTAAGTATTTCCGGACTTCTCCAAGATCTTTTACAGTCATACTTGAGTTTAGTCCCTTAAAAACTTGTTCCACATCCCTTTCGGATGGTGCTAGTACTAAGAGATCATCGACAAACACCAAAACAAATGTTTGCTTTTTAGACTCTTTTCCTTTCTTATATAGACATGTATCTACACTGCTTCTTTCGAAGCCAAGACCCTTTAACTTTTCGTCTATACACTGGTTCCAGCATCTCGCTGCTTGCTTTAGCCCGTATAATGCTTTCCGTAGTCGATACACACCAGTTGGAGTATCTTTTTCAAACCCAGGTATTGCTCTCATATATACATTATCAGTCAGCTCTCTGTTTAAATAAGCTGTGGCAATGTCAAAGTGCCTTATAACATACTTTCTTTGCACACCGATGCCTAAAGCAGTCCTAATTGTTTCAGGTCTAATCGTTGGAGCATATACCTCATCATAATTTTGATTGTAAATTTGACCAAAACCTTGTGCAACCAATCTTGCTTTGTACAATAATGAACCATCAACTTGTGTTTTCCTTTTAAATACCCACTTGCAACCAATTACCTTTACATCTTTGGTTACATTTGCCTGTTCTAAAACATTTAAAGAATGAAGTGAATCAAATTCCTTCTTCATTGCTTTTACCCAACAATCACGTTCATTTTTCGGTCTACGCAATGCTTCAGCGTAAGAATTAGGATCTTTCCACTCTATACTTCCTATTTGTGTGACTTGGTACTTGGCTGGTGGAATTCCTTTAGTGATACGTGTGGATCTCCTAGGAATCTCATCCTTAGTCTCCTTCACATCCCTAATCTCCTCTTGACAATGTCCATCAACCTCTGTTACAGATTTGGACACTAAGTCAGAGTTTGTGGCGCAAAAATCATGAAAATTACTTTCTTCAGATTGTTCCTTGCTTTCTTCCACATTTGCCTCATCTAATACCTCTACAACTTCAGATTCATTCTTTACTCTAGAAACACTTGGGGTTATGAACACTTCAGTGTTCGCATGAATTCTATCCCAATGAGTATTATTTTCGAACTTTACAGATCTGGAGACTGTGATCTTCTTCCCTGGAGAAGAGCCATTCCAGAATCTATAGCCTTTCGTTCCATCTTCATATCCAATAAATTGCATCTTTACCCAATGCTGATCTCTTTTGTCTCTTTGCTGTATAGGAATTAAGACATTTGCATGCGCACCAAATACTTGAAAATGATCCACCTTTGGATGTCTTCCATAAAACAAATAGAATGGGATTTCATTTACACTTGAGGTCCATAACCTATTCAGCACGTAATTGGCAGTGTTAGCTGCTTCTGCCCAAAAACCTTTGGACATTTGTGCATCCTCAAGCATTGATTTTACCATGGTTTGAATTACACCTAAGCAACGCTCCACAATTCCATTTTCTTTTGATACACACTGATTTGTTTTCCTATGCCAAATTCCTTTATCCTTAAAAAAATTCTTAAGTCTTTCATTCACAAATTCACCTCCTCTATCAGATTGAACTTGTTTAACAGTTAAATCAGGAAATTGGTTCTTCACAAAATTGTACCATTCAATAAATTTTTCATACACCTGAAATTTACCTTTCAGGGGGTAAACGAAGCCAAATCGAGACCTATCATCTACTATTACTAGTAGAAATACATTCCCTCCAATACTCTTTGGAAAAGGTCCAGCTAGATACATGTGCACTAACTGTAACTTAGTTGTTACTCTATCACTCCTTTTGGCAACAGGATAAGCCTTTAACTTTGTTTTGTTACAGACATCACACTCTAAATAATTTCTGCATTCTGGTATTTGAATGCCTACTAGCTGTGCAGTCTTTCTAATCATATTATAGTTCATGTGGCCAAACTTCCTGTGTAGCATGTGCAGACATCTGTCACCATGCAGAGGTTTCCTTCCAAACGCCGAGTACTATTTGTAGACATTTTATTACTAGCATTCATTCTATAGAAACCATTTTGAAATTTTACTTCCTTATTCATACCTTTATTTTTTTTACTCATTTTACATAACTCCCATTCAAACACAATGGATAAACCATGGTCTGCGAGTTGTTTCACCCCTAGAACATTGTGTTCTAGCTCAGGAACTAAATAAACATTGTCTAACTTTAGACTAAGTTGACCAATTTCAACTTCTCCCTTTGTTAAAACCTTGCACCTTTGACCATTGGCTAGACTCACACAACTTTGCATAGAACCAGATAAAGGTTCCTTCTCTGCTAACAATTTACTATCCTTAACAAAACTCTTTGCACTCCCAGAGTCAATAATCCAGGGTACCTGAGGAATAAAATCATTGTTACATTGTAAACTCATCAACAGACAGCCTGAATCAGAGTCTTTTCTTGAATTGTTGATCTGTTCTTTCTTGCTCTGTGTTGATTCACTCTTCTTAAACTTGTTCTGATGACATTGTCTAGCTTTGTGTCCTCTTTTATTACAAATGTAACAGATGATGTCACACTGGATTGTCTCTTTCTTCTTCATATTGAAGCCTTTGTTGACCGTCTTCTCCGTTGAAAGTTGCTGGGCATTTCTTCTGTAACAAGCCCAGTTCTCCAATCTAGTCGAAACTTAAGTCGAAGTTGATGTCCTCTTCTTTCACAGATTGCATGGAGTCAATGAATGAGTTGTAGCTCTGCCCCAAACTACTTAGTAGAATTAAGCCTCTCTGATCTTCTGTAAAATTGGTGCCCCTTGCTGCTAAATCATTAAATAGGCTCAGCATTTTACTCAAATGAGTCTCTCTGGCACAATCTTCCATTGACAGAAGCTTCAGTGAAAACAGTTCTCTGCTCAATAAAACTTTTGAGCCTCCAGTAGCCTGCTGATACAGCTTTTCAAGCCTTTTCCAGCAGTCAGCGGCTGTTTCTCCCAGAGCTAAATATGTGAGGTGCCTATCGTCAACTGACAGGATGATGGTAGCCCTTGCCTTGCCATCTTTCAACCTTTCTGCATCAGAAATAGGTCGATGTGTTAAGCAGGATAACAGCTCCTCCTTTGCCAAAACTGCTCGCACTTTGGTAGCCCATATTAAATAATTTGAGCTGCCTCTGAGTTTTTCTAAATGATGCTGTGCTCCAAATAATGCCATCTTTCTTCACACTACAGATGCTCCTGGCAAAAATTCACTTCAGCTTTTTTCTCTAACACTGAGGTAAACAGCGACTTCTGCTGCAATTTGCAGTGTTATTCAAAAACTTTTTCTATGAATTATGGGTTATGTAGTATCTCTGTGCCTCTGCAATTCTGGATTCTGTGTTCTGGGTTCTGGTATCTGGGCCCACAACCTTTTCAGCATTGAGTATTTATGTCACAGCGGATAGGCAACAGAAATATAGAAGTTTAATTCCCCATCGGCCCAAAAACTCCAGTCTCTGTTCGTGTGAATAATGAAACTCTCATTCAATTCACAAGGTAAATATATAACTTTGTATTGAATTGTATTTAACAATAACTGGCAAAACATCGAAAAACAACAGCCATCACAGCTACCTTTCTAAACATCCTTTCCTCACAAATATTAAATCCCAACTGACAAATCCCAACTGTCACTTTGTAACTGACATTCCTCAAGGTTCCATTTAGCAGTCTTGAGACAGCGCCATCTGGTGTCAAACATGTCAAACTGCAGGTCATCTCAAACTGCGAAAATATATCTTGTGCTGACTCATGAATTGCTATTCAAAATGCAATAATCTGACAGGAGCTATGGAACCGTTTTGTCAACTGAGAGGCCCGAACATGTTCTGTCAAGACCCATTCGGGATGCAAGTTCTTGGAGGACCACTGTACCAAGTAATACAACTTTCCCTAATGCCGTTTGGAGTCTAAAATGTCTCTGATCTGAAAATGGGTGTGCACCCCCACCATGATTGGGACGGGGACCGACTCGGGTTTGGTCCACTTATGACTTGTACAAGCCTTCTGTAGCAAACTGACGTGGAAGACCGGGTGGACCTTTCTCCAATTATGTGGGAGATCCAGCTTCACTGCCACCGGGTTAATAACCACAGTCACACAGAAAGGTCCCACAAATTGTTCCGTGAATTTTCACAAAGGCTGGGTGGTCTTAAGGTACTTAGTTGACAAGTAAACCAAGTCCCCCAGTTTATAATCAGGTTGTGTGGCCCTCATATCAGCATATTTTTTTAATAATCCCTCATGGCTAAGGCCAGTATCTCTTGAATCTCTGGTCAAGCCGCCGCCACCTTGGCTCCCCAGCTCTCTGGGGACACCTCGCCCATGGTGTCTCCTACAATGGGAATGGGGGAAAATCTTGGCCACTCACGGCCTTAAACGGGGAGATGCCTGTGGAGGCATGGTCTGAGTTGTTGCAGCAGTATTCGGCTACATCTAACAGGGAAGTCCATTGGTCCTGCTGACATGTAGAATAACATCTCAGGGACTGTTGCAAAGTTTCCTGCACCCTCTCTGGGGCCCCATCGGTCTCCAAGTGAAAAGCTGTGCTCAATGCCCTTTCTGCCCCTAAGTAAGACAGGAAGGTTTTCCAGAACTTGGAAGTGAATTGAGGACCTTTGTCTGTTATAACCCTCTTAGGACACTCATGCAGGCGAAACACACAATGAACGAAAAGCTTAGCCAATTTGGGGGCTGAAGGGAGTCTTTTCAGTGGGACAAAGTGAGCCTGTTTCGAAAACAAATCTATAACTGTCCAAATCGTGGTGTAGCCACTGCTGTCAGGTAAATCAACAATGAAGTCCATTGCGATTTCAGACCAAGGCATGGAAGGATTGGCAATGGGCTGCAGCAACCCCGTTGGCTTGCCCGCCTTCTGCTTGGTCTTAGTACACACTACGCATTCTGCCAAATAGTCCTTTACATCCTTGCATAGTGTGGGCCACCAAAACTGCCGGGTTAACAATTTTAAAGTCTTAGTCAGTCCAAAGTGCCCTGACATCCTGGAGTCATGCACTTGCACCAGTACCTTAGCTCTCAGACCCAATGTCCTTCCCGACCGCAGGAATAACATGCTCCTCACTTCCCTCTGCACCCCTGCTGGTAGATCAACCTCATGGAGAGGGGCGTCTCGCTGTTCCAGAGGAACTCATGGCTGGATGTCGGCTTCTTCCTCCCGTCCCACCAGCAGTATCCACTCTTCCAGACTGTCCAGATTTCCCCAGTGCATCGCCCACTCCAGGACATCTGTTCTCAGGCCTGCTCTGAAATATTCCAGCTTGGTAACTCCAGGGCGTATTCAGAGACGTTTCGGTTGCCCTGGTAGATCTTCTTAAGTTGTGCCTTTGCCTTCTCTTTGGCCAGCGGGTCTTGGAACCGGTCCTTCAGGGCTCGGAGGAAGTCATCCAGTCTTTGCAGCTCTGTGGCCTGGGTGTCATACATCAGCATAAGCCAATCTGCCACAGCTTCCTTCAGGTTGGCGCCCATCGCATGGATTCAGACGCCTTCTGAGGGGAATGAATCCCCATAATCCTCCATAAAATGATGCACGTTGGTGTTGAAGTAAGAGAGTTGCCTTGGGTCTCCACTGAATTTAACTTTCAGCTCCCCTCTACTGTGCATGTCTGGCATCTGGCTTCTCCCCATCACACCTGTGGTGAAAAACTCCACTTTTGCTGTTCCCGTGAAGAGAACTTCTATCCGGTTAATGCAATATGACTTCTGAAGAACTTGGTGAGCTGGTGATTGAAACCTCTCCTTCAGAGGAGCAGGAGAGCTAGCCAGGAGAGGCAGCAGGGCCGGGAGAGGAGGAGGACTATTCTCCTCAGAGTGGAGAGATTGAAGGAGCAATGTCCAGAGACTGGAACCAGATGACTTCAGCTCAGATGCCCTCGCACAAGGATGTGACTGTGAGGCAGAAGGTTCTGACTTTATGTAAGCTCCTGGTAGGATCTCGAACAAACCACACTCACACAGGATCATCCAGGGATATGTAGTTTTATTCTAACACACAGCCAACAAAGTCAGAACTGAGATTTTCCCGCTCAAACTTCCCTCTAAATCCCCCTCACAGTTGCCCTCTCCTTCTTCCTCCCCCTCGTTGGTCCCTTTCAAACTGCAATACACATTCCTTTGCTCTGGCCTCTTTTCCTCCTCTGGCCAGATGGCCCCGTTATCAGATGTTAGTTGTGGCCAGACAGTTTGTTTACTTAACTGTTCTCGGGTGCAACTGACAGAGACTCTTGACAGCCTCCTTAACACTTGCTGGGGGAACATTAAGAGGAGTGGCAGTTCTCATGAACCTTTTCCTTGATTTGAGTCTACTGGGAGGAGGCTGATAGCCATGCACAATGTTCAACCTTATTTCTCTCACAGTTAGTAGCAACTTCCCATCCACATTGGAAGGGGTAATGCCAGTTAGCTTGCAGAGTTTATCAACAGATGTAGGTTTAAGATATACTGTGATTATTCTGCATGTTTGGTTCAATGGTATATTCATCTGCTTTGAATGGGCAGACTTGTGTCAAACAGGGCTGGCATACTCGGCAGTTGAGTAAGTTAAGTAATGACATATGGTCTCAGTTGGATCCACATCCAACTGAGTTCCCTTTTCTTGCTCCTTTCCAGGGTCAATGCAAAGTACATTGATTATAGAGCATAGCCTTTGTTTAATCCACCTTTCTGTGTCTGTCTTTGCTAGTTCATGGTTGCTCATCAGTTATATTGCGTTACTGTAAGTTTTTTGGTTGGTATGGCTATGTTCCAACAGCATTCTCTCCTAATGTTTGACTGGCATCTTCAGAGCTGATCTTCAGAGAACCTCTGAAGGTGCCAGCCACAGATGCAGGCAAAATGTTAGGAGATATGCTCCTAGAACATGGCCATACACCCCCAAAAATGGCAGCAACCCAGTGATTCTGACCATGAAAACCTTTGACAGTACATCACATTTCTAGTCATTTGGGATGGCCAAGGACTGTTTTGAGAGCACATCCCCCATTTCTATGTACAGTACAACTTCCTATCCACAGGGAATACGTTCCAGGATACCTTCCCTTTGGATAACTGTGTATAACTGAAACCATTTATAATAGTGACCACTACATTTTGATTATACTTGGGCAGAAATCTACGATGGAATCACAATGGAGTACCCAGAGAGACCCACAAACACTTCCCGGGGGCAATATTGTTTTTGAGTGTTGATAAGTGAAACCGTAGATATGGAATCCATAGCTAAAAATGACACATATTTGCACATGTGATGACAATTTCTTGAAAATATATTTTCAAATATGAAAACTCCATATAACTAAAAAACTGAAGAATTGTTTTTTTGTAGAGGCCATATGCCATATGCATCCCAATCTCTATCCTTCTCTTCTGAAAAAGAAAAGTTTGATTGATTCATTGTGTCTTTAAGGTCTGTTAAATGCTACCAATTCAGTCAGATGCTTATAACAAGCTTCAGTAGTTCTGCTGACATAGCTAATAATAGGTCTATGCCTCAAACAGTAGGAGAATCATTCATCTTACTGGGATTGTCCACTAAGTATGGTACATGATAATATTTCTCTAAATGGTTTAATTTTAAAAATTTTTTTTACCAGTAATCTCTCAATTTGCTACATAATATAGTTTTGATGAAACAAAACTGTATTAGTGCACTGTTGAGAAAGATATATGAAGCCTTCTGGTAGATAATTTTGCAATAGTGATCAAGAACACACACCTGCAACAAATCCCCTAGTTTGTTTATTTTTGTTCCCAGTTGCATCTCAGTGTTTAGGACATTGTTTATTCATATAATAAACATAATAGCAATATCAATAGTACAAAACATACTGACGGATAATTTTGCAGTAGTAAACAGGAACACACCTGCATCTAATTCCGTTTGTCCTTTTGTTCCCAGATGCATCCCAATGTTTAGGTCATTGCATATGTGTATTCAGGATGTACTGAGCATAATAAGAATAACAATAGTACAGTGCACCCTTGGTAGCTGCTGGGATTTGGTTCCAGGAACCCCCATAGATACCAAAATCCATGGATACTCAGGTCCCATTATATCCATATTAAATTTATCTCTTTTATATAAAATGGAAACATAGCAGTTTATTTTTATTATTTTTGTTTTGTGGAATATTTTCAAGCTGTGGATGATTTAATCTGTCAATACAAAATCCATAGACACGGAAAGTCAACTATACTGCATTACAGCATATGAAGGTTATAATCTGGTGGCCTGGTACTTTTCCAAACTGTCATTTTGCCCATTGCCATTTATGAACCACCTCACCAGGATTTCTTATAAGCAATAGTGTTTCCGCTCTTACATAAAACACACTGGACAGAGGACAGATTATTTTATCTGCTTTGTCTTCTTTTGTAATAACTACTTTGATGCTGCAGTTTGAACATTCTGGACTTGTTTACAGGTTATATAATGTAGCCCAATGGCTTTCATGCTGTGTTCAGGGAAAATTCTCAGGATACTTTGAAGTTTTTCAGGGGCCTTCTTGTGGAGAAGATCAATAAAAGAAGACAAGCTTGCTTGGCTCTCTTGGTAGTTTATCTGCCTGTGTTGTTTTTTTTCCTACAGAGAAGTGTCAGTTGTGTTCTTTTAGGGCACTCAATTCATGCAAGGTAATGAAGGGTCAGTGCTCTTTGTGAATGGAGCATGGCCTATAAAGTGCTAAGGAATGAAAAGCGAGACGTCCGGAGATTCATTGAGCTACACTGGTTAAGGCTAGTAGGAATTGCAGCCCAATAATATGTGAAGAATGTAAGTTGTCCTTTTTGATCTAAATGTTTTGAAATGATGCATTCATACATAAAATGGAAGACATTCTAGATGCATGTTTTTAAAAAGGGACATCGGAAACAAAATTGAAATACTCTGTGGTCAGCTAATACTGTCCGAATACTCTCCTATTTGGATTTGGTAATGGGTTATTTTTCTGCAACAGAGTGAAATGCTGGCAATAACAATACTGGCATGCAATTGTACATTTGAATTCTCTGCACTATGTCTTGCTTGTACCATAATCCAAAGACATCTTGCTAAATAAAAAATTCATTTTGAGGAGATGTATATTCCAGCAAGCAATCTGTTTATTAGACAGCAAGCCTGTTGAAAACAGTGGGGTTTACTTCTAAATAACCATTAATAGAATTGCTCTAAACATATTCTGATTCACTTTAAAGCTGCAGGAATGGAGGTTTGTTGTTCTGAAGAGGAACAAAGACATTAAATGTAAAGGCCAAGCTAATGGTATTTTCATTCAATATCTGTTTTACAAACAGGAATATTGCTGTGCCTGAAATATTTAGCAGAAACACTTAGCTCTGGCTGAGGTCAAAGTGGGAAGGAGGAGAAGGTAGTATTGATTCACTGAGTGGAACTTGTCATTAAAAGGAGATTGAATGTTTTGACTCTTACCTGCCTTTATTATAGTACATTTTTCACCTTACATAAAACAGCTGTTTGTCTTATTTTGTGATCTCTGCCTGAGAATCCTCCAACAAACACCCACGTGTTGACTTTAGGAATTTATTTATCTATTTATATACAGTACTAAAGACATCAGATCCCATCTGTTCATGGAAACTAAGTAAGCTCAAGCTCTGGTTAGAACTTGGATGGCAGGAGGCATACGAATACCAGGTGCAGTAAGCTATATTTCAAAGGAAGGAACTGGCAAAACCACCACCTCTAAGTCTTTCTTGCCAAAGAAAACCCTATGAAAATCCATGCAGTCATATTAGCCAACTTAAAGGTGCGCTCACACACAGAGTAGGGGAATCTTAGTAACTCAATAGATGCTGAAAGAATTATAGTAATAACTAGCTGTACCCGGCACGCGTTGCTGTGCCCTATTTAGGAGATGCGAAAAAGTCTGAGTATGTAAGGGTTGGAATTGATGTTACTTATGGTCTTGGTGGGGTCATGGCTGTTTCGTTGTGGGTTGTTCTGGTGGGTGGGATGTTGAAGTCCTGGGGAGTTGTCGGTGTGTGGTGTTGCTGGCATTCTGCAGAGCTTGCGGATATACAATGTTTTTTGTCTTTCCGTCTGCTGTGTTGATGTAGAGGTTGATGCTTGTGTGGGTGGGGTATTTTGGGTGTTTGTGTGTGTTTGTAGAGTATCAGTACAGTGTTGTGTTGTGTTGTGGTTGGAGTATAGGTGGAGTTGGTTTTTGTTTGTGGTGGTGGTAGGTGTTGTGTGTGCGGGGTCCCGTAAGGTTGGGGGGATGGGTTGTGATAGGAAGTTGTGTTGTGTTGTGTGGGTAGGAATTGCTGGAGTAGTGTGCCTGGGACGTGTGTGTATTTGGAGGTGTGTGTGGTGGTGAGTAGTGAGTGCAGTCTTGGGTTTTGTGTTGGGGAAGTTGTCAGGTATTTGTGGGGTGTATTTTGTGTGTGTTGTGGTGACATAGTTGTCTCAGTCTGGCTGTGTGCTGGTTGTGATGTGGAGGGCGTGTTGCTTTTGCCAGGGGTGTTTGTTGTGAATTTTGGTTGGGATGGGTTTTTGTGTTGCAGGATTCTTTGGGGGGGGGGGGGTTGCAAGTTTGTGTTATTCTGGCGGTATGTGTTTGTTAGTGGTGCCTGTGTCCCTGGTGCCCTATTTGTGTTAGTGTTATGTCCTCCTGGTAGTTGTTATGTCCTCCTGTGTTAGTTGGTTGTACTGTGTAGGTTTCTGTGTAGCAGTGGTATGTATACGTTGTGTGTGTTGTGTGTCTGTTGTGTTGTGGGTCTGTAGAGGTAGGCATCGCAAGTTGTGTGGCTGTCATGTTGTGGGTGTGGTGTTTGTAAAGTGGGTGTCTTTTGTTGTGGGTGTCCTTTGTCCTGTGAGTGGTATGTATGTGCTCTGTGCACATAGTTGTGTATCTTCTGCATATTGGCGTTGTGTGGTATTTTTTGCTGGCTTGGTCTTTTGGATTGTGTTTCTCGAGTGTGGGAACCTGCTCCCTCCTAGAGCCTGGCCTTGGCAGTTTAACCCACAAACACCAACTGACTAAACTCAAATCACTCAGCATTCTAATCTAGCCTTGGCTGTCTCCGTCCACCGTTACTATGGGAACTCAGCCTCCCTGCATTTTGTGTGGGCCGATGTTGGCCAATGGGATTCGCTGGTGGCCGCAGAGGATGCTGGGAAATGTAGTTTTTTATTGTTGTTTTGGGGGCCTTCTAGGTTTTTTGGGGGGAAGTTTCTTTGCTAAAAACCTTCCTTGCCTGAGGCCTATTTTTGTTGGCAAGTTTGGTATCTCTGCCTTGTAAGGTTTCTCTGCCTAGGACGGTCGTTCGATGACGGGTCTTTCTTTATATTTATAGATGCATCATCCAGCTGAAAGGCCCTGAACCAAAGGTCTGGGCTGTATGAGCAGCATAAATGCAAAATGAGACTCCAGAGCAGATTCTTTGCTCCACTTCCATCGGCCTCTACTGTCTCTTATACAGCCTCTGCTCTATCACCCAGTTCACATTTTCTTTTCATATCAATGTGGGTAAAACAGCCATCAAATCCAACTCTTGCATGTAATATGTTAAGTAAGAATAAGCACAGATAAGAAATTCAGAATTATTCCATCCTTGGCTGCAGCATTTACAGCTGACATTTAAGGTGAAATGTTACGATCCGGCAATTTGTAACTCTTTACATCAGGGATTGCATAGGGAGACAAACGTGCATTGATTTAGGGTGCTGTCTGGGCTTTTGTGGCTCAGCTGTACAATTCTATACATCCAAATCTGAACCACAGTCTAGTGTAATAGATTGTTTGGTTATCTGGTTACAGCCAGATTTAAAGCCACAAGCATGTATTTGAATAACTATGATGTCTTACAGCACCCACTTGTTAAAAAACAGTCACTTCTTTTAAATGGTTTTCATGTTTCTGCACAAGCAGGATCTAAAATGAAATGTTGCTCCACATTATATGGTAAAACTTCTCAAAACAGTAATTGAACTAAAGAGAGTTTAGTCTAATTAGCATTAGATTTGCAGAATATTTTTAATCAATAAAAAGAAGACTGTATATTTAGAACATGTAATTATAGGACATGCCTTCTACTGAGTCAGATCAGTAATTCACTTTATATAGTATTGTCAACACTGACTGGTAGCAACACTAACTTTGAAGTTACTTGCTTAATCATGCCTAGAGAGCCCTGTTATTTCTCATGACCATGCATCCTAATACTAGCAAGACTCTAACTTGCTTAGCATTTGAAGTCAGATAAGATCACATATTCTTAGAGTTGTTTGGTGATTATTAATCCTTTCCATCTTCCCAGTAGACAAGAAACATTTCTCTTGCTTCTTTCAAGACCAGAAGTGGAAATCATGTTGTCATCCAGATGTTTTTGGATTCCAGTTTCCTTTTTTTAGTTTTCAAACTTTATTGAATGAAAAACATATTTAACAGAAAATATGTTAACATTTGGATTAAGAGATATGTTTATGTTAATACTGTCATTCCCTTTATAAAGCAAAACATAACTACAGTAAGTTATAGTTTTCATTTGGACATCTCATGACCCATTAGATGTAGCTGTGTAAATACTATGGTGAAAGATGGAAAATTATAAGAAATGTTGTATTAATTTCCAGGGTACAGGACTATGTTTCACTACTGTTAGAGCATCTATATTGGCTAGTACAGATTACTTGCCCAGGGCATTTTGTCAGTCAAATTATGAGCAAGACCTGGGATACTGAACTGGAAGGACATACAGTTCTTTTTTTTAACAGAACACCTGTTTTTATTGCTTATGACAGATGAATTCAGGGTGTTCTCAGCAGCTGAGAAGAAATCGCAGAAAGGGACTACACACTCAGATGTAGTAGCGTATAGAGATATTTGCTTGAGTCAGTTCTGCAATTACTTCGAAATAATGTCCAATGTCTCCTGCATAATTTCAGAAACAGGATACTCATTTAAGTAATTGCTTATCTAACACATATTATTTTTCCCAAGTATTAATAGTGTTCCTAATTCAAATGAAAGGAGATGATGTACACAAAGAGATAAACTAATCTGTCTGTTATTTCCATTTTATATGATACTTTTGGAACAGTAAAAATCAATATATTCATATAGAGAAAGGCTATGAGGGGGAATTGCTGTCTCTTTCATTATGGTGATAGCATTTTCAACAAATCTGTTTTTTAATTATTGGTCAATTTCTTAGGTAATATTTGCATTTTAATAGATATGTATTTTAACTCTATTTGACTTTGAATTCATTACTCCATTGAAATCACCACTCCCCAGGTTTCATCCTTCTACAAATCCATCAATTACTTTTGTCAGATTTTTAGAGAGTGATGTTGATTAGTATTAAAGCCAACATTCAAAATAGTTTTTTGACTATACATAATAAATTTTCAGAACACAAGCTTAACATTCTTATCTCAAATATTCTGCCATAATGCATATAGTATGGAAAATAAAGTCACATAAAATAGTTCCAATGTCTTCCATCAGAAGGAAATTAAACAATATGTTGGAAATGTAGATTTTATAATGGTCAAACTTTCCATTTTAAACATGAAATCTGAACATTGAAATAGTATTTTCTTCTAGAAACCTTTTGAAGGGTTCCCAGTTTCCCAACCTTCGAAGGGTCTTTTGGCTGAAGGTATCCCATCAGAATGTCCATTTCAGCTACCTTTGTCACTTTCACAATCCATTCCTCCACTTCTGATGTTTCCAAGCTCATGCATAAACAATTCTCGCAGCAGTTGTCATCAGGGTGAAGAGTTTGTCATGTGATTTCAGAAATGATCTGTTTGTTATTCTTAGTAGGAATGCCTCTGGGTACATTGGTATTTTAAGCTTTAGTACTTTTTCAATAGTTTTATGGATCTCAATCCAAAAGTTTTTTGCCTTCTTTCAAGACCACCACATATGGAAAAATGATCCTGTTGCCAGTTTTCAGTAACCCTAGCAACTGACAAAGAATGACAGCAGTTGCAACTCCACAAGAGCTACATGTTTCTCACCTCTCTTGACAGACTATATGGATTTACTTATCTCCACTATCAAAAGAAAGTAAAGAAAGGATGTTATCTTAAAATATTACCATGCTATGGAGTAAATTCCTTGAAATCGTCTTATTAAATGTCACTTAAAATCTATCATTTTGAGACTGGGATTCTCAGCTAAAAGCCTGATCTGGCACAGTAAAAATGTTCCCACTGATTTCAGGAGGTGGTGAATTTAGACTAATTCTGTAGGACAAAAGTCCATCAGGAATACTGGACATGCCTGCCCATTTCTCACACTGACTATCAGAAATGTCCCTACTTCATTAATCTCTGATACACTAAATTTCTGTTAGATCTGTCATGCACATGATGTACACTACTTCTTCCTTATATCATATGCCATGTCTAATCTTAATGTATCAGAAGATATCTTGTGCTCTAGATTAGTCAGAACAAATCTAGTCAATAATGGCAGAAAGCAATATCTACTTTACTTTGCCGTCATCCTTCTGATACAATTCAAATTCCCATCAGTCATTTTGTAGTTTACATATGAAATTCCACTAACATAATTTGGACTCATAATAGATGAAGAAGAGGATAAAGGAGAGGATCCATATAAAGATTTCCCTTGATTTCCCTCTTTGATTTGCTTTCAAGGGATAGAAACATATATCTTCATACAAAAACTCTGATTTTTGTGGTAGAAATGTTTTCTGTGCAGAAATGTCATTTTCTGCATATAACAAGTTGTTTTCTCTTACAGGAAATTTATTCACCCTCCACCCCCGAAATGACAACAGTCTGATCCACAATTTAGTACAAAATGTACATAGCAAGTTGGGTTGTCTCTAAGTGCAAATAATATAAAGTCTTCTGTCAATCATTTGGTTAGGGATATAAGGGCTATTTTTATTTTACATTTCCTGGATAAAAATGAGTTTTCTAAAACTTGGAAAATACAGTTCAGCTTTCTAAGTGGTGGGAATTTTCCTCACTTTATGCCTTTAATTTATGCGTCACCTTTCTCTGGAAATTATTCCCAAATACAATTTAAAAGTGAACTTCCTTTTTTAAAAAAGGGTTAAAAATAGGGATTCAAGCTCCCAAACTGTAAAGAACATCAGAATTAATAAGAACTTCATTTGTCGATTTGAGAAATAGGCAGAACAAAACAAAGAATAAAAAGAGAATAAATCATCAACATTACTTAAAAGAAAAACTTACACCAGTTTTCCATACTATTAGTAGATGTAACATACTTATTCCCACAAAAAAGAAAGGAGAAAAAGAACAAAGATTATGAATTGTGATTCTCTGGTACTACTTGCAGTCTTATCAATATAGAATAATATTGCATATTATTCTATATTGATAGGTTTGCACTGTAAGACTACTTGCAGTCTCCCATATTACTTATTAGAAATTATTTTGGGGAATTAAGTATGTGAACACTTTGGCAAAACATGCTTTTCCATCATTCTAAAAGAAAAATAATCTACAATCCATTTTCCTCAACTTTTTTTCCAGGACCAAAAGAAAAAAAGAGCTTCATATCAAAGGGAGGAGGAAGGGCAATATCTTGCTTATTTTTTGTTTTTTACCAGATTGTTATGTTTCATTCTATTATTCTCACCGTCCCCAATCCGCATGACATTGGATGCACTAGTTGAAGATAATGGGATTCCAGGACATTTGGAAGGATAGTTTACTATACTGGATAATGAATTACCATCTTGCAGGATTTTAATTTTGAAGATTAACCTTGCCTTGCCCATTGTCAAGGTTGAAACAGTGTGCTTAACTTTTTGTACCTAATCACCTGACAGTATATTAAAAAGGTCATCTGTGTCCATCAGTTAGAAATTAAATATAAGAGTCAAAAATATACTGACTTATTTTGTTGGTTACTCAGATATCGTATCTTTTGGATCTTCAAAATAAGCTCCATCTAAGTGACTGGCATACATGGTGCATTTCTGCTTTTGATATAAATTAGAAATGCACCGTTTTTAAAATAGGAAAGGTCTGTTTCTTCCTTGTCGTCTCCCTTTTAAGAACATATATCAAGTTGTTTGTCATACTGTCTTTCCTTCTTCCCAGACATGACATCAAAATTCATACACATTCAGTTTAACTGTGGTTTCAAGAACCTGATAGGTACAATCTTTATGTTCACAATAAATCAACTCCCAAGAATAAAAGTAGATGTGATAAACAGTCCAGGCAGCATATTTAACCTTTCCTTTCCTCCAGCCCAACCCTTTGCATATTTACTGGAAAATAAATTCCACTGGGTTCAGTGGGATTTAACGCATAGGATTAGAATTTGATAAATTGAGGCTTTGCCTTTCCTCCATATCCAAGTGGAAGATATATTCATGGTAGATCCTACATTTTTCACTCACCTCCTCCTATATTGAGTATTTCCCCCCATAAATTGCAAAAGAGAGCCTGCCTGTCTGCTTTCTTTCTTTTCCTCTTCTGTTGAAGTGGCATTTATATGCAAGACGATACTTGGTTTATAGTCAGTGCAGGCCAGATAAAGAGCAGTTAAGGGAGGTTCATTAATTGGGACCCCTGATCATTGCTTTGTTACAGTCAGAGGAGGTGAGAAATCTGATCCTGACCTTTACAGGGATGTGAAGGAGAAACATAAAACCGTGAAAACAACAATCTCTGCCAATGTTTTTCATGGACTGAGAAATGGGATGGATTATTTACACGTTTCTCAGCAGTGAGCCAGTTGATTAGTTTGTATTTGTGATTGTGTGTTTTCAAAAGAGGACTATGTTGGTTTTTAGCAAAGATACTTTCTGCAAAGCACAGACATACCTCACTTAACAAAGCCTCTAACAAGAAACTTCTTTTTACAAATTCTTTTTTTAATCTCAGCAATCCCTCTTTTTTTCTTCTCTTCTGTCTATCTTGAAAATTTTTGAGATATAGGCATTGGGAAGATGGTGAAAGAAACAAACCAGACTTTTAGTATCAAGTTTGCAGCACATTTTCAATTTTAAAATGCACTAAAGTTTGAGCTGAGAAAGGACCAAATTTGTCTAGCTAACCAATCCTATCTAGCTGTGTGTGCTTGCCTAGAGCAGGCAAGGAAATCAGCAGCTGTCTCCATAATCCCATAATGCGTATGGAAATGAGAAAAGTGGAAAGCAGACAAGCCTGCTTCATTAAAGCATCATACATGTACAAATTTGGCCACAAAATGGAAATCCCTAGTTGCATTTAGGAAGAAACAATGAAGTGATCTCTAGAAAGTTTAGGCTGTTTCTGTTTACTTATGCAAGGCCTAGTTGTTTCATTTCACTTGAGCATATTGTTACTTTTAAATAAAAGATCTGCTGAAACATATTTCATTTCCTTTTTAATGGTGTATGAACCTATTCCTATTTGTGCCATGCTATTTCTTCTCTGGTACTAAAGGTTTTTTTTTTAAAAAAGAAGTAATGCCAGTGAACACCTTATATTCACTAACAGACATTTAATGACATTTTCATAAGGAAAGATATTTTCATAAGGAAAATATTAGGGTTTTTGGCTTGAACTCTGTTGATATGGAAAACACCCAATGAGATATTTCTAAGTGTTGACTTGCCATTCAATAATTGCGTCAGCGGGTTTACTGCATTTAGAACTGCTGACAGTTCATACCCTTGCTTTCACATGCAGTTGAGAATCTGGTAAGGCTTGAAAAATCCTTGCTGGTGTCTTGTGGAGTTATTTATTTATTTATTTATTTCAGTATTTTACCCCACTCTTCTCAACCCCCGAGGGGGGACTCAGAGCAGCTTACAGTAAGGCACAATTCGATGCCCACACAGTAACAATATAAAACCCCAGAACCCTTCAACAATTAAAATACATTAAAATACAATTATATTAGCATCATACACATTCATTCCAGATTAAAACAATGTTCTGTCCATAAAAGCATTGGCCCTATTCATCCA
Source organism: Anolis apletophallus (assembly GCA_030556195.1). Classification (NCBI taxonomy): domain Eukaryota; kingdom Metazoa; phylum Chordata; class Lepidosauria; order Squamata; family Anolidae; genus Anolis; species Anolis apletophallus. The sequence continues at coordinate 61,467,141 of JARBWK010000006.1, read as the reverse complement.
CTTTCCATTAAAATCCCATCTAAAATGCTGCCTTGTGCTGGTGTGCAAATCAATTAGAATGAGGATCAATGAGAATTAGGAATGCAGACAATGTTCTTTGCTACCTTAGTTTGCACATGAGTTGTAAAGAAACACTTTGCTGCCATGGCATCTCTTTTATTTGAGCCATAGCCTGCCTTTCTCCCAATATAGGACCGAAAGCAGCTTACAACAGGGCTGTCCAACTGGCGGCCCCCGGGCCGTATACGGCCCCCCAACCCTTCCCCACGGCCCCCTACCCTCCTGCAAGATATCTGCCTTTTAAGATTAAAAAAAATTTAAAATATTTTTTGGGAATATTTTTTTGGAATATATTTCGGAATATATTTTATTTATTTTTTTCGCGGCGGGGGGGGTGTGAGGGGCGGGGCAGGGAGGAGGATCAGGCTCTCTTCCTCCTCCTCCTACTTCCCTCCCTCCCCCCTCTCCCTCCCTCCTTCTCTCTCTCTTTCCCCCTTTCATTCCTTCCCCCTTCCACCAACTGAAGGAAAGAGGGAAGGAGAGAGTGCACGAGTGAGAGGGGGCGTGGCCAGAGTGAAAAAGGGGCGGGGCCGAATTCGGAGCAGGGGGGTGCTCACCCATTCCCTTTCCGGCTTCCTCCTCTCCTGAAGCTTCGGGCCAAGTTTGGTCCTGATCCATCATTATTTGAGTCCACAGTGCTCTCTGGATGGAGGAGAACTACAACTCCCAAACTCAAGGTTCAGTAATTTCTGTTGCTCTCATGAGAGTTTAGGTTTGATTCAACATGGCTGAGGAATGCTTTGATTGTGTTTTCCCCTTATGGCAGAAGGAGATTGGACTGGATGGCCCTTGGAGGTCTCCTATTCTAGGAACCCATTGTAATTATTATTATTATTATCATCAGAGGCTGAATGGTCATCTGTGAGGAATGCTTTGATTGTGTTTTCCCCTTATAGCAGAAGGAGATTGGACTGGATGGCCCTTGGAGGTCTCCTATTCTAGGAACCCATTGTAATTAATATTATTATTATTATTATCATCATCATCAGAGGCTGAATGGTCATCTGTGAGGAATGCTTTGATTGTATTTTCCCCTTATGAAAGAAGGAGATTGGACTGGATGGCCCTGGATGGCCCTTGGAGGTCTCCTACTCCAGGAACCTGTTGTTGTTGTTGTTGTTATTATTATTAGCAGAGGCAGAATGAATATTATGCCTTATCATTCAGGGTTATAGGCCTGTGTGGAAGGGCCCTGGCTTCTTATTTGACTTCCTTTCCACACATCTGAATAAAATGCCATGTTATTTGCTTTAAACCAGATTATATGAGTGTGGACTCCGATAATCCAGTTCAAAGCAGGTATTCTGGGTTATATGGCTGTGTGGAAGGGCCCTGAATCCACACTGCAATATAATCCAGTTCAAAGCAGGTTTCGTGGGGTTTCCTGCCTGGATATTCTGAGTTATATGGCTGTGTGAAGGGCCCTGAATCCACACTGCAATATAATCCAGTTCAAAGCAGGTTTTGTGGGGTTTCCTGCCTGGATATTCTGAGTTATATGGCTGTGTGAAGGGCCCTGAATCCACACTGCAATATAATCCAGTTCAAAGCAGGTTTTGTGGGGTTTCCTGCCTGGATATTCTGAGTTATATGGCTGTGTGAAGGGCCCTGAATCCACACTGCAATATAATCCAGTTCAAAGCAGGTTTTGTGGGGTTTCCTACCTGGATATTCTGAGTTATATGGCTGTGTGAAGGGCCCTGAGTCCACACTGCAATATAATCCAGTTCAAAGCAGGGACTAGGACTTGAGACTGGGATTTTGGTGTTCATCTCTATCTCCAAGTTAAAGCCCCGGTGTCCTCCACAGACACCTCCAAGGCGGGGAGAGGGCGGAGCCAGGGGGCAGGGCAGGGGTGGAGCCAGGGAGGGGGAGCCTGGGCGGAGGGGGAGGGGGCAGAGCTGGGGTGGAGCCGGGGAGGGGGCGGAGCCGGGGGCGGAGGCAGACCCTTCGGCCCCCCAGGTCATCAGTAACTGGAATTCCGGCCACAGGTCCGGTAGAAGTTGGACAACCCTGGCTTACAACATAAGTTAAAGCAAAATAGCAAAAGCAATATGTGCTACAAAACATCGAAACACATTACGTGTTTCATTAGTGTGAGTTCCTTAGTAAACCAAACAGATGGTTTAGCTCCACTTCATGAAAAAGAATGCTTTAGGGCAACATGTCTACCACCCTGGTCATTTCCCCAGTCTGGAGATCGATCAGTTCTTCAACAGGATCATCTGCCTGTTTCATCAGGAATCTGCCAAGAGTCATCAGGAATCTACCCAGATCCATAAGCCTCCTGGGTGGACCATTTTATGGGTCCCTTACCCTTGCAGAGATTCTGAGTCCCAGCCAGTCTAAACCTGACCAGATCATGATCTGTCCATGTCAACGGAACCACAGAGAACTCCTCCATTCCTAGATCATCAGCCTCCCCACCCTCTGTAAAAAAAATACAATGTCTAGAGCAATGGTTCTCAACCTGTAGGTCCCCAGGTGTTTTGGCCTACAACTCCCAGAAATCCCAGTCCGTTTACCAGCTGTTAGGATTTCTGGGAGTTGAAGGCCAAAACATCAGGTTGAAAACCACTCATCTAGAGTGTGTCCAGCAACTTGTATGGGGCCAGATACCAATGTGGGTCTAGGCACATGGTTGTCATGGTAGACATTAAATTCTGAGCCATTCCCAACAGGGCTGCCTCAGCATGGATGTTGAAGTCCCCCATTACTATGAGCTGTGGAGACTCCAACATCAACCCCAATCACCTAGCTAACTGAGGAAGGGAGACTTTTGAGCAGTGGGTAGGCAATACACCAAACCCATACCCTGGCCTAGTGTGCTGCTGCACAGAGAATCCTGGAGGATAAAGATGAGAGAAATTAGTCTCATCCAGCCAGGTCTCTGTAATTCTAGGCCAACATGCTCATTCAGGATCAAGTCCTGAATTGCAGTTGTTTTACCACTTACTGATATGGCAATAAGTAGAAGCATTTTCAGCCCATGGGGAATTACTACTGAGGCTATCCTGATTATCTGGAAATGACAGTTTTGAAGTGACCAACCCCTTGTTAACTCTGCCTGCTGGATGATATGTGCATCCCAATTTCTGTATCTTGGTCTTCCCTGTATACCCCCTTCCTTGGGGTAACAACCCACTGACACTGGTCCCTCCCCTGCCAGCCTCTGTTTATTCTACAGCAGGTTTTCTTCACAGGTAGAGGGTGGTTTATGGATCTTTTTCTTGCTGTCTGTGATCATCTGGAGAAGGAATGTCTCATTGACAGAAGTTCTTATATAAGAGCTCAGAAGATAGGCAAAGCAGAAATGCTGGGCATAAAAGCTCTAACCTTCTGGGCTGTTTCTGTAACCAGGCAGAGCAGACTCTTGTAGGCTTCTGCGGTCTTTGTTTTGCTGCTGCTTTCTTCAGCTGAGATTTAGCCAAGTGACTTACTTCTTAGCATTCCATTGTGGATAACACATTCTGAAATAAAACTTTATCCAAACAGAGCATTTTGAAAGGTATTAAATATGCCAAAAAAGAAGGAGAAATAACACAATCTAAACACACTTAAGGCAATTGAATTGCCAAACAAAAATACCACAGTGAGTGCATTTTTTCACCCCAGGAAAAAATGAGTTTTTCAACAAAATGAGTCGTGTACAGTGACAGATGTCAATTACATTATATAATGCACTCCTTGAGGACCATTAAATAGATAAACAAATTGTGACAAAATGACAAGTGTATCCTCTGATGATTGATGAATACTTGTCGACTGAGGGACATTAAATTCTGATGGCTGCTAATACACAGAGCCATTTCTTTCTTTCTACTAGCTTTCTGTAGGATTTTCTTGCTGGTTTTCTTTTTCAATAGTTATGTCTCCCATTATGTCCATGATTAAAATGGTCATTGGGTGTTAGATTTCCTGGTGTTCTCACATTCTTCTTCATCTTTGGGAAGACTATGTCAGGATGTGAATTCATACCATGCCTTAAGATTCCCCCATCTTTAAGGAAACCAGGGCTGATCCACACATCATCAGGCAAAGTGAAGCATCTCCTCAGCCAGCTAATTTGGGGTATCATAGAATGCCTGCTTAGCTTTTTGGGAGGATGGTGAGGGAGGGCTGGAGTAAGATGTACATGTTATTAGTTTTAGATTTTTTAAAAAAGTCTGCTGAAACATTCTGAACTGCTCTTTTTGTGGTGAAATAACCCTACCCTTCTGCCTATGTTGTTTCTGCCAAAAAAAATTGTACTACAAGTAATGCCTTTGTTAACAGCTACTTTGTTAATCAAGATTGTGTTCTCATGTAAGGCCTTTTCAGTGACAGTCCCAAGACTTTTCACCCTCCTGCCATAGATGCCTGTTTAGCTGATTTTTGTTGCTTCTTCTATTGGCAGACAAAAACATGTTATTTAGATAGTTTTAGTTTGCAGACTGAACAGCTCTTGGAGAGAATTCAATTGATTTCTTGCTGGCTGTGTTTTTGTTTTATTTTTAATTGTGTCTTCAATTTATTTGTTTATTATTTATTAGAATTGTATTCAGCCTGTAGTTTAGTTTTGCTAAATGCCTTAAGCATCTTTTTTGATGGACAGCCAAAATATAAACTAAAAAGTAAACAAGAAGAAATCTTATCTTGGATACCAGTAGGTAGGTGTTTACAAATCTGGTGATTGCTTCAGCCCAGTCAGCATGGTCTCCCGTAATTTCAGCCACTGCTAAACTGGGGAAAGGACTTGTAACATTTTGCTGGAAAGATGGACCCATGTAACGTAACACAATGAAAAATATCTTTTGTCATAGTAGTACAGTTGGCTTACTGCATCCATAGATTGTACATTCACGTACTCAGCCATCCACAGCTTGAAAATATTTTTTAAAATCCAAGAAGCAGGTCTTGATTTTGCCATTTTATTTAGGGTGTGTCATTTTACTGTGACACTGTATATATTAGGACTTGAGCAGACAAAGACTTGGTATCAGGAAGGGGTCCTGGAACAAACAAAAGCAGATACCAAGGGTTCACTGTATGTCTACACTCATGTATCATGTAACCCACAAGCAAAAAAAAAAGCACTGCAGCCCAGTAAAATAGCAAGTATAAAATACAGCCCATTTTCTATCTGAACAGTCCACCCTCAAAGTCTTCTGAAACAGAAATGTATTCATCCATTTTCAGAAAGAATGTAGAAAAAATGCCAGTCTAACCTCTCTGGGAAAGGAGCTCCTGAGCCAAAGGGCAGCCGAAGAGAAAGTCCTCACCCATCTTCCCAACAGATGTACCTGTTCTTGTGGGGCACAAAAAAGGGGCTTCACCAGCATATCTCAAAACACAGACTGTTCATAAGGGGGATATGAATTATCCCTTATCTAATCCACTAAAGCATCCAAAAACTGGTTGAGCACCTAAACAGCCCCAACAAACTCTGATGATAATGATTTTCTTTTACAAAAGGAGATCTTATCATGTGACACCTCACGGGTTTACTTTAATTATGCACTCATTTAGAACATCTCTAAACATTTTTCATTTCCATTGTTTGGTTATTGCAGGAAGAGCAATGTAATTTTTTGTTTTTGTAAACCTCACAAAATGTTCTCATTGGTGAAAGCTTTGCAGGAAACTGATAACACTGTGTGAATGGCTTTTGTCTGAACTATAATTGCTGCTGATTTGTTTCATGTACTTTTAAAACTTCTTTAAAGACTTGATGTCTGTTTTCATCATTTTACTCATGAAATTAATCCATCTGTACTTGCTCTCTTTATATGTATGTGATTTCCTTCACAAAGAGGAGAGAGAATTATTTTGTGCAGGGATTTTGTGCACAAATTGTAGAAAGTGCTTTACGAAAAAATAAAAGGAACATTGTCTTAGGAGGCAAGAGCACTTGTGAGAACTGTCAGTGTCATCCTATCTGGTAGAGAATGAAAAAAATTGCAAATACTTTGTTGCCTTCAAGTCAACTCTGAGTTATGGCAACCCTATGAATTATGCTTCGGTCTTGAAAACCGAAGGCTTCTTTGACTGAATGATTCTACTATAGTATGATCATCCTCTTTTGCTTTTGCAAATACTTTTCCCAACCAGATTTAGGAACTAAAAATTCCATCCACTGACTGTGTTTTCCAGGAAACCCTGTTTTATTAGTATCTTCTGCATACAGTCTATTAATCAAATAATTACTTTTTTGCTTAGGCAATCTCCCAGCAATCAGTATTGATTGATTTCTTAGCAAAGTACCAGTAATGTTCACTAACTAATTCAGCCATATAATCTAGAAGCAAATCAGAGATGCCAAATAAACCTGTGGGTCAGTTTTAAAATAATTTAAAGCAGAAACTAGAAGCCAAGTATTTACTGGGGTGATGTGTTTTATTGGCTGATTAATTACAAATCCAGCCTCTAAACTGCAGGTTAAATGCCTCAAGTCATTTTGTTACTTGAATGCACTTGGGTTCTCATCAACATGCTGGAAAGCTATAAAACTTATCTAGAGATTTTAAATATTTCCTTAGTTATAGACAATGAGGTTCAGTATGGGTTCTTCTGTATTTAACAATTTTCCCTCATCACAATATCACAATATAATGATTTCTGCATATATCAGAAATGATTTATGTGTTCCTTTCTTCATCAAAGGCCAACTTAGCTGAATGGAACAGTTCATATTGTTATGAATGTAAGCACACAGCCAAGCAGAGAGATGGTAGCATGAACCAGCCAATCGACATTGTGAGCATGTATCCATTTCTATTATGGCTCTTGAAGAAGACAAAGTTGCAGGGCATAAAAACACTGATTTCCTCCATGTAGTTCTCATTCTGTACTTTCAGGTTTTTAAACCCAGGTTTTACTACTAGTCAGATTTGCATTGTTGGCCCTGAGTACATTGAGTACTAAACTGTGCCAGCTGCAGCTTCTTCTCCAGGTCATGATCAGAATGCTAGCCTGGTGCAACAGTAAAGATGGAGAGTGTGTGGCCTTCCAGATGTTGTGGGATAATCATTCCCACCAGTCAAAGGCTGGCATCCTTTTAGTGGCATAAACAAGTTCAAGTTAACTCCACCTCCAATGTACAGTGGAATCTCCCCATGGCCCTTCCATTGTCTGGTGAAGAGTGGGGTGGGGATCACAAGAAATGCCTGGCTGTGTTCCGATAGCCAGTCACAAAATGATTATAGCAGCTGTTAATGTCTCAGGAGAATCCCTTAAACTTCAGCAGAAGATGTAACATCTTTACACCTAGCCATGGCAATATAGTCAAATGTTTCTATGACTCCTCCTCTCTACTGGCTATGAGGCAGGGGGGTTCTCAGCAAAACTATGATAGGTCCAGAGTATTATAAATGACTCAATATACTGAAGTTCTGAATTTAGATCTAAAACACAACGTTGAACCATGCAGGGTTGTGGTAATAGCATATCTAAAGTGAGAGAGGTTGCACTCCCAACTTCTTCTGGAGGAGCACACATCACCCATCTTTCTTCCTCTCTGCATTATGAGATAGTGTTGACCATAGTACCATATCAGAATCTAGGACTGTTCTTATTTTGAGATATATTATTGTCCTGGAGATGAGAAGTAAAATGAAATGAGTTAAGGCACACATGCTCTTTTGTAGGGATGGGAAAGTACACAGAAAATGCTGTTTCCTATGCAGATATGACTTTTTCTGCTTCCAAACATTCATTTTTCAACACAGTAAGTCCCAACCTGCAGGTTGTCTTCAATAACTGTGCCATTTTAACTACTTTCTCTCATTGAGGACAAAAATTGTAAAATTATTCATTCTTGTCTGTGAGAATGAAATTTGAAGACTTACATCTGAACACTTATGCTAGCAGAAGCAAAATAACACTGCAAATTTCATTATTATGTTCATGTGCTCACTGTGTTGTCTACTAACACTGGAAGTTATTTTTATTCCATTCACAATTCTTTGTATTCCAACTTCTATCCACCATGCTGTTGACCTTTGGCTTGGTGGGCCTTATAAGTGTTCATCTGCATTTGCTCTTTTGCTCATATATCACTTTGACCACTTTATGATCAACCTTAGCAAACAGTGAACTGAGACACCGTCTGTCCCACAAGGATCTGTTGAGAGGCCTCTAAACAATCTCTCATACCATTTTTTCTTGTTCATCTCTCCCTTCTTTCTCTGTGCATGTGTATATGAGACAATGAGATGAAGAACTTGGGAAGGTTACTTTTTACCACTGACAGCTGATGGTTTCCTATTCTGGGGAGGGCTTTAGAAACATCTGTTAATCCTTAAACTTCAAACTTCGTGGTCCCATTGAAGTATGGAGTAGGGTGGAGTGGGATTGGCCACAACTCCCTTAATCCTCCAACCAATATGGCCACATTCCTTTCTCATTCAGAGTTTCTAGGAATTATAATTCCAAAAAGTCATATGTCCATTCTCTTAATGATATTTAGTTTAACTTCTGAGCATAAAGTCTTAAATGTGTGAACAAAGAGATTATTCATGGAAACAACAGCCTTCATTCCAGAAATTCCTTTTCTTTACCTTAAGTGTTTTTAACTAAATGCTGTTTAAAAGGGTGAAACATTCTACACACACTTACAAAGGTCTTTGTTCTTGGCTTTCCATATGGGCCAATTATCACCAGGAGAGCTCATAGATACGGCTGTAATTTCCCAAGCATCTTCCAAAAATCTGGCACTCTGAAGGTATGCAAGCACAGTTAATCTGAATCTGCAACACATTCAGGAAATTCTGTCCAAAGTAAAATAACAGCAGATGTTAATTCTAGGCGGAAATCCAAGAAAGCAAAATCAGAGTAGCCAGCTTTCATTGTCTGTCTGCTGTGATTTATCTAGCCAAAACAAATAACTATATGTTTGGCCAGCCCTGCTTACTACATGGATTAACCTTCGATTCTTGGAGATACCCCATAGAAAGAGAAATCTCACCTCACTTATGGTTAATAAGTCCCTTCACTCCAACCTTGTTTTAGGGGTGGCAGAAGTATCCATTATTAACAGTAGCTTTAATATTGTTTTGGCAGAGCCTACAGATGTGATGTCCAATTTCACATCAATAAACACATGGACACAATAATGAAAATAGCAGCTTTTTTCTTTTCTTTCCCTGAAAAACAAACAAAATGGCACAGGGTTGTTTGTATGTATGCTTGCTTGTTCATTTCTTGGAGCCATGAAAAAACTTCCAATTCATCCTGAGAAATTTTATGCAGCAAATTCTATATCAAGAGCTGAACAAATAGTTTGTATTATTGTTGGTGACTGTGACCTTTTCCCATATCACGTTACCTTGGAATTTGAGGTACAGTCCAGATTCACACTTGGCTGGTCTCTATGCATCATAACCTTAAAATAGGAGCTTCATTTACTACTTGGGGGTCAAATACAAGGGACGCCCCATCAGCAATTAATATTGGCTTGATGCTACTGTGCATCACATAGTTCTTGTTCAGCAATCACAGTTCTGTTCATATCAGCCAAAGAAGGAACATAATCATGCTTGATGCACAGATATATATGATGATCGGCAGGCACTCCCTCCAAACTGTTTGATCTGTGAATCCCAGTGATTTATTCTTCTAGTACCTGCAGTGTTTCAACACCAATCAGAAATGTGTTAAATATATGCATCTGTGTATTATTAATTATTGGTGTCCCTGCAGTTATATTATTCTATTTTAAATCAAACTAATAAGCAGCTGCTAGAGTAATTACCAGACGATTCAAGGTAGTAGCAAATCTGGAACTGAGATATGTAATCTGTTTTATATACTGTGGTTTTTAGCAGCAACACAGTTTCTGATTGAAATTTGGGAAATAGCAGAAAGCTTGAGGAGAAAAAAAAACAAGGAATCAAAGTTTTTTGAGGCAAGTCTTTCAGCTCAGTGTGTTTGCAGAGTATATTCAATTTAGGTTTATTCAGTGTACACTCAGAAAGTGGCCCTTAATTATCTCCTGAAGGAATTCCTGCCAGTTAGAATTCTGTTTCTTCCTCCCTAAGGCAGGAGAAAATAAATCTAAAATTAGCAAATATTTTGCATACTCTTTTGAACACTCCACTGCTTCTGTTGCTCTTGCTTCTAAAGTGGCTTCTTAGAAGGTCTACTCACAACAAATGTAAATTTTAAAAAGCAAAAATAAGGGAGAATCCTGGCTAACGTTGTTAGTGACATCCAAAGCAAAATCTAGCAATAGAGATTTATGTTGTTGCTATATTCAGGAGTGGTTTTGCTGAAAAACAGTGAAGGCCTGTGGCACGATATTAGTGAAATCGATACTCCTGTTTGATAAGGTCTTCATGCTCCACAAATCTGTTTCCGCACCCTGGGCTGGGAATTGCATGGGTAAAATGTGACTATGAGCCTTTTAAGAGAAAGGTGTGATATCAATGCAACTAGTAAATAAATTTGGAAAGACAAGGCAAATTGTTTACTGTTTCTAGTCAAGGCAAATTGCAGTTTGAAAGGGGGAAAGTTTCTGCATTGAAGAACATTATTTTTCACCCAAGGCTTCAAACCTGTTTCAGTTCAGGGTTGACTGTTTTTAAAGAAGCTCCAGACCCAAATTCATTCTTGCTTTCTAGCTTGGCTGAACCTAGGATGGGAACCACATACATAGTGGCTAATAAAAAGATAAAACACCCAAAGAACTGGGTGTTTATTCAAGCAGCACTTCCTGTTCATGGCCCTTGGAAGAGATATGGAATGACTGGCTCCCACTTCTGCCATCTGATGCCTTTTGAAATAAAATGTCCGGGAGGCGGATTGAAATTGTTTTGGTGTACCTATGCCATAGAATCAGTGTCATTTGACACCACTTTAACTACTATGGAATGATGAGAACTGTCCAGTCAGTCCTCCACATTCACTGTGAAAGTGAAAAAAAATGATTTTTTAAAAATACCGTTTTTCCTGTGAGAACATTTCTCTAGGAATCTCTAGTTCTTCCAGCATGACTTTGTGGTCAGATTCCACTGGATGTAACCATAGACTGTCACTAAAAAATCTAGAGAGTCTTAGATAGAACATTTAAATCAAATCAGGGAATAACACAGCTCAACCAAAGAAATCTTGGCGTCTTGCTTTTTAGGCCTGTTTCTGGGTTTATTTAGGAAATTGATTCATAAAATGGCATTGTATAGACCACATCAGCTCTAGTTTTTTAGCTATGGTTATCATGATTTATCTATGGGCGAACAGATGGTGACTGGTAGATGGCATATTTTCTGCATCTCAAAAACTAGAGCCAATAGGGAATCAGCAGGACAAGTATACCCAAAAAACAGGGCTAACATTTGACGTCCAAAAATGTGTGTTGGACAGTGTAATCAAATCTGCAAATGTGGAGGGCCAGTATTAGTTTTCTAAGGCCTTTAGCCTTCTCTGCAATGAGCAATAATGTAGAAATTCTATGGTGGTGTCACTTGAACAGTTGTAAGCAGAATTCCTGGACTGTGTACATTTCAGTTTTGTTTTTCAAACAAGAACACCTAAAGAAATCAACTCATTATTTTGCCATTGTGTTTCCGTTTTTTTCTCATTGCACGCAATGTATTGAGATAACGCTCATGCTTTTTCAGGCCACTATAAGGCAGCCAATCTGAAGTGGCATATTCTTGGTTGACCCAATTTGGGAAAAGTTGACATTTATTTCAATTAGGATTTTGGATATATTCACAGATCATGAAATGCTAATCTACTTTTTTTGCTTGTTTTATCTCTTGTCTTGCAGTTATTGGCTAACCAACAAAGTTTTCATCAAACGACCCAGCACAGGACTCCTCATGTACACACTTGCTACACGATTCTGCGATGAAATTCACCTCTATGGATTTTGGCCCTTCCCAAGGGATATAAATGGAAAAACGGTCAAATATCATTATTACGACGACTTAAAGTATCGATACTTTTCTAATGCCAGCCCTCATAGGATGCCATTAGAGTTTAAAACTTTGAACATGTTACATAACAGAGGAGCTCTTAAATTGACCACGGGGAAATGTGCACAGCAATAAAGCTCAAGTCAAGAACAAAGAGAAGTAAAGGAAATGGGCTTTGTGATTTTGATTACATGGAGAAACAGGGGGATCCAAACTGGATATATCCCAGTGCATTGTAACAAGCCATTGGTGAAAAAAGGAAATACATCCGAAGAGCTCCCATTACCAACTAATGTTTCACCTGTGAAGTGCTAAATCTTTGAGTGCAATGGTTCGAGTAAGTGCCACTTTCACTGAAAACAAAACTTGAATGTATAAAATCAGTAGTGTTTACAAGATCCAATGAAGCATTAATCACCTGTGAAATGGAGCTGCTCATTTGCCACCGCAAGAATTGGGCAACATGAAAATAAACACCTAACTGGTGGGATCTGCCCTTACGAAAATGCATGCCTCTGGCCATGAAAAATCCCAAGGTGTGATCGGCAGAGCAGTGAAAAACATTGCAAAGATCAAGCAAAATACCTTCAGTCAGGAGAATGCCTGGCTTTGTATTATAATCTCTTTCCCCATCTCTCTCCTGATTTTGAAATTGTCATTCATTTATGTTGTTTGAGTACTGGAAACCTTTTAAGGGGTTTTTTGGGGGAAAGAACAATATGAACCCATTAGGCGATCTTCAAGAAGTGGTTTTAGAAGATGTTATTTTTAAAGAGAACCCCCGGTGCATTTTAAGTTCTATGCTGTATGCTATTGTTCAGGTTATGCTTGGTATATGCTTTACAGCTAAAACTGCCTCCATGCCATGACTTGCAACCGCTGCACTAAATGGGGCTTGTCACCAGGTTTTGCTTCTGCAGCTCTTGGGTCTGCAATAGCCACTGCCAGGAATATGTTGTACTGGCAAAGATGATGTGTAGATATTCCAAGACGTTGTGTTGGGAAAGCATCATCTAACAGATGCTGTAGTGGGACATTTGTTTTTTTAAACAATATAACCTAAGCAGATCAGGGCTTAGAACCTCCCATATGCCTTGCCCTACCTAACACCTTGTAGCGGAGCTGGGCTGCAATTCCTATCAGAGCCACTGAACCATAGCCCTACAGGCTGGGGACATGGGTGTTATACTCCAACATGTCTAGAGGATGCTATTTTGGGGGATATTGATTTTGGTGCTTATGTCAGAGTTAAATGCCAAATGAACACAATTGCTGTAAACCTGTTAGTGAGTTTGCAAGGCATAAACACAACTGACATCTTTGTAACTTATTTTTGGTCATTGCAAAAGGCAGAATTCTGTTCTGACTACATGACCAAAATCTCTTCCTCCCCACTCCCCAACCTCTCTTCTCTGCTTAAGCCCAGCCTCCCACCCATAACCATTTTTGTATCAATGCTCTCCATCAATACAGAAGTTGCTCTATGTGTGTATTAGGGGGATTAATCCAGATGTCCTGACCCACTCAGCTCCTGTTCAGTTTAGATTCAAAGGACATGCTTAACCACTGAGAGTATACATATCAATGACATTTTTTTCAATGACAAAAGGGGAAAGTATGTATCCTCACATCCTTTGAGCTGAAACTCTGACAAAGCTTCAAGTGGATATTGCATTGCTACATATTGCATTGCTCTTTTAGCTCCAGATGGCCCTTGATGTTTCAGAGCAATAGATCAGAACAAAAGAAATGCAGGATTATATATTTCAACAAGGTAATTCAGCAGAGAATAGATGAGTTGGGGGTTGCATCAGGAAATGTAACATAGTTGTATGCTGGACATACGTTGCCTATTATAGGATCCCAGACACTTAATTTTTTTTAAAAAAATGTCTGTGTAAAGGTGCCCCTTTTCTTTAGTTTGAAGAAAACTAATTATGAACCAATTCCAAAATCTGGCTACTTAAGTAGTTGTATGTTGTGTCCAACAGCGAGGAAATGCATTTTCCCCAAGATATTGATGTAGTCCTCCAAACCAAGTTGAAAATATCATTCTTACAACTGCAATTTCTTCAAAATAAAAATAAACAATTAAATGAGGAGGGTAATTTGTAGTTTGGATGAAAGTTAATTGAAACAGGAGTTAATAACATAAACCTAAACTGAATTGCTAGTTCCAGCTAGAACAGATTTATTGCATCAATCACTCATGTGAAACTCTTTGGTTCATTAGGTGTCTTTAGTTGAGACTAGCTGTTGAAATTGGACCATATCATTTGCCCCTTCACTACAGTTTTAAATTCTCCTGGAAAATTTAATATTTTAAGCTTTCTTTAGATATGATTGTTTACTCACATGACAAATGAAGATGAAACCATGAATAAGCAGGTGCCCTTACATTTGGTACCAAAGATTATGCTGATTTTATATTTGATGTGTGTTTATCTTTCTTTTTAATAATGTAAACATGTACATTTAATACTTTATTGCTATGCTGCTGAATAACCTGTTTTCAGTTTATTTTGTTTTCTAGTTCACTTGATGTCTTGATTTTCTTTGAATGGAAAATCCCTTGACTTTGTTTTTTTTAATGTTCACCTTGAATATTTCAAATAGGGCAAAACAGATGTTTCCCTTTTCAAAAATGGGAATGTGGCCATAATCTTCAGTCTAGATAAGATAATGAATCAGACAGAAGAGATAAACACTGGAAATTAATTTAGTGACCACAATTGATTTTGCCCTGACTTCCAGAATTTCTTTAAGAAATACACTCTACATAGTGCTGGACAATGTGTTTCCCCCCTGTCTTTTGATGTACTGATAGATGGGAATACCACTGATCAATTCTGTTGCATTTTCTCTGCTGAACACTTCATTTTCTGTTATTAATATGTGAGCAAGTTCTATAGCTGAAATGTTGCTTTGGGAAGAGTACACACTGAGGATTATGAACTTGTATTTGAGTTGTAAGCAAAATGGCTGGAAACTTCAAATCTATCTGGAAAGTTTCAAAGCACAATTAATAAATGACTTCAGAATTGCAAGGGAGGGGAGGAATTAAAATATAATTTCTTTGCTCAGAATTGCATTTTTCTGTTTTCTTAGTAAGAAAAAGAAAAACTGATGAAAAGCAAACACACAGTGGCTTTTTAATATGTTTTATGAGTGGACTATATTAGGTAGAGTAGGTAAACAGAATTATTTCCTCTTGTGCAAAACAATCTTGAATTCCTAGAAAACTGTCTCTGGTCCTTAGTTATGGTGCTTACTAAAGGAACTCTAAGTTTGTTTTATATTTCTGTCTTAGAATGCTACTATTTTTAGTAAGGAAATAATGTTTAGACAAGTTGGCCATCCAAATAGGATAGTTCCTTTAAGTATCCTTCAACCCAGGCCCCTTCTACACTGCCATATAATCCACATTATCTTCTTTGAACTGGATTATATGAGTCTAAGAGCCCCTGGTGGCGCAGTAGGTTAAAACGCTGAGCTGCTAAACTTGCTAACCGAAAGGTCGCAGGTTCGAATCCGGGGAGCGGCATGAGCTCCACCTGTTAGCCACAGCTTTTGCCAATCTAGCAATTCGAAAACATGCAAATGTGAGTAGATCAATAGGTACCGCTCCAGCGAGAAGGTAACGGCACTCCATGCAGTCATGCTGGCCATCTGACCTAGAAGGTGTCTCTGGACAACACTGGCTCTTCAGCTTAGAAATTGAGATGAGCACCAACCCCTAGAGTCAGACACGACTGGACTTAATGTCAGGGGAAAACATTTACCTTTACCTATATGAGTCCAAACTGCCATATAATCCAGTTCAAACCAGATAATCTGGAATGTATATGGCAGTATAGAAGGGGTCCCAGTGCCATTTACATAAAATGCAACTTACATTAAGACTCTGACTCCTGATTTCTTTTTGAAACACAACAGCTATATCTTCACTGCGCATCTTTCACTTTGTGTCAGTTTCCAAAATATGTCCATGGTACTGCTCCATTGGTTTGGTGCAGCATCTGCCAAGTGAAGACTACTGGTTTTTTTAGTCCAGCTGCATGTTAGGTATGGATATTAATACCTCTTCCCTCATAAGAATTAACTATCTCTTCTAGTATCCTGTTTCCTGCAGCAGTCCTGAAAGTACCTAGATAAGGCGTGCATAGATGTCTAGTTTTTTCTCCTTTTAATGGTTCCGTACATGGCTTCTTTTTACCATGTATTTTGTTATTTTACTGTCCTGATCTAAATCAGTACACCTCGTCGGGGCACTGAACTTTACTGAGAATAGCAAGCCAATAGAAAATAATAATTTCTTTAGTTACCATATCATCATTCCAGATGTGCTCTTGTAAGGAACTCATTGCTTAGGCTTCTAAGAACTAGCAAGTATGTTTAGGGTTGTAGTCTTAAGTACTGTGTGAAACCAGAACATTTGGTACTGATTGTATTTCAATATATTACTATTTATCATCTTTCCATGACACAATCTGGTATAAACTTGCATTTGTAAGTGTTGCATATGGAATGAGGCCATGGGCTAATGCTCTCACTGAGAAGACACCCCATAAAAGCCTTCAGTTTGTTTTTATGGTCATGGGTTAGCCTTTGTATTTCAGCACAATAAGGTACTGGAACAGGAGGAGTGGTTGTGGCTATTTTTTTAAAAAATAAAAAATCATAGAAAAAGGTAAAAGTTTGAAGACATCCTGATACTGATTTTAGCTAATATTATGCAAACATACATGTTTGCTTGGGACATGGACCAGAATTTACTATGCCCATTACACATGTAGCCTACGCAGCCCCTAACTTAAGGTTCTCCTGTCCCTATTTCCTGGACTACAGTTCCTGCAATTGATGAGTATCTGTTTCTCACTTGCTATTGAAACTATTGATGAGTATCTGTTTTTCTAAAAAATTGTTTTTTCTAAAAGTCAGGAAACCCCATTAAAAAAATAGTAAGCCAGCAAGAATTTTACTTAATGTTGCAGTGGAATTACTGTGTGGAGAAATACATGGGAAATCCCCCTCCCCTCCCATAAACACCTTATTTTCGGTACAGAAAAAGGATTTTTTTGAAAAGGAAATGTGAAGGAGTTGCACAATACCCCAACATGTATTTCCATACCACCACCACAACAGTGACAACTTTTTGTGGACATTCAAATACAATGAGATTTTTTGGAGGGATGTTCATTTCCTCGTACAGCAAGGTGAAAACTACTGTAATTAATTATCCTTGCATGCAAAGGTGAAATAGTGAAAGATTTACATCCTCAGAGCAGTGCCTTTGTTATCATCTTACATGATCTTGTACTGAATTCTGATGGTACATGTTCCCCCTCTCTTATTGATGTTATTGCCTTATGCCTGAATCAAAGAAAGGGCTAAAATGCTGGTTTTAAATGTGGTTTGAATTCTGATAGCTAGTTCCGAGTACAATAAACCCATTGACTCGGAACTTCAGTAGTAATTGGATACCTACATAAATTTCATTGAGTCAGTAGCTCCAACTCTAGACAAAATTAACAATAGGATCCAGTATTTTTCATTTTTCCATCTCAGGGAAATTTCAATTTTTCTACATGTGTACAATAGGACAAGTCAGGTTTCTAAACTGATGGCAGCATCTCATCTGAGTCAAGAGAGGCATTTGCTTAAGTCCATGATTGACTGGCATAACATTTCATGGACTCACTTCACATTGTCAGATGGATGAAGTATTATCATACAGGGTAGATAAAGGAGGAGAATTATAAACAGTGACTCGGGGAAAACCAAAGTATATGAAATACAGAGTCATTATTAACCAAACAGTATTTAACTGACATCCCTGCCTTGAACAACCAATTAACACATGTGAGATTGGGGGAAAAAATCTTATTAAAGCCACAGGAAATCAAACTGAAGCTGTTTCATGTTCAAATCCTTCTTTGAAGTTCAAGAGCAATCACTCTGACGTTAGTGGCATTTTCCTCTGGGAGGCTGAGGTGTTTCTCCCAGAAGATTTTATTTTAATAACAATATTCCTCCAGATATTGATAGACTGTATCAACCATCTGTCATAAGCACTAGCAGCATACCTCAAGTGACATATTGGCAGTTGTGGTGATCCTTTGTAAAGTTAGCTAACAAGTCTTAATGGCTTATTCAAGACCAAGCTACCCAAATACTTTGCATAATAGCTCCAAATAATATATTGATATTGCAAATAGGCATTTCCCCATTGCCATATCTCAGAAGGGAAAGGAAATCCTTTTAAGGAGAAGAACCGAAAGTTGCAGTTGAAAAGCATCTCTCCACTCCTGATATAATTTAAACTGGCTGCAATTCAAAACAGATTTAACTGGGAGGAAACCCTGTTGAACACAAAGAAACACAACAGTGAACAAATGCACATAGACTTTTGCTGTTAAAGAAAGAAACTGGTTAGGAATATCGGAATCAGACTTAAAAGTCAATTGAAAAAGATTTAAAGGGATAGGATCCGCTATTTATAATATAATATTACAATGGCTGGCTAAGCCTGTCTTTCAATCTTGTTTCTAACTTACTGAAAATCTAAGATGACAATATCTAGAATCAAGATGTCAGAACTGTCTTTTCATAGTAACTGCCATCTTAGTGAGTTGTTTTCTCTTTTTTGTATAATAAGTGGAGCCCAAAATTGCAGCATCCATGTCTTCTCTTGTTTGTCAAATCTCTGGATTTTGTAGATTATCAGTGGCATATATTCGAATTCTGGAATTTCCCACAAATAGCAAAACTCTTGTATTTCATCAACAGGACTCTAATTTTAAAAATTCACTCAGATTCAACCTTTTGTGGTGACTTTATATTAAATTTGTTTCATCCTGACAATCTCCCTAGCCCTGCCTCAAAGCAGAATACAAAACTACAGGCAGATGTTTGGTTCGTTTAGGCAATTGAGTTGATCTAAGTCAGCAAACCTTTTTTAAAAATCTTCACTGGTAGCAGTTGTTTTGCAAAGGGTCTCAAATCAAAATCAAACAAAAGCGTGATTATCTCAAACAATATACTACTTCTTAGAATATTCATTTTTTCCCAGCTGAACTTGGAGGAGGAAAAGATGCCCAGAAAACTGTAGGAGCATCATATGGGATAATCATCTCTCCTCAGAAACAAATTCCCAGTCTTCCAATCCTGTAAGTCATGGCTCCACTGCAGTTCTGGACCAATAACTTGACTTTTTAGTGTATTCTTTATGTGCAAGGAAAAGAAAGGTATCATTTGAAATCAACCCTTTGAAGTCTTAAAAATAGAATATGACAGAATCCTAGATTATACCTAGCATAACTTTACATAGACCTACCTACACAGCTGATGTGCTAAGAAACCCCAATGCTGAATTGCAGGAGTCGCTGGCAAGAGCACTCAATAATTATTGGGATCTATGCTTACTGTGTACTAATATGCATTGGAAATTGATATGCATTAGACTTTTTGCCAGCTTTGCTACTTAGTACCATAATAGCTGTCTTCTACTGAATAGGGACTATTCAGTTGCATAATTCTAATTCCTCTAGATATAAGTCCACTTACAAAGATGTAAAGCCCCAAGAGAAGTCTGTCAGTTGTCTGTAGAAACTATACGGCAAGAGTAAAATCAATGGAATTTGGGGATGTAATCATATATGCATATATTCTTATGAAAGTTGTAATGTGTTCTATCTACTCAGCTGTCACTAAATAATCATCTGTCTGTCTGTCTGTCTCTGCCATTCTGTTCCATATTCTAGTTCCATGCCCTAACCTACCATTGTTGCCTGGATGATACCATACATAGCTTTCCAAATCATGATTGCCCAGCACTATCTCCAACAAATTTCCATTCTCAACCCATTTTCCCCAACAATTTGGAAAGTCTTTTTGTGCATTATAATGCAAAGTATGAAGGAATAATCTTTCTTATACCTGTTTGTAAATAATAAACCAGTGTTTTATAATTCATGCTTTTATTTTTGTAGAAACTTCACCGAGTTTCTATGATTAATGAAAATAAATGTATAATATATTTGTTTTTCTCCTTAGGAATACTTCTCTCCCCTGCCCCCCTACTCTCTTTCTTATTCCTGTGATATCTACTCTAGTTTGGGGTGTCTTTGGAAAGCTTTATTGTCCACAACATCATCCCTCATGCAGACACACACAATACACACATGAAACCTTCAACAACAAAAATAGGGATAAGAGGTTGAATCGAAACTGAGTGATGCTTAAAGTTTACCACTCAAATCTATGGAGTTTGATTTAATCATAGCCAACTTGTACCATTGATTTTGAAATGCCCACTACAAGCAAAACTAAATCTGGATCTAATGGAGCTATTTTTGAATATATTTTCCAGCTTATTTTCAAATTAAAAACTATGAGGTACAATATCCTGTTGAAAATCCACTAAATTAAGAATCCCAGTTAGTCTGCCCTTGTGGGGCCTTAGACATTTATTACAATGTCTGGTGACTTTACCAGACATGGGAAATGTTTGTCTTCTTATACGGCAGTTCTTAAAGGCAATATTCATGCAGACTGGGAGTAGCATATATAGAGCAGAATTTTTCATTCAAGTAGGTGTTTAAGTATCACTTATTGTGTTCTTAATCTTTCATGTGTCTCTTTGTAAATTAGATGAGTTTGGGGAAACAAGTGGGGCTACAGAAATCAACAATGTTCCCTAAAGCCCATTGAAAGTAGAATTATTGGGGGTGGGGGGTTTGGAAACAGGGAAAGATAGTTATGTATCCTGGAATTTAAAGGTTTCTTATCCGGATCACATCTCTTCATAGCTTCCCATGCACAATTTTGTGTACCTTCACTGCCCAGCAGCTGTCAAACCCAAGAAGGTGCTTCTGCTGCTTAAACTTGCTGGTGGAAAGAGCAATAAGGAAGGAGATGGTTGAGAACATGATGAAGCAACTGGTCCATTATTTACTTCTCTAAGTAAATAAGAACATTGCTTCTCCATAACTTGAATTATCTCCCTCTTCCTTTCCCACCAATAACAGAAAGCAGTAGGAACCCCTCCTGGGGCTTGATAGTTGCTGGGCAATGGGAGTATTTTGGAGTCAATGCAAGGGATATGTGAATAGCACTCTGTGTCCCATCCAAAAAGGGATTTACACAGGCATATGTTGCAAACAGGATGCCAACCACAATCATTTTATCCTGCTTGTCTGAGGTAGTGCACACATATCTCTAGATGATATTATGAGAATGGGCAATTTTGCATTTTTCTCTCCTTTTCCTTTACAACATGGCACTGTTATCCTGGATAGGCAAAAAGCACAATTATTTTAACTGTATATATAGGAGGAAGCAAGTTTGTAGCAAACAGCCTTCCTGAAGACTACTACTGGTATTGAGCATACCCAGGTCCCATTTGTGTGCACTGTTGAGATGTATTCTGTCTGGATCATCTTGTCTGATGCTGTTTAAGATTATTTTGTGTACAGAACTTGATGTTAAATTCTTTGTTATTTGTACAAGCTGTAAAATAAATTAATTTTTTTTCCAATACTGTCTTCATTTACTCAAATTTTGGGTGCTATTCATTTGTTTCAGCAGTGAGCAATATGTTGATTTCTGTAAAACAAAATAATAAAACTATATATATATATATATATATATATATATATATATATATATATATATATAATGGAAGAATCTAACAAAATGTCTTATTGCTTCCATAAAATGTTATGGTACAATATAGAACATGAAAATATTTGTCCAAGAAGCATGGAAAGCCTACATTTCTTATTAAATAATGCTTTATCCATTAAAGTCTTCATAAAGAACTGTAGACCTTTAAGATGTCCTTTGCAATAAAATTAATATATTTGTCCAGCAATTGCAAAAGACCCAGCAAATTCAAAGTATGTGCTTAAATTTAATTAAATACAGAGTGTTGTTTTCAAATATTCATAAAGGATGTTATATTTTAATGAATTCTGCAATATCTTTCCACTTTGGAAGTCAGCCACCCAATATGTGACAGAAAACAAATCACAGAATTTCATTCTCGTTTTGAAGACAACTCAGATTTAGGAATGCAGCCCAATTTAGTCATATTTCATTTAAGCCAGGGCTAAGGAAAAGGCAGCCTACCAACAATTCTACAACAGTTTGAACCCATGCATTATTTTTTTTTTAAAAAAACCCACCAATTTGGACTACTTTCATTTTTTTCCTGAAAACACCTCAGAATGACCCAAACCAGGCAGAAATATGACATTACAGCTCCCAATCCCAGAATCTCATCAAACTCACCCAAACTACAAACAAAATTAAAATAGCAACAGTATAAGTGGGGGTGGATACCACTTGGGACATACCCATCATAATCATGGCCCATTCCTGAGCCACTCCAAACATTCCTAAATTCTGAAAATTCAGAGATAGTGCACCTGAAATCCCAATAATCCATTGAAATCCTGTCCAGGTCTTTCCTGCTTTTGCAGAGAACTTTTGTGGATAAAGGTGAGCCATAATATCTCTACAGTCTTATCCAACCACATTGGTATGTTCATCCTGATTCAACTGAAGTTATTTTATGATTCTCTGAACCAACATTAACCAATGTATTTCACTGGAGGGGAGGGAGGCTATTGTCCAAGCTATCCAGTCTAATTGGAGGACAGTTTGAGAGGATTACTATCCTGTTGCTATTTCTTCTACTAAAGTTTAATTCCTCTCCTCTGTCAATAGCTCCCTCTGTCCTATAGAATTGTGATGGCTTCTCACTGAGACCCAGCATCATCCTTCCTCTTCTGAAAAAAAGTCCCTTCTATAGAAGATTGGCAATACATGCATCCCCACACACAAACACACATGTTTAGAACCATTAAAGTCTGTGGGGTTTAAACAGAACTAATCTAAGTCATCTGAATAAAAAGGTGTACTCCTAGTATGGCTGCACCTGGATCCAAGTGATTTTGTGGTGTATAATATATATCTCATTTATTAACATACAAAATGTAAAGTTTTCTTGATATGCATAGAAGAAAAAATACAATGGACCCTCAGTATTCTCTGAGGTTTGGTTCCAAGATCCCTTATGAATACAAACATCCATGTTGCTCAGGTTCCATCATACACAATGGCATCATGTATATAAAATGGGGAATAACTGAAACAAGTGCTAGAGAGAGTCTGAGGAATTGTGAAATGACAGAAAATGATTGCTTTGGCGGGGAGGGTTGCCCCAAATATTTTCAAGTCAGAGTTGATTTAATCTGTGGATGTAGAAACCATGGATGACCCACTGTAGGTCTTTTCTAGATATTTTTATCCTGCTTTATAATGTTCTCACATAGAATAGCTTTATTGTCATTGTGCTATTGCATGGACACACTATAATGTGTGAACATTATAAGCCATAACAATGCAGGTATTGCATTTTTGCCTCCCTGCAGGGAATTTTAGTTCATCTCTTCATGTCTTTGAAATTTAGCTACAAAAGGAAATGGCACTCTGAGACATGAGACATTTTTAGATCTAAATGCTGAGGAGCAACTATACAAAATGTTTTCAAGAAACAATCAAGAGATAGGAGAAATCAAAAGAAAATTTACTTGGACTGGTCATATGTTAGATGGTAATTAACTAGAGTTTTAAGATGTAAGAGAGGCAAACTTAAAATATTCAGCAGGAGCTGTTGTCTTTGTAATTTCATTTTCATCACACATAAACCAGTGGGCTTAAATTCAGTTGCTAGTTCCACTAGAATATGTCAATTGAATCAAGAAATGAAAGGAAGTCAACATCTATGTACTCAATGGAATTGCGCTAGCTGTAACCAGCAGTTTAATTTACTGTACATCATGGAAAACTGGACTCAATCACTGTGTCACTACTAAAATGGCCCCTCAACCTCTGCACATCAATCCAAAATCAAGAAAGCTTGCTTACAGCCATATGTGCATGGACATTCCTTCCCTATTGGAACGCTGATCATACAAGACATACTTTTGTAATCCTTCTTGAGACTTTGTAAAAGTAAGAAGCACACCTAACAGAATGTAGTCATATTGAGGGTGAGGCCAAAAGGCAAAAATTTACTCAACAGTGATTTCAGAGAATTTGTGTTCTCTGGCTTACTTCTGCTTTCTGTGCTTCCTTTCTAGTTAAGGCATGTATTTATATTTTTATGTTGGGACTCTGAACACTCATAAGTGGACTTAATGGAATGGAAAGATGTGCAACATCCATATCCAGTAGAGACTTACTGTTACATAACTATGCAGCAGCGCAAACAGTGGCATCAATTCCTAATGGGACCAAAACAAATTGGGACCAATGCATTAGAGACCACAATGATGATCAGGCCCATCAGGATCCCTGAAGTGCAATGGACACTTTTACTGGTGTCCCATTATACATCTCTGCAATTCAAAACTTAGTTAAGTGCATGCAAAATTACACTGGATAAAAGTCAAGTATTTTAAGTTTTGAACTTTATCTTGGCCCTTTTGTTGCCTACCTTGACACTTTCACCAATGGTTTTCCCTAGCCCCTGTTCACTCAATTTCCTCACTTTCCATTGGCTCCTTTTAGGAATTATTTGTACTCATTGAGCCTGAATTCAACTATGACCTTTATCTCAGCCTATTTTTTATTATGCTGTTTTTATGACTGTGTTATGACTGTGTTATATTTTATTATTTTGATTGAGTAATTTGAACTGTGTCTTTGTTTTATCTGTAATTGTTGGGCTTGCCCCTTGTAAGCCGCCTCGCTTCCCCTAAGGGAGATAGTGGCAGGGTATAAAAATACATTATTATTATCCATGTTGCCTATGAAGAAGTTGTTGGTCAACTGCCAATAGATTCATGAGTGAGGAATTCTGGAAGATGAAGTTCAACAATATCTTGAGTCATGATTCCCACTCCTTTTTTAGAGGTGGGGTGCATCTTATTTTGAGCAAGGGCCAGTGAAACATCCTAAAACATTATAATTTCTTTAATATCCCCTAATGTTTAACAAGAATCAACAAACAGTTCTCTTAGTTCCAGTTCCCTTTTCATACCTTTCAAAATCTTTGTTTGTGCCAAAGATTTATACCACAATAGAGGAAAATATTTAACTATCCATTAGGCTGACAAATGTATGCACACCATTAAAAAGCCTGCCCCAGCTACCTCTTAATTTAACTAAATTAGAGAATTAATGTAGCCCTTTCCTCTAAAATACATGACTCAATAAGTGGTTGGTTTTTTAAAAAAAAATCCCAGTGCATTATGCTTTTCAGAGAAATTATCTCCTTTTAGCTGGCCAGTTTGGAAAGAGAAATTACAAAGATATCTATCACTTTGAAAGAATGAGATAAAAGTATCTAATATGGAACATGTTTGTCTCAATTCAGGTATAAAATTACAATTATTTTAACATCTATTCTTTTAATTGTATTTTTCAAGGAGAGAGGGGATGTTCAAAATTTGTTGCTAATGCATTGCTAATGGAAAATCTTTTTCATCATTAAAGTATTCTATTGTATTCTCTTTTGGGACCTATATGTCCATGACAGTGTCTCTTAGCAACTGCTTAGAGCTGGTATTGAAACAGGTTTGTTTCCACACCTTGTCTCTTTTTGGTCACAGAATCACCTTCAAGAGTCCAGCATATGATGGTTGTGAAATCCAGATAGGCAGATTTAACATTAACCCATTCATTAAAGGATTCCTAAGTCTTGGAATCTCCGGGCATTTATATTAGAAAATTAGCAAGCCCTTTGGTAATATTTAGAGTGTTTTATTATATACTGTACAGTCATAGATATAAAAATATATACATTTTCCTTAGAAAGAAATATCAGCATGTCAATCTCTGAGCACTTTGCTTTCATCATATTACATGTAATCTTGTTTTCATACATTCATTATATCACAGGACTAGCCTATATACACAGGTTGCCCAGGTTAGGTGTTTTTAATTTTATTTGTTAGAAATGCCCATTGATTGTTAGAAAATGCATTCTTGTATAATGATAACTTTTATAAAATTGTACAGCTGGTGGGCTGCAAATCTTATCAGCCCAAGACTTGATCAAGATGCAATTCCAATCAGCTTCAGACATGGCTAGCTACAACTCCATCACTCCGAGATCTGGCTGGGCTCCAACTCATGGCTTGGTCTTGTTCTTAGACTGTAATTCCCATCATCCTCAGCCTGCCCAGCAAAGGGTTGAGGAATGGATGTTGGCTGGCAAGAAGTCTGAGTCATTGGATGAGAAGGAGAGCTACACCTTCAGTTATTGGTGGGAATTACGCCACTCTTTGCATGCGGCTTAACTACAACACTCATAATTACTTATTGGTCCATGAAAAACCCTACCAGTATTTTAAGTTGGAGCATAATGGGGGTGTCAGGGCTAGAATCTCTATGCCTGGGGCCAGAGACAGATCCCAGCCTGCCATGAGCCTACTACTTTCACCTGAGTTGCTGAGTCAGAGAGAGATGACTCAACCATGAACTTTGCTCTATTTCTTTGCAGTTGAATATACTGGGACTATGACCTTTGGTCTAGATAAGACTCTGGGGTATGATGTAATACCCAGGGAACTCTGGTAATGCAAAGACTCACTGGGATTGCTGAGTCAGGATGCAACCCTCCAGGCATTGCATGGGGGAGGGATTAGTATATAAGGATTGTGGTGATGGGAAGCGGGTGCTTCAGCTTTATAGGTTTTGTGTCTTCAATAAACTACCACTGGAAGAAGCAGCAGTTCTGTAGCATCTTTACTGGAAAGCATTGAAGTTCCTGACAGAAGCCGAAGCCCCTGAAACTTTCCCAGGAATGGAGAGGTTTATGCAAGAGGCGGAGGAATATGTGGAAAGCTGGGATTATGTTACTGGAGCAGTCCATGAAAGATGTACTTTGGAATGGGGTGGAATACTATGGATGAGGTTGGCCTCCTGATCGGGTCGGAGAAACGGCGTCAGCATGGCGTGCGGCTGCTCCAGAGGGACATATTCTTCGTGAGGGATCCAGGAAGCTTGTCATGTGGATCCAGTGCGACTCCAGGGTGCAGCTGTGGCGGTGCACAGTAAGTCCAGAGAGGCGACTCGGGGGAGTGAAACTACTGAGCCGAGTTCTCCCACGGAAGTGGAGGTGTTGGGATGCAAAGTTGCGGCTTTGGAGAAGACATTGCAGCGAATGTCCCAGCAGATGTTTAAGAACCAAGATTCTATGTGGGGGCCGCCTGAGGGAGGCGATTTTACGCGTTATTCTTGGATGGACAGTGAGAGGGTTGAAACCCATCCTAGATCTCCTTCGGGAGTGTGGGGGGTTGATGCCCAGTCAGGAGTTCCGCGAGTTCCCCAGGCATTGCATGGGGGAGGGATTAGTATATAAGGATTGTGGTGATGGGAAGCGGGTGCTTCAGCTTTATAGGTTTTGTGTCTTCAATAAACTACCACTGGAAGAAGCAGCAGTTCTGTAGCGTCTTTACTGGAAAGCATTGAAGTTCCTGACAGGGGGAGAGTCTACAAAGTTTGATCTTGATCCATAAACCATGTAGGAACCCTTATGGATCAAACAAATATACATACATACATAATACATATTTTGACTTTATACATATCTGTTGTCCAGAAGGGGACAAGAAGATCTGGTAAAGTCAATAGATGTAGACACAGAACTTCTCTTCACATAACTTTTTCATCTCTTCAAAGCACAAGTCAATGATGATGATGATGACTGTGGCAGTACTCGGGGTGTGATCCTGGCAGATGTGTAACAGTGTGTTGTTATGCTCCATCTGTATGATACAGCATGCTAATTTTAGTTCACTTTATTTGTTTCAGCTATGACCTACACCTAAATAAAATAACAGGAAAAACGCAAAACCCAAGAGATAATACAAGGTAGCCAATAAGACCAAAAACAATAAATGAATATAAACCCATCCTTCAAATTAATACCATTGAGCTATGACCCACCACAGATACTAGATTACATTCTCTGCAAGTGAAGGCACTTTTTGCAGTTGCTTCCAACTTTCTCTCTTGTGGGCAAGAGTGAAAAAATGGATTTATGGCCTCCCCCTGAGAATACTACAGATAGTACAAGATAGACCATGCTAATGAGCAATATTGACAGTGGCAAGGAGGAGGCAGGTACACTCACAGAATGGTGAAACTTGCTGAAAAGCCCCAAATATTTCCTGGCCTAACATTATTTGCTTGTCTCCATTTAATGTATTGGTCTAGTTTCATGATTTGCCTTTCAAATATTTCTTGAAAACTTATAAACAGGTCATCAGTGTAAAAGTTATTTATCCTCTGGCACCTAGGAGCATTTTATCTTGCTCCCTGGCTGGGAGAGAAGGCACTTTTGACCAGCTGAGAAGAGTTTTGTTAGAATGAATCTGAGAGTATGATATGAAGATGAGAAAGGTTATTTGTGCTTGTGTGAAGGCAGGGTTAAACATTTAAAGACACCAGCAGCAAGCAAAGACATGTATGTTGAGATAAAGGTCCATATAGAAAGATTATATTCCCCATCTTTAGTTACTAGGCATGAGAAAAAAGTTATGAAAATGAAAGGAAATCGGAAGGGATTCGTATGTATGGGACTTTCAAGCTTATACGGATCGCAAGGCCAATCCCGGAAATGGACTTTCTTTTTCGCACTCCCTGGGCCCAAAATTTCGTTAGATTATTAAATATTTCGGATGCCCACCCAACAGGAAAATTTCCCCCTCCAAAATAGCTTTGCAGACATAACTCACAGTCAAATCGGGGCCTTTCCATGCTTGAAGCCTAATTAGAGTGAAAGGCCTCCTCCAGGAAGTGAAAAAGGAGCCGGAAACCATAGAGAGATCCAGATCGGGACTCCTAGAGGGGCTGGAGGACTGACGAAAAAAGCGATTTAAACACCCAGGAAGGGGGTTTAGATAGAAGGACAGAGTAGAAGGACATAAGAACTGCTGAGAGAAGGGCAGCAGGAGTGAAAAGAGCACAGAGAGGAGAAGGAAGAGTTCAGAATCAAGAAAAGCCATAGAGTTCAAACGGAGGTCCTAGACTGCTATGGTAAAACTGAATGGGAAAAAGCTGGAGTGAGGAGAACTCTAGCAAGGCCTGCACCAGAGGTATTTAATAATATTAATAATAATATATTAATGCATTATATCTCCCTGCAAGGAAACCAAGGGAAATGTTGCTCCTTGATTTGCCTGTGCTTAAAACAGTATCAGTCCTGTTTCCCTGCTTTGCCTACTTTAGAACTACTAACGAATTTCGTTAGTAATTATGTTACATTTTAGAAATTTTTGGATTTTTTTTGTAAGTCTTTCTATTACTAATAAAAAAAATCCCCCCCCCCCCCTTAGATTTTCGATTCCCTATTTTTGGGTTCGAAACCATGCCTATTAGTTACTTTTTGTGACATTGGTAGCATATCCACGAGAAAATGTTGGTGAAACAGAAAAATGATAATGAAAAGAAGCATCAGAAGTGGAAATGTAGGCCTGAAATGCTTGAACCTAGAGGTCATAGAAGAAGAAACAAGATCACAGAAAAAGAGAGAGGGTGAAACTGGATAAGAAGAGAAGGAACAGGCAGGAGACTAAATGCAGAAAGACTCTAATGGGGCCTGGTATAGAAAGGAAAACAAAAATCAAGAGAAGGGATGGAGAACAATTGGAGAGATAGGAAAGGAGGGGAATCTGACTCTATGGAGAAGAATTATTAAAAGTAAGAAAAAATTCAACAGTGTCTGAATACAGCTGTGGCTGTAACTTAGTTATGTGGCAAAAATATGGAAACCAAACTATGGAATATTAAAGTTATGTGTGTGCGCGCTCACATGCATGCACACATACACTTTCAACTCTTTCATGTTAGAATTCATAAGCCACATGGTTAGCCAGAAGTAGCAAAAATCTTTGAAATCTTAAAAGGCTTCTACCTTTCAGATATTATCTCTCAGTTAGAAATGTCTGGAGTCATAGCAGCTTTTTTTCTCATGCTTATTGTTATCTCCCTTCAGGAGTTTGCCAGCCCTGTGTATTCTTCTTTCTTCATGATAAGAACTTGGATATATATTCCCCAGCAGGTAATTTTAGTCACTGTTTGAAAAAAAATACCTGAAGTAGTTTGCTTGGAAGAGTGAAAACAGTGTCACATCCTGTTATATTGTCCTAGAAAAACTCAATACAAAAGACACAGCTTTGAGTAGGACACTTTTGGTCTAAGCATGAAAGATCACATAACTGACCACTTCAAACAATTTTTAAAAAATTGAACTAAATTGGATAATTGAGACAAATTCACACAAGGTCCAAACCAGGCTGAGTTATTCTGATTTGGCTCCAAAGTAATTGGCCCAGTTTGAAGCAATTTGGACCAATTCAAATCAATTTGGGCTTTGCTATTAGATTTATACAAACAGAAAAATTATCAAGAACAGTATGACCAGATGGCTTCTTGACTATATCCATTATGGATTCTACCAACTATGGCATCCAGACTGGGATGGAAAAGAACAATTTTACTGGTAAAATATAAAGCAAATTGGTCATTTGATAGTGGAATTCTATAAAAATTGTATATAAGCTTTTTCTTTTAAAACTCCTTACTACTTAAAATATTTCAACTGCCTAGTATTCTAAAGTAGTAGCGATGGCAGGTGCATAAAGCATCTTTGCTAACTGGCATAAAGAAAATGCAAAATGAGCTCATAGGATCCAAGATAGTACACAATTTTTACTTACAACTAACTAGCTAACACAACAGCCACTGTTTTGAATTGTGATAATATTAAGGTTGTTTGTTACCTCAACTTGGGCTTCATGAGGCATCCTACACACACATATAATCACACTCACATACATTGTATGCTAACATAAGTTTTATCATTATCATCAAAAGACCTGTAATTACATTAAACAGAACTGCAGTCATGATTTTGGTGGTAGTCAACAGAGGTTTTTCAAGCTTGCAGAATAAATGTAAGCAGAAAATCTTGAAAATTGCCTTCATTGTTAAGTATTCATAGCATGCATATAACAGGCAAACATATCCAGCAGCATCTTGATAAGATTTATGGAAAAATCTCTAAATCCAATGGAGCTTTTTCTCCGGAACATAGGTTAAGGATTGATGCCTCAATATTCGTAATTTCCTTGGATTTACTAACCATTCTCACAATATCTTGACATCTGTTTGCAAGATACAATCATTCTGTGAGTGGAGTTTCTAGGTATTCATTATTATAAGGGATGTTCTTTATTTTCATTCAAGAAAACCTGTCCCTTATAAGATTGTTATGTGTCCCCTATTATATTTAAGGGTTACAAAGCTTCTTTCATTTCTTTTTTTAGTCATATAGACTGAAAGAGATGTCCCTTCCTTCCCACAATCCTGTATCTGGAATTATTGCTTCTTCATAGAGTCAGAAATGAACTCAAACTTGTTAATAGCTACAGCACTTTCTGATGGTCAAACCAGTATATCTTGAAAGTCAACTGTCCCCTATTGCAATTTTGAAAACCTGGCAACACAGCCTGAAACTATTTTGCCATGCAGTCAGGTGAAGTGATGTGTTTTTAAGCAACACCACAAATGAAACCACCACAAAAAGGAAGGCAGAAACCAGGATTTTTTCCCCTAGAAATTGGGACTAGCCTTAGGCTGACTAAACATTTCCAATGAGAGGTCTTGAGCAAGCACGGCTGTGAGAAAAATGCTGGCATAGAATAAGCTCACCAACAAGCCAAAAGCCAAAACCAGGAAAGGGGCAGAGTGAAATTACTACTGTATGATTCCTCTACCTGCAGGAGTTCAACTGTGTCCTCAAGGAGTGTTGCATGCAAAATCAAAGCACATTAATAGGACATCAGTTTCTATGTGTTTTTAAAATGAAAGTCCTTTGATTCCAATTTCATTCAATTTTACTGTCCCCCACA
Source organism: Anolis apletophallus (assembly GCA_030556195.1). NCBI lineage: Eukaryota > Metazoa > Chordata > Lepidosauria > Squamata > Anolidae > Anolis > Anolis apletophallus. Next base: position 61,435,256 of record JARBWK010000006.1, on the reverse strand, counting down.
GTTTGTACATATCTGTATCGCTGGCTGTAAGGCAACATGAGCTATAAATCTGTTCTGCATCATTTCCTTAGTTAGTATTCCAGAAAGATTTCTGTATTTAACTGAATCAGACCCTTTCAAAGGCAAGCAACCATATCCACTCTGAAGTTCTGCAGCTGATGCCTTTCTGGCAAAACAATACCCACTTTTTAATCAGTGGCTCAAACATATGATTGCATTTCTTGCTTTCAGTATATAATTGCACTGTCAGCTGCAGGTTGGATCATAGGGGATTGCGTGAAAGGCACAGCATCTTGGGGAGACATATGTGTACTCCAGCTGAAGCAACAATAAGTCTACTGATTACAATCTTAGCTAAGGATGGAGTGATCCCAAAATGTCATTTGATATCAAAAATAGGCTCCTTTTCAAGGCTGTTGCTGTAATAGTATGCCAGAATTGCAGAGCTTCGACAAGTGGTTGGATTGCAAGCTCATGGGCTGCCATTCTGTCAGAGGCAATTCCCAACACAGTGTGTGGCAAGACTACTGAATTCTGACAATGTCAGATTTTTATTCAATGACCTGCTTACTGTCAGGAATGCACTTGGGGAAATACATTGCAGCTTTCCAATATGAGCAAGTAACTTTATTTGGGTTGACCTCATTTTTGACAAGATTACACATGTGTTTAATGGTATTTGAAAATATCCTGCATTGAAATGGCTATGAAGGCTTTCTAGGTCAAATTAGAAATGAAATAATGATGACAAGTTCTCAGTACTTATGGTTGACTGCTGTTGATTCCTACAAATAACATACATTTTCATCATGTATGAAGAATGTTTCCTCTATAGACTAAACAGAGAAGCTCCTGCATTTGGGTCATGCCAACTGTATTTCAAAAAAGAAACAGACGATACACAAATGTCAAGCATCCAGGAAAAAAACATAACTACTTTGCTATAATGCTATCTAGTTTTACAACGATGGTCCTTTAAATAGTATTATGTCATTGAGTCATCTGCAGGCTGAGAAGGGCGGTATACAAATACAGTAAATAAATAAATAAACATATCCTAAGCACAGTGACTCCATGTTTGGGAGACAGAGACCAGGTATAAATAGAGATGACGCTGATAAAAATGAAAATTGATATAATTTCTATGAAAATCTTATAAAATATTCTAGACATCACATACACTATATCAGGGGTGCTCATTAGGTAGATCGCGATCTACTGGTAGATCGCGTAGGGCATCCTGGTAGATTGCAGGCAGGGCAGGAGGAAGGCTCCGTCCCATCCCGCAGGCTCCTGACGCCAGCCAAGTGCTGCCGGCCCTGGGTTATCTGAGGTCCTTAAAGGGGCAGATCTGTGTGCTGAAATAATCACGAATCGAATTGTAGCAAAAGTATCAAAATGTATTCTTCACAATAATATACTGTATCATAGCATTATCACGTATAGTGAAATATCACAAGTAGTGCAATGTTGTATATATATTTTATATCTTACTGCAAATCAATATCAAATGGTTGTCAAAGCCCTTACATACATATAATGGGCTATAACGGCGCATACACAGGTCTGAATACCCCTGTGGGTGATCCGGAGCTTAATAACTCATGGATTGGGACTGAGTCAATGGGGGAGCCTTGAAGGGTGGGAGAGCTGGGAATCTGCCGAGTGGGCAGGCGCCTACGGCGAGAGGTAAGCTGACGACGCCAAGATGGCCGTTTCGCGTAAACACGCTTCCTCAGGGCGCTGTGGACTTCTGACCGCTCCTCCCCAGGGTTGTAGTCACCAAATAAGGACTCGAAGTCAAGACGGGAAGTCACGCGTTAGCGCTTTTTTCATACATATCACTGATGCAAGTATCTTCCCGGGCCGAATGCAGTCTAAAACAGGTGGGCTACACAGGGGCAAGACCTACAGGTCGAAAGCCTGCCAAAAGAGGTAGGTCTTGCAGGCCCGTCTGAAGGGGAGCAGGTCCTGGATAGCGTGTGTTTCTGCCAGGAGAGCGTTCCACAGTGTGGGCGCAATGACGGAGAATGCCCTCCTGCGGGTTGATGTCAATCGCACGAGCCTCACCGAGGGGACATCTAGGAGGTTGGCATCCTCTGACCGCAGTGATCTCATTGGGCAATAGGGGGAGAGACGGTCCCTCAGGTACGTTGGCCCCAGGCCATGCAAGGCCTTAATGGTGAGAACCAGCACTTTGAAGGTGATCCGGTGCTCAATTGGCAGCCAGTGCAGGTCCTGCAAGGCAGGTGTTATGTGACTACCTGCTGGTATTCCAGACAGGAGTCGGGCGGCAGAATTCTGCACCAGCCTGAGCTTCCAGGTCACCGACAGAGGAAGGCCAACGTAGAGTGCATTACAGTAGTCCAGTCTCGAGATGACCGTGGCTTGGATCACCGTGGCCAGGTCGTTCCGGGATAGATAGGGGGCCAGCCGCCTCGCCTGTCTCAGATGGAAAAAAGCAGACTTGCTGACCATGGAGACCTGGGTCTCCATGGTCAGCTGGGAGTCCAAGTGGACTCCCAAGCTCTTTACTAGGGGCGATGGGCATAGCACCACACCATCCAGGGTCGGAAGCTGGACATCCCCATCACCTGGGCGGCCTAGCCACAAGATCTCTGTCTTCACTGGATTCACCCTCAACCTACTGGCACGCAGCCATCCAGTAACGGCTTCGAGGCAGTGCTGGAAATTATCGGGGACAGATCCAGGCCTGCCCTCCATCCTCAGAATGAGCTGAGTGTCATCAGCATACTGATGGCACTCAAGCCCAAAACTCCGTACCAGCTGTGCAAGCGGCTGCATATAGATGTTAAATAACAGAGGGGAGAGGATGGCCCCCTGAGGGACCTCGCAAACTAGCGGGGAGCCCTCTGAGACCGCCTCACCCCTCCTCACTCGCTGAGACCGCTGGTGGAGGAAGGAGGTCAGCCATTTCAGGACTGTCCCCCTCACTCCAGCCATGGCCAGGCAGTGGGTCAAAAGATTGTGATCGACCGTGTCAAACGCTGCCGTGAGGTCCAATAACACGAGCAGCGCAGACCCGCCTTGGTCAAGCTGGCAGCGGAGTTGGTCTGTGATGGGGACCAGGACCGTCTCCGTCCCATGCCCTGAACAGAAGCCGGACTGGAAGGGGTCTAGCCATGTTGCATCATCTAAGAAGGACTGCAACTGCTCCATTGCTGCCCTCTCAACCACCTTTCCCAGGTACGAAAGATTCAACACCAGTCGGTAGTTGGAGGGAACCGCAGGGTCTAATGACAGTTTTTTCAGCAATGGAGCTACCACTGCCTCTTTTAAGCACTCTGGAAACACTCCTTGCTCAAGGGAATCTACAAGCAACCTCAGTCCTTGCAGTACTGGGTATTTAATTCCTGGCACTTGAATGACAACTCTTACCAAGTAAAGAGACAATGAAAATTGTGGCAAGATTCATGTTAGAGCACAACAAGGACAATTTCAGGGGTTTTTTTTAAAAAAAAGGGTTGGATGGCACAGGCACTCATCACCTGCAACTGTGGGCTGCACCAGTATAGTATACTGGCGTAATGCATAAAACAAGATTAGGCACCTGGTCCCACAAGGGCTTAGTTAAGAATCAGATATTTTCTTTCTGATATTGTTCAAGAAAAATTTTTACAAGGATTTAATGAGCAACAATATGAACATATTGTGGGGACTTTCTTTGTAGATACTCCTTTGTGCCTTTGTGGAAAGTCTGTCAACACAAAAGAATGTCTTATACTGGTAACACACACTGATTAGATGAATGACAGCTCGTATATGTAAGCTTTTGATCTGCAGCTTTCTGTAAATATTTTAGTCTCCATTTGTTTGTTTCAGAGATTCCTGCAGGTAATGTTGACATAAGTCAACTTACATAGGTTTTAACACAATCTGTTCTGCCTTTTTGTTGTGATTTGATATTTAAGGCCATTTCTTTGTTTACCTTCAGCAACATTATTATGTTCCACTACAGATCTCATAGAACAACAATTGGAAGCAAGATTTTAAGAACATGTTTTTTAAATGCCTAGTGAAATATGGTGACATTCACTTGATTACCTTGCGGTTCATTTTAATATGTGTTTTAAAGAGCAAATTACAAGAAGGGTGGGCTAACGTGTCTCACGTTGGGGTAGAACAGAAGATTCCACTGACAGCCAACCTTTATTCTAGCCCCAATCTAGATTGGGGCCCACTACTTATGAACCAAATCAAATGGAAAGCTTAAACTGGTGTAATTGGTACTTGCTGGAACAGTGCCATGTATGTTGCAAAATATTTATAAACCACTTTCATCTCAAATATTGATAGGTTATCCTCCTGTTGCTTTCATCTTCTCTTCTTTTATAAAATGGAAGTTCAAATGAGTTATTTCCAAATGATTATACAATATTGAATGTAAATAATGTGTCCCCCCTGCAACTTTTTTATTTGGAAAATGTAATATTTCCGCTTCTCACTGACAAATGACTTTATCCCACTACAATTTTTCCCATTTACATACTGTCATTGTACATTGGCAAAACAGAATGCATCTCATGTTGCACAGCCACTTCTGGTGGCTGTGTGTGGAAATTCATCTTACCAACATGCAAAGTTGGAGGAGTCCATTTTTAGAAGTTAGGTGTTCCCTGACTCCTGCTTGAAGAAAACAGTTGGTAGTGGAAGAAAGCTGGAAGAAGATGGGAAAACGTCTTGGGATGGCTGGCCATCTCCAAAAACAGATATTGCTGGGATAAGTCAAGTCCCTATTCTTTAGGATGCTTTCCCCTAATTTCCTTAGCGCCCCCCCCCCTTTCCTCCTGCCTGTGAGATAGAGTCCACTATTACAGCACTGGTGCTGTTTAATAATATCCAGACATTTGAATATCAATACACATCTTCATGAAATATTCCTGAAAGTTATGTAATGTTTTAGGATGAAGTGCTACAATTTAAGATCATACAACAACATAAAGATATCACCACCACCCCAAAAACACACACATCCTGAAATGACCTCAGCATTATTGAGACATTGTTACCAGAAAGTAAGATATGACATCTCCTAGACCCCAAGGAATATCCCAGATAGATAGATAGATAGATAGATAGATCCTCCCCAGAAATGTCCTAAACCATTGTAAAACAGTTTTGCCTTCTGCAGCTCTGATTTTCCCCAAAACCTCTATACTGCAAAAGTTAAAAAGTGGCTGAATCTGTTTCCAAGTTAGCATGATGGTTTGACTTAGCACAGATGCCTAAACCTGTTCATATACCTTAATATTGTCCACATCTGTTTATCTTAGCCAATATCATCCACAATAATTCTTCAGTGTATCAAGAGATATCTATCTCATCACCTGCTACCTGATTTTCTTGAGGGTAGGTGCGGTGAAGCTACGTTCAAATCAACCGGCTGGACAGGGTGGACCCTCTCTTAAAGATCCCACCGCTGCCGCCAATATGTGACCACTCCACTTCTTGACCGGCCTCAGACTGGACAATCTTTCTATGTCCACACTGCTGACCTCCAATCCAAGGAAACCTCGAAGTTACCTCAGCAACTTCACGTTTATTGGCAGGGTACTGTCTCACCCCTTCACCATTTAACTGACTGGAGTTTTAAAACTTCTCAGTGACCACTTGACCACGCTGCCACCATTTATCCGGCTGACCACTGACTTTGAGGGCCACCACCAATAAAAGAATCAGGAGAGGTGTTTTCCTTTTAAGATGCAAACAATTTATTTTGACACAAATGGGTACAATCTTGGTTGGTTTCAAACTTCCTTAGAGGCACAACTTTTCTGTTACATAACACAATGGGGACCTATTATAGGGTTTCCACTAAACCTCTATAAACCCCTGCAACTTTAACCAGGGTCTCTATACCCTTTAACTGGACTGCTCACTAGCAGACCTTAAGACACACACTAACACTGGACCGTTCTCTTTCAGTCCTTAGGACACTCTAAACTAGAACATAACTCCTCCCCCTCTCATTTGGCAGTTGGCTTCCCGCTCTTTTCCAACTGTAGAATTCAAACCTGAACATTCTACTAGCCTCTAGCCCTGGTTGCCATGGCGACAGCTCTTCTAAGCTTCTGCCATGCCTCCCTTCTGTTTCACCCACAGAAACAAACCATAGAACATTCAAAACAACATACATTTTAACACATGTCACACAACATTTACACACAAATAATCAACATCATTACAGTAGGTGATCGATACTGGGCTGGAGACTGTGAGTTAAATCTAGTTGTTAGTAGAACCATTGAATCAATTGGAAGTTGGAAATCAACATGTGTGTAACTTCAATTGAGCAGTGGATCTACTCTGGTTCAAACTAACAGTTTTTTCCCCTTCTCTTCTGCGTACAAAGCATGAGCTGTTCTGCTGAGATACAGCCCTTGGCTGAGTGTTATTTTTAGATTTACAGTGGCTGGACATTTCTCTGAAATGAGATATATAAAAATACCAGAAAGTCTTAGTTGTTTTCTAGGTTCAGGTATTTCTTGTTCTAATGGCATTGATTAAGCCTTGTTTGATCTCTGAAATCCTGATTTGTTCATATATTTATTATTTAACTGTAAAATGTTGTCATTTGATAGATGGCTTTATAATTATTGCAAACAGTTCGATGAAAATATGCTTAGAACTAGCACAAGCTCATTCCCTTGTCAAAATGAAAGCATTTGAAATAGCATTGCAAAAAAGGGACTGAGAAATATAATTTACTCAAAATTGCTTTTGTTCTTCTCAAATTTAAGGTAAACTGTGCATATCAAGTAATTGGGTGTAAAGCATTCTATTGTTGGAAATAATGGATTTTGCTTGCAGGAGAATAAATGGAGGCTGAACTGTTTTTTAATAATAAAGAATAGTGGGAGTGGAGACCAAATCTAAAATGACAGTTCTTAAAATCTTGCTTTTATATAATGAAAGCCTAAATTGCTTCTATTGTATTACCCAGACTGTACTATAAATTTAAAGCATACATTGTTCCAAAAGACACTGAAAGTGGCATTTGTCTTTGTTCCAGTGATGACCAGAGAAGCCATCAGCAGTACTTGTTTTGCTAGGCATACAGGTGATGCCATTTAACGATAAAGGCTATAACGATGACATTAATTAATTTAATTTTATGCTTGTAGAAAATCATTGGCCATGATTGCTCTATCAAACTAAACTTTAAAAGGTACCTTTAAAGGGTACATTTGCTTTTATGAAGATACTAGTTGTTCATTACCTTTGTTCTGTGCCCTGATTTATAAAGGACACACCGCCGCAGCGAAACCTTTCTGTGGAACAAACCTGGCTGCTTTTGAATGCACTTGGATAGCATGACCTAAAACCAGTTGTTACAGGAGTCATAATGATTTTGTTGGGTTACCAAGTTATTTTACTCTAGAGGAGACCTATTCATCCAATTGAACTTCTGAAAGGTCTGAACTTACTACATTCCCATTATGTTAATGGGTGTACTCTAGTTGGACATCAAATGGATATTCAAATTTGATTTGTTTTCAAAACAAGTCAAGATTTTTCAAAATCCAATTATGACAAGGATAGAAAGTGAGATAAAATCTTTTAAATAGGGAAAAAGTAAAGCAAACACCACAGAGGTATTAACCCTATGCTATCCAAAGAGAGAAAGGGAGGAAGGGGTGATGCTAAACTTAAAAGAAACTATTCTAACTTATATACAAATTCAACTTAAGAACAAACCTACAGAACCTATAATGTTTGTAACTTGGTGGCTGTGTGTGTGTGAGCGTGGACATCAGCTCCAGGTTCTGATATTCACCACTTAATCCCATCTCTGTGTACTTCTAAAAATGATTTCTACACTGTCTCTTAAGTACAAATCATGGAGTACAGATGGGATAGTTTGAAAAATGAGAAACTAATATGCCTGATTAAAATTTGTATTTTTGCCTGATTGCATATTTGTATCTGGTGGCTACAGGAAACTCAGCCCAATATTACATCGTTTTTGAAATGAATATGTCTTGATGAAGCTGAAGTTTTTGCAGTTTTGGTGGAGAGGCAATGCTAATCAGTGGCAGCTTTTGTTTTTCATACTACCAGATAAAGAATGTTTTGTAAGCACTGATTTTTTAAGCTTTTGTTGTTATTAATAGCTGTCAATTTGATTTCACTTTATGGCAACCATAAGACTCTGATATATAACTGTTCTGTTCAGTGTTACAAGATCAGCTTCTCTGACTGAATCAATCCATCTGTAGCATTGTCTTCCTCTTTTACTATTTCCTATTTCCCACTTTACTAAGTATTATTTTTCTCCCATGAATCATGTCATCTTTCTATATATACAAAGTATGATAGCCCCACTTTATTAATCTTAGTCTCTAGTGAGAATTCAGACTTAATTTCTTCTTGGACACATTCATTCATATTTTCAGGAACATGTGGTATCTATAGAAATCCTTTCCAGCACCACTTTTTACAGGAGTTTATTTTCTTCCTGGCAGCTTTTTTTCCATCTACTGTCTAGATTTCATAACTATATACAGAAATCCAAAGTACTTTGGTTTGAATGATTCTAGCTTTTGTATTTATATATATGAGGATCTTCTTTAGGTCCTTCATAACTGCTCTTTCAAGTCTTGGCTTTCTTCTGCTTCTTTGAATACCTATTCCCATTTTGATTTTTAGCTGATTCAAGGTATATAACATATTTAACTATTTTTATGTCTTCATTATCCACATTAAAGTTATGTAAATCAAATATAGTCATGATTTTTCTTAATCTTAATCTCTAGCCCTGCTTTTGCACTTTCTTCCTTATCTTTCATCAACAGTTCTTTCATCTTTAATCAATAGAAGTTCCAAGTAATATAGCATTCCTTGTATTTATAAAACTGTTGATGTTCCTTCCTCCAAAGTTTTACACTTCCTCCTACTAACCTTGCTTCTATTTTCAGCTTAACAAGTAAATCTTTAAACAGGACTAAATAGGTGAAAGTATCTGGACAGAACCTAACTGGGAATTTGGGTCAGGACAAAGCCACTGTGTAGGATAGATTTCTTCAGCTGCTACTCAAATCAAAATAACAACCAACCATGGCAAGTAGAGAAAAAAATTGTATGATTTAGGACAGGTCTGGAAATTGTTCTCTAAGAGTTGCTGGACTGCAAGTCCCATCAGCAATGCACAGGCACCCTAAACCAAATAAGCCAATGGAGAGGGATTCTGGGAGTTGCCATCAGCCTGTCAGGCATTCATCCTTCTATAGAAATGGAGACAAATTTAAATAGAAGGAAGGACCACATTTTCCAATTCATTTTTAGGTAATTCTGTACCAAGATCATGATCTAGTGCACACGTCAAACTTTCTACAAGGCTGTATTTGGACTCTAAAAACCAAGGATTAAAAATGGCAATGACACTAATAGAGGATCTCTCAGAGACAAAAGAAGTATAACCATACCTAACACTTGTAAGGAGGCATAGTAAACATGTTTTAAGTGTGTTTTACCTTAAAAATATTGATACACAACAGGGTGTCTAATGGCACAATTGAATATTCATCTGTTGACATGCTCAGAGGTTAAATGAGCATCAAAAGTTGCACAATACATATAGGAAGATGGAATGTGGGAATAATACATTATCATCATCATCATCATCAGACTATAAGCAGAGGCATAATACTGTTGATGATCCACTGGAATTTGTACCACAAATACCATCTGCCTGCAACAAAAACTGATGGGATCACAAGCCTGAAAAAGTTACAGAAAATGAACATGCCAAAGTACTCTGGCACTTCTGGATTCAAACTGACAGAGTTTTACAGCACAATAACCCACTCTATATCTCTAAGGGGACCCGGGGCAGTTTCCAACAATTAACAAAATGGCAAAAATCCAATGCCAAATAGACAATAACAAATCAGATCAAAAACAGTAAACAAAACAATCTCAATATAAGCCTATAAACTAAACTAAACAAACAAACTTAAAATTTAAATAAACATAATCTAGCATATCACACACATTTACCATGATAAAATCCCACAGATTACAAAGTAAACTAAGAGGCATTAAAAGCATAAGCATAAAGTAGTTTACAACTTCCACTGAGCTGAGGTGGGTGTCCAATATCTAGGTGAGGGTATATATAAAGATGTAGTAGTCCTCCTCAAAGGAATCAAAGGAAGCTAGAAACTATGAAACAAGAAATTGAATATTTAAACTTTGTAATGTTTGGGCAAGTGAACTAAAGGGGACCGGAATGGGATATTTAGAGTCAAATCATTACATGATGTTTAAATCATGAAATGAAAATCTAAGAAGAAATAGTGAGAGAGCTTTAGTAGAAGCAGTAAAACAATATAATGGAAACTTACTGAAAAATATCAAGACTGCAGGGAAAACCCATTACCATAATCCATGTTTATGCTCCAATCATAAAACAAAAGAAGAAGAAAGTCCAAATCAACTTGATGAAAGTTAACAAATTTAATTTTAATGGATATCATGTTACCATAGTGTTCCTTTCACACTGCCTTTTCAGTTGTTGTCTGTTGTCTGCTGCACCGGGTATATAAAATCATATAATATTACTTTTTCTACTATTCCAGAATAATAGATAATGCCTATTCCTGAATCACATATAATATTCTCCTATGATCTCCATCAAGCAGAAATCTTCAAGAAAACCTACCTTCAAGAGGACTAATTCTTAATCTCATAATAGCCAGGATGGTTAATAACAAGGGATTTTTTTAGATGTCTTGAATGTAAAATACAAGAATGAATGAGGGATAAGTAAGGAGAATCAACACTTTTTGTTGCACTACACATAAACTTGAGTAGCTCAAAAGGAAATGATATACTGTAATTTTAAATAAATGTCTATCTTTTACCATTTTTTTCTTTTTAAAAAGGATTCCTAAAGGTAGCCAGAGAAAAAAGTAGAGCAAAGCAGGGAATAAACTTAAATAAATCCTTCTATACAGCGGAGTTATTGAACTGACTCTTCTGGACAGCTGCCCTCTTGTTGGATTGGCTTAAAATGCTGAATGTGAGAAAAACATTAGTTTGAGAGTGAAGTGTTTCAAACTGTTCCATCAGATTGGATTTGCGAGTTTAAATTCAGTTTTGAAAAAGCACAGTTCCCTTGGCTACACCTTTTTTATATCCCTCGTCAGCTAAGCTTTACTAAATTATTTTTGCTTTAGCTTTTGCAGGCTTCTGGGGGACAAATTCATTCTGGAAGTGATGAGCAGATGGCTTAGAATAACATATTAACTAGTCTACAGCAAGGCTTGATTGCTTCAAACCAAGGGAAAAGTGGTTGATGAGTAGAAGGGTGTTTGTTTTATAGAAACTCCAAATGTGAAATATTTAGCATCAATTAAATGATTTTATCTGGAGGGTTGGCCAGGGGGATTTGAAGAGCAGCTTTTGTTTTATACACCAGCAGAAAATGAGAGCTCGGTTGCTTCCCACTATCTGACTTTATTTTTGTTTGAATCCCACTAAGCAGAATGCTAATGTTTATTTGTGAAACAAAATAATGAACAATATGTGTATTATTTGAGCCATTAGAATCCGAAATCTATCTTATTTCACTAAATATTTCCGCCTCATATAGCATAAAGAACTAAAGAATTATTTCAAAATGTATCTGAGTGTATAACAGCAGTAGACTATACAACATAGTGTTCCATTCTTAACAGCAACCCAGAACAACAATCCGTAGGCTCCTACAGTTGAAAGAAACTACAAGGGCTGTCTGTCTAGTCCAATCTCCCACACAATCATAGCACTCCCATCTAGCCTCTGCTTAAAAGCCTCTAGAAAAGGAGATTCCACCACACTCTGAGGCAGCATATTCTACTGTCAAACAGCTCTTATCATCAGGATGTTCCTCCTAATGTTCAGGTGGAATCCATTGCTCTGTGTCCTAGGGCCCTTCCAGACAGGCCCTATATCCCAGGATCTAATCCCAAGTTTTTTTTGTTTATCCCATATTATCTGAAGTGCAGACTCATATAATGCAGTTTAAAGCAGAAAACCTGGGATCAGACCCTGGAATATAGGGCCTATTCTGGAAGTGCCTCTAGACTCTACAGCAGCAGAAAACAAGTTTGTCCCCTCCTCAATGTGATATTATTTCAAATATTTACAGTAAATATGACTGTCACGTCCTCTCCTTGCCTTTTCATTGATATTGACAAGCTGGAATGTGTCCAGAGGAGGGCAACTAAAATGATCAAGGGTCTAGAGAACAAGCCCTATGAGGAGCAGCTTAAATAGCTCAGCATGTTTGGCCTGCAGAAAAGAAGGCTGAGAAGAGACATGATAGCCATGTACAAATGTGTGAGGGGAAGTCATAGGAAGGAGAGAGCAGTTTTGTTTTCTGCTGCCCTGGAGACTAGGACATGGAGCAATGGCTTCAAACCATGGGAAAGGAGATTCCACCTGAACAGTAGGAAGAACTTCCTGACTGTGAGAACTGTTCAATCGTGGAACTCTCTACCCCGAAGTTTGGTGGAGGCTCCTTCTATGAAGGCTTTTAAACAGGCTGAATGGCCATCTGTCAGGGGGTGCTCTGAACGTGATTGTCCTGCTTCTTGGCAGGGGGTTGGACTGGATGGCCCATGAGTTTTCTTCCAATACTATGATGCTATGATTTCCAAACTAAACATACACATATGTTTAAGCCTCTCCACATATGTATTGGCTTCCTCTTATTAACAACTCAGAATCAATCCATCTGTAGTGTGATCCTTTTCTTTTTTATACATACTCTATTCCACTTTAACTAGCATTATAGTTTTTCAATGGGCCTTATCATCTCATAATATGTCCAAAGTTCAAGAGCCTCTTTTTGGTCATCTTGGCTTCTAATGAGAGTTCAGACCTGATTTGCTTGAGAACCTATTCATTTGTCTTTTTGGTGGTCCCTGGAATCTATAGAACCAAATTTCCAGCATCTAATTTCAAGAGCAGCTATTCATGTCAGCTGTTTTAAAATGTTCATTGCTGTCCAGCTTTCATTGCCAAATACAAAAATCCGAAATATTTTGGCATAGATGATTCTGCCTTTGATAGATAGATACTATGATTACATTGAGGGATCTTATCTCATTCCATTATAACCACTCTTCTATGTCCCGTTTATCTTCTAATTTATTGACTAAAGTCTTAATACATTTTGATTTATGACTGAGAGAAGACACTCAGAAAGTCTTTGACTATCCCTGCTGATTATCTGTTTTCACATATTGATCTCCTGTTATAACTAAAAGCACTACCCATTCTAATCTTCCATAACTTTCTTACTGGATCAGTGTTGGCCATGTAAAATAACAAATAAAACATTCACATTTTAACACATGGTCAATCAAAGTAATAGTTTTTTTTAAAAAAAAATCTACTTAGCCCTGAAGTTCATTATTTATTTTCACTGAATACCATAGTGTGAGTGAGCAAGCATCACAAAGAATGGAGAGAGGCAAAGCATGTTTTATATCATTCCAACATATGCCATGAATGTGGATAGAAATGACAACATGAGTGTAACCATGAAGAATAAGCTCTGGCAAGTTAAAATACACTTTGAAGATTTTTAGAAAAGCTGCGTCCTTAAGTGATGACAGATATCTGCTTGTCATAATACATATTTTTCACCTATATTTTTCATTTAACATTGGAAAATAAACACTGGCTTAATTTGTAATTCCGATTGCTGATTGGTGAGGAACATTATGCTGTGGTAGGGGAAATGAGTTAATTGTGAAATAACCTCTGTGAGTTTCCACTAGTCACTTTTTCCCAGGATGAAGTGGAACCATTGGGCAGCACCCTTTGGTCACTAAACCAATTACAGATCCACTTAATAGTAGCATTGCTTAACCCACATTTGACTAGTTTGTTTACTAGAAGGTCATGGGGGACCTTGTCGAAGGCCTTACTGAAATAAAGATATGCTACATCCATAGCATTCCCTTCATCTACCAAGCTTGTAACTCTATTGAAAAAAGAGACAAGATTAATCTGGCATGACATGTTTTTTGCAAAATCCACGTTGACTTTTTATTAATCACAGCATTCCTTTCTACATGATTGCAGACTGTCTCCGTAATGATCTGTTCCAGATTTTTTTTTTCTGGTATTGATATCAGGCTGACTGGATGATAATTGTTTGGGTCCACTTTTTTCTTTTCTTGGAGACAGGAACAACATTTGCCACCCTCCAGTCTGCTGAGACTTCTTTTTTCCAAGAATTCTCAAAGATTATTGCCAGTGGTTCTGAAATGACTTCTGCTGGTTTCTTTAATTCTCTTGGATGTAGTTCATCTGGCTCTGGAGACCTGAATCTATTTAGAGAAGCCAGGTGTTTCTGGATTACTTCTTTACCTATTTTGGTTGCATTTCTCCTATTACTCATCCACTTCATATTGCTCAGGTTGAACACCAATCACCTTTTGGGAGAAGACTGAGTCAAAGAAGGTGTTGAGCAGCTCTGACTTTTCCCTATCCCCTGTTAGCATTTCATCACCTTCTCTATGCAGAGACTCTACCATTTTCTTTTTCTAATGAAAACCTTTTTATTGTTTTTAATCTCTCTGGCAAGCTTGATCTCATTTTGCACCTTATGAACCTTTCCCCTACATATGTTGGTTATTTGTTTGAGTTCGTCTTTGGTAATTTCCCCCTTTTTTCCATTTCTTGTGCATATATTTTTTTAAATCTTAGCTCAGATCTAATTTGATATTCATATTGACAAAAATATTCTGAAAAATGCATAAGTCCCATCCAGACATTATATATTTGCATGGAAAGTCTTAACTGGTGTATGTGTATCATAGACCCACCTCTTTTTTGCCCTTCACATGTAAAAGTCAACATTTGCTGTGTCCCATATCAGAATTATACATCACAGAGAAGCTTCCAACAATGGAAAGGCCCTTGTCTTCAGAAAGGCATTGACCATGTGTGAAAGAAATTTAAGTGGTTGGAAATGGGACTTGCATGCCTACCAACCAGCTCCCTCCCATGGTGCCTTTACTTGTTCAACATTTAGAACGCTGGAATAGGTTTCTGTTGAAATCTGCTGTTTGTCTCAACCCCGTTGTTCATATCAATATGTTTCTACCTTTTTCTCATCCTACTGCTGTTATCCAATATTTTTGCAGTATCTGCATGCTTGTACTATTTTTAAAATCCCATTATCAGAGTACTAAATCATCTTAAGCAGTATAAATCTCATGCTGCAGTAGGAAATACTGCAGTCTGTTAAATACACATAAAATTATAAGCATATAAGCAGCACCTTGCTTAGTCTGACAGTCTCGCCTAGTGTTTTGTCTGCAGTTGAAGCTAGTCAAATGCTTCCAGGATACTTATGAATAGGACTTGTGAGTATGAGCCCTCCTTGTTCATATAAGCCCAGCATCTGATGTTCAAAAGTATACCATACAGTCTCATATCAGTCGCTCCTGGACTTACTGTGGTACTGTGAAACTGCAATTAATAATGAACCCTATAGAAATGAACAACTTCCATATAGTTATGCTGGAGGACCTAGAAAATGCCTACAAAGAATACCTCTCTAGAATTTCTAGGTCCTCCAGTGATATTCTAGTATCAATTTCTGGCAGAATCATAACATAGAATCTAGGAAATGCTTAGAGAAAATGTATTTTCTCATTGACATGTGCAATGAGCACAATTTATTCTGTTCTCACATCTGAATCTATAGATTCTTAAGAACTCAGGAAAGATGTTGTTGATATAATTACTAAAATCATAGTGTTTGAGGGAATTCCAAAGGTAATCTGGTCCAGCCCCTGCCACTCGGAGAATCTACCATGGACAGCAGGCATCTAATCTCCCTTTAAAAACTTCAAATGAATTAAATTCTGCCACTTTCCGATATAGTTTGTTCCACTTTGAAACACCTCTACTCACCAAGACATTATTAAAGCTACATGGCACTGACCATGGCTCTGGTCACGTTGGCTGAATGATTCTGGGAAAGGTAGCACAAACAGTAATTTTTCAAGCATTGAGTCCTACACAATATACCTGGTAGTAACAAAACGATTTTATTTATCAGCGATTTGGCCTTATCAAAATACACAATATAAACACAACATACAGAATACATCTAGTCCAAATAAAAATATACATATACATATACAGAAAGAAAAAAGTTGAAGAGGCCAACTGGTAGCCAAATATACTTTAATCCTAAGTATGAACATCAGATGTACTCATCCCCCTTACAGTGTATACCAATATGATCAATACACTCTAATCTCCTTTTAGATGCATTATAAAGATAAAGAGCAACTTTTGTTGTTTAGATGTGGCTAGAACCAGCTAGTAAAAATGTGGCTTTGGCTGATGTATTCCAGCCCATTTTATTACAAATAAAAGCCCATAAGCGTTGTTTTCTATCCTTTTTGTACAGACAGCAGTTATGTAATATGTGTTATTGTAGGGTTTTTTCTGGCTGTATGGTCATGTTATAGAAGCATTCTCTCCTGACGTTTTGCCTGCATCTGTGGCAGGCATCCATTGATGCAGGCGAAATGTCAGGAGAGAATGCTTCTAGAACAGGGGTGGGCAATTACTGGCCCTCCAGGTGTTTTGGACTTCAACTCCCAGAAATCCTAACAGCTGGTAAACTGGCTGGGATTTCTGGGACTTGAAGTCCAAAACCCCTGGAGGGCCGGTAATTGCCCACCCCTGTTCTAGAACATGGCCATACAGCCCAAAAAACCTACAACAACCCAGTGATTCCAGCCATGAAAGCCTTCGACAATACATATGTAATATGTGGTTCAAATACAGTCTTTCTTTGAGTATGATCTGATTAAATCAACTGTGTCTCTCCATTGACTCCATTTGTTCACATCTGGCCCTTATAAAAACTATTCATGGTTGTCTTGGCATATCACCTTTTAAGTAAAATGCCCGCTAAAAGTTTTGTTTAAAAGGACCTAACCACTTCAAGGAGCCTTTGAGTTACTAACCTTTTCTCAACATCCCTGTAATGACCTAAAGAAGAGATTTGTAATCAACAAGTACAGAGGGCCCTTATTAATTGGTCTGACCAGGAAGCTTGAATTTCACCACTAGTTTGTTCTGCCAAGCATACTTTTGGGCAGCTACCATTTTCCTTTTTTTTTTTTTTTTGTACATTTCATCACACTCAATGGGATTGACTTCTGGAAACACATATGTAAAATTGCTCTGTTAATCTGCATTATAAAGGCCAGCCTCTGATACAGCTTCAAACAAATATGCATAACTTGGTCTTCTCATTGCTGTGAAATGAATGCACATGAGTGTCCCATATTTTTCCAACTTAACGAAAGAATGTGTTGGTGTACGCAATATTTCATTTCATTTAATACTGCGTTTGTCTACACACATTAAAAACCGGGACTCATCTTGAATCCGATGCCAGCTGTCTATATGATGCCCAGTGATTTCCGATGAATATTCCAGGTTTTCTACCTGAAAACAGAATATCTCCCTCCCGCGCATGTACAGGCAGCTACCTTCAGATTAGAAGCTGAGTATCGTTTAAAGATCTCCCAAAGTACTAAGAAATGAATGCTGATTTCCTGTGGGGTACACTCATTTTATCATATATTCTACATTGTTTTCATGCTATGTATTAAAGTCAGATTTGATGCAAGGCAAATGGGGAAGAAGTTAAAATTGCAACAACACTAAAACAAAAATGTATGGAAGGAAAAAAATCCAAGTAATTGATCTTGATATTAGAGAGCTGATGTTTACTGTTCCCAGGATGAATTTCTGTTAAATATTTTATGAAGAATGCAGGCAGAAGCTGAATTTTATTTAGGGGAAGGAACATTATTAATCAAATTCTTGTGAATAGGATCCAAATGAGGAAATCAAGAGGCACCAAAGCAGCTGAAAGAGCATTGTAGGAAATCAGTGGAGTTGATGATGTCTCATACTCTCTTATATAAACCAATCATAAGGGTGTTGTAGTAAATAATAACTTTTGGACAGAAACACACAGAGATTACAATTTGGCATTACATTATATTTAAAAAGCAATTTGAGGGTTGGGATATAAGAAATGACTAAGCCATTTGATAGCACTAACAAGAAGATGAGGAAAATGATATCATAGCTGGCAAAATGAAAAGTCTGAGTTATATAGAAAATGTAGTGGAAAAATTGGCCTTTGTGATAGCAAATATTTAAAAGTAAAAACAAAAGGAGTGAACAATGTAAAAAATATTTCAGATAGATTTTCAGGTGGTTGTGCAGATCATAGCATTTAATCATTACATGGTCAAGGCCAAGATACTATTTTTTATTATTACAACCAAGATAATCTTAGAAGAGTGACAATACACATGTTAATATATGTTGCAGATAAGTTTAAGTGCTTATTTAAGAACATTCAAAAGAGAGGTATAAATAAAAATTTCAGTAAAATAGGTCAAGATGTGTCTTTTTGTTAGATTTATATTCTGATTCAAAACATTATTGGAAATAAAGTCTACTGAATGAACACTAAATACTGACAGGAGTTGCCAGAAAGTTGCAAGCATTGTCAATTTTCTGAGCTTTGGAGGTTTCGTCTTGCCATTTTGTCATTGCTAGCTAGCGTCTTCATCAACTACAAAGCCACCTGCTCACCATCTTCTGATTTTATAACAAGATCTATAAAAGTGGATTCACACACAAAGGCAGTACCAATTATCTTCATATTCTAGTTCCTACAGTATCACTGAAAAATTACTTCTCTCTTGGAAGCTGCCTGTAGTTATCACATAAAAGGATAACTATGAAAAGTACCATTTGAAGGGAGGGAGAAGAGTAGTGTGGGCACAATATTCTGTTCATTACTTTTCCACTCCTGAGAGCAGGCAACATTGGTCTGTGATACTGCCCTATGGCCTAATAAATGAGAGAAACTGTAGATTGGTGGCAGAACATGCTTTGCATGTACAAAGTCAGCAACCCAATCCTTGAGGCAGAATGATACAATAGTAAATTGCTAGCAACTAGAACACAATTATCTTTGTCAATGCTTTTCTGTACTGTATTCTGGCTCTACATGTCAACTAAATCAGGAAAATATGGCATACGAGTGTTGTTGTTCTGACATGCTAAGACACTGAAGGGGGACATTCATTTGGACATGCAGCCTAGTACAAAATGACACTGATTGAAATAGGAAATTAGATTAACTATATTTGTGTACTGTTCATAATATGGCAGGATTTCTTTTTACCAGTTTAGAACTTGTAGATGTTCTACTAACTAAAGACTCAACAAATGTTGGAACCATACAACAGAAAAAAACTATCTCTGCTTCGCTTCTCTCTCTCTCTCTCTCTCTCTCTCTCTCTCTCACACTCACACACACACACACACACACACACACAAACCCAATATTACTTCTGCAGTAGCACAATGGGTAAGAAAACTAGAAAACAGTGTAGCTCATGTGGGACATTTTTACAAGAATCACTGCAGTATCTAAGTAGTATAATCTGATAATTTTAGGGTGGCAGGTGCAAAGAGTGGTTCTTTATTTCTTAGCAGAACTAATTTATTCTGAGGGGTACCAAATACATACCAAAATTGCTTGGACTTCCATCCATCTATCCCTTTATTTTTATCTCACTTTTTCCCCAGACAAGGGCAATTCTACAGTTGTTACTGAATCCAAGTTGGTGTCCACACAGTCCAACCAGGTCGAGGTTGCATCAACTCTGCTTGAACCATCACCTCTCTCTTCATGTCACTGTTGCTGTCATTTCCAGAGAAAAATGGAGCTCAATGTGAGACCTTGGCTATTGTGGATGCCCCATTCTGACATCAGAGTTGCCTATGTGGAAAGAAGAAAGAATACGGGGAAGGGTAACTGTCACAAGCAGCAGTGGTGGCAACACAGGTACAATCCATCCACTCCTCCTACACTGGATTGCCCAAACTAACCTAAAGCTGTGGGATAATCTGGAATTTCCAGAAAACTCTAGAGTATCTCCTTTTTTGCCCCAAACAGATCAAAATCAGTTTAGCTCTATAAAACCCGCAATACTCACCAGAAGTTGGCAAGCATCATGGACCAGGAGACTCATTCCAAGGTGAATCTACATGAACAAGAAAACCCTAATTTATAAAAGTCAAAAACAGTATATCAAAGTTCAATCTGGTGGAACACAAAGACTGAAATTAAAATGACTTCAAACTAATGACATATTTAAAAACCATTTAAATATTACCTTGAAAGAAAGAGTAAAGGCTGTATGGCACTATAAAAAGTTTTTCTCTTGTTTGTGACAAATTATCCGAAACATGTAGGAATAAAAAGGAAGTATAGGAGCAGCTCTACTAAACTCCCTAGATAGGGGGTTCCAAAGCCTTGGAGAAGCCATAGAAAAGGGTCTCTCTCACATTCCCACAAACTATGCTTGTGAAAACAGCAGGAAACAGAAATGTACCTTCCCTGAATATTTTAGAGCTTGGACAGGCTTGTGTGTGAAAATGTGGTCTTTCAAATAATCAGGACCTGAGCTATGTTGTGCTTTATATGTCATAGCCAGAACTTCGTATTATGCCCAGAAACACAGGCATGTCAAAAAGAACATATTGCAATAATCCAATTGGGATATAGCTGAGGCAGGTGTCACCATGCTCAAGTCACAGTGCAAATAAACAATTCTTTCTGCAAATAAAAATAACCATTTTCTTTCAAGGATGAAAGCTTGTTTCCAGATTCTGTGATTCCTTTGTTGGAATGTGTTAGCTGGCCCTGATTTTCTGCTGGATTATCTGATTTACAGTATGCCAAAGTACAACTTGGTGTTAGCTGGCCCTGACTCTGGAGGTGGTGCTCATCTCCATTCCTAAGACAAAGATACCATAGATATATCCTAGGTCATGTGGCTGGCATGATCACACAGAGCACTGTCACCTTCCTGCCGAAGCAGTACCTATAGATCGGAAAGTGCGTTCTGACATATCGGGTGCAACAAATGCAGCTTGGCACCACTTTAACTGCTGTGGAATTTTGGGAGTTATAGTTTGGTGAGGCACCAGCACTCTTTGGAAAAGAGAAGAATACTACATTTCCCAGGATGCCATAGCAATGAGCCATGGCTGTTAAGCCGCATTCATTCTACAGTGTAGATGCATCCATCCAGCTACTTTCTGAGCAAAGTCAAGGTTCCTTGGCACAAAAGAAATACTGTGCAAGAAAAGTCCTGAAGTACAAATAAATATATAAAAGGATCTCAAGGATCCTCATAAACTCATTCAGAAGGCGAGAAGAGTGCTTGAAATTATACCTCTTTCTGTGACATACAGGTGACATATTTATAGCCAAGGACAGATCTGGGAAGCTGCTTGATTGCTGGTGTAGTACTATAAAAATAGTTAACCAGGATTGTCTCTAGAAATATCTGCTCTGGTATAGCAAACAATAAGCTATTCCCATGCATCCTTCAGTCCTAACCAAGGGCACCAAGGCTGAAATGTGTTCTCTCTCACAATGGCCACCATCCTGAAACCTAACCACGTCCCTGCCGAGGTGGTTTTCTCCTCATTGGCTGGAGGTGAGCAGCTGATTGCATGCAACCACCTGCTTGCCTACAGCCAATGAGGAGAAAACACCTTGCGAGGATGCCGAACCATTTCCGAAAATGGCGGCTGTGGCCTCAAAATGGAAAATTCACTTCCTGGTTCCTTACATCACTTCAAAATCGCTTCAAAATTGAATTAAATCCTAATTCATTCCAATTTTAATAGCATTCCAAAAAACCTAACCAGGCCTATTATTTACACAGACACACAGACACACACACGCATCTTTGTAAAACAAAAAAATAGTGCAAGAACCCTTGTAAGATTCTTTGTTCTATTTTCCCAGTACTGTCTATAACATTTGGGCTACTAAACCCAGCAATTGATGCATCCCTGCCCTCAAAAATACTGCCTTCCTCCTACGCATAATTCAGATTAAAGTCCTACTGATCAGGTTTGTGAGACAATTAGCAAAACCTACTGTGATGTGCTACATCACTTGAGAGATGTCCATCTTCATGTAATTGCTTACTGTAGTCTAAGACAGTGTTTCCCAACCTTTTTTAAGCCGTGGCACTTTTTACATTTGCAAAATCATGGGACACACCACCAACCAAAATGACACAAAATGACACTCTAACACAGTAATACATATAGTTAATATGTTTTTGAATGTATTTATACACTCAGTGTGAAGCCTGGGCCTGTTTCGATGAACACAACATAGATATCCTGGCAGGAATGGCAGAAACACAAACTTCCCACACAGAACTCCCATAACCAAGAGTTTGGTGGGCATTGACCTTGAGTTTTGGAGTTGTAGTTCACCTATATCCAGAGGGCACTGTGGACTCAAACAATGTTGGATCAGGACCAAACTTGGCATGAATACTCAATATGCCCAAATATGAACGCAGATGGAGTTCAGGGGAAACAGACCTTGACATTTGAGAGTTGTAGTTGCTGGGATTTATAGTTCCCCTACAATCAAATAGCATTCTGAACCCCACCAATGATAGAACTGGGCCAAACTTCCCACACAGAACCCCCAGAAGGCAAGAGGAAGTCTCTACTTGGGGAAAGGGAGGCGGGCCTTCCCAATGCATGGAGAGGGAGAGACCAAGTAGACAACGGGTGGGGAGGGGGGGTGTTTGTAATTTTGTGCCTTTATCGAGGTAGGTTTCTTAGGATTTTTATACTTCAACACATTCTACTCCCCCCCCCCCCCGGAGGTTCCAATTTCCCACGGCATACCTGATGATCGCTCACGGCACACTAGTGTGCCCCGGCACACTGGTTGAGAAACACTGGTCTAAGAAACCAAATCATTCCCTGTAGCAACATTTGTGAATATAGTTATTCACTTCCATTCTTCTGCCCCTTCCTGGACCTAGGCTTTCATTTGGGATAACAAAATGACAACCTCTGTATCAAATTTCTCCAGTTGTCTACCCAAAACTTAGTAATCCCTTGTGCTTGTACTGTCATTGGTTCCCATGTAAACCAAAAGTAAGGGGCAATAGTCAGTGGGTGTTATGAGTCTTGTCAGTCTCTCTGTTACATTACAGATTTTGCCCAGGGAAACATTAAATGAAAAAAACACATATTTAACATCATGTTTACTATGTCCCTTAGGTAATTTATTTCCACAATATTAATCTGTGGTTTTAAAACTATAGGCTAAGAGCATTGCAAACTCTTTAGTACTGTTACAGCACAGCCTTGGCCAATTGTTCAAAGATAAATTTATTGGTTTATCTTGTTTTTGGTTCTATGATTTGTTTGAATCATCTACTTCTTATATTTTTAGATATTTTGGAACTATACTATTGTGATACTTCATTAAGTACATCTATCATTTTAATTATATCTCTTTCATAAATGAGCTCCATGAAACTTATTAGTCATCAATTATATGCGCAATCTGCAGTTTTATCCGCAGTAAAATTATTTTTTAATTTTGTTCATTGCTATCGCTGTGAAGGTCCTGAGATGTAAATGAGAACTTACTTGAGGGATCAATTTTATCTCAGCCTTATACCTTATTCATCAGACTGTTGATCCATAAAGGCTTCAAAGCATGAATTTGATATGGAATATTGCAGTATTATCAGTATATAACACACAGACAAAACATAAAACAAAAAAACCCCCATCTTTCACACTTAAGCAATTCTGTTTTATTTTGCACATCATGAATATATATGTTCCAACTAAGATTGTTGTTGTGAGAATTGTGCCTCGTGTATATCTGAATACATTGACTGGGATAATAAAAACAGATATCACTGCAGCTTTTTTATTTTAAAAAAGAGGCTATGATATCTATGATTTTAAAGTTGCTACCAGTAGCAAACTATTACAATATGCATTTCTCTACTTCTGGCTGAAAAGTTAAACATACATTATTGTGATTTGCTGCTCAAAAGATTCTGAAGAAAGGCATTAGACACACATCAGCTATTTCTAATTACCACTTAGAAAGCATCACTAATTCTTTTGTGTTTGTGTTTAATAAACTCCTATAATAGTTTTATATTATCTTCAAATTAAAATTACCCTCTTCTTTCTGGAAAAGAAAGTAACCTTCAGCAAATAGTTGAAATATTTAATATGGGGGATTAAATCCTATCTGCTTTCCTACATTCATTTTCTTTGCTAACATTAGATTCTAAAATAGCCAGCAAGGCAAAATACTCCTTATATCTCTGCTGTGTTCTGCTTCCTAGCAATTTTTTGTTTGCAGATACAAAAATCACAGTACTAGGTAGACAGACACAGCGGTGGATTAAAAACCTTATTTGCTAAGCACTTTGGATTCTCCTGCCTAACATGAAGCCTATGTGTGTTTGGGGGGGAAAGGGTTGGAGGGAAAAGGAGAGAGAGACACACACACAGAGAGAGACAGAGAGGTAGAGATCACACTGAAGCAGGCAAGAGTTTGGTAGAGTAGACCTCAGTCATACACAGTTTTGAAATGTTAAATGTATCAGTGTTGCTCAGTTGTACTCACCATTCTTTCAGTTCATTTGCCATCACACTGTAATTGCTAGGCACTGCCCACCATCCCTCCTCCGTGTTCTTTGTGGGGGGGGGGGGGACCCTCCTATCTTTGAAATGTCAGCTGTTACCTGTCTTCAATTTCGGAAGCAAGGAAGTAGGAAGGGAGGGAGAGAAAGCAGTGATGCACACTCCCCCCCCCCCCAATCTCTCGGCTGCCCCACAGAGAATGATGTGGATCTTGGAAAACTATAACTCCCATGACTGCATAGTATGGAGCTATAGTATTTGAAGTAAGGTCCAGCTGCATTCATTTCACAGTGTAGATCAGTGGTTATCAACTTATAGGTTCCCAGATGTTTTGGCCTACAACTCCCAGAAATCCCAGCCAGTTTTCCAGCTGTTAGGATTTCTGGGAGTTGAAGGCCAAAACATCGGGGGACCCACAGGTTGAGAACCACTGGTGAAGATGCACCCAGAGCAGGTTCATAGTCCTTGGAAAACTGCATTTCTCAAGACCATCTCATGGAGACAAGGCATTTAAAGTAAGGTCCAACTGCATTCATTCCACAGTATAGATGCACCCAGAGAAAAGTATGGACCTTGGGAAACTATAACTCCCAGGAGGATTCCATGGCATGGAGTTATGGTATTTAAAATGTGGTGCTAGAGCATTCATTCCATACTGTAAATACACCAAGAGAAGGCTATGGACCTTGCAAAACTATGACTCCCAAGACTGCACAGCATAGAGATATGGAGGTGTGCAAGAGATAGGTTGCAGCTGGGTGTTACTAGATATAAGGAGCTAGCCTTGGGACTGATCTTTGAGAGAAAAGTGTTTCTTTTATCTTGGTGGTAGATGATGCTGGGTTTCCTCCAGGTTTGTGGATTTTCGGTAACCTGACCTGTCTCCTGCTGTAAACCGCTCTGGGCTCCAGAGAGAGCGGTCTACCAAATGAACTCTTGGAACCTCAGGTAACTTAAATCTCTGGACTGGCTTTTGACTATGGTATGGACTCTTGATCCCTGGACTTTAGTCATTTAACTCTTTGCATTTTGACCACTGGATTGGACCCTTTGACTATGGTGTTCTCTTGAACCTTCATCAGTGTTTGCTAGCAGTCTTTGTTTTATTATTCTGTGGCTGAGTGCTATCTTTGTGTTTTATATTTTGGACTATTAAAACAGCTGGAAAGGAAGTGCTGCTTTAATTAAACAGTTTGATATAAACTGAGTGTTTGTTTGGTTCATCTCTGCCTGTGTACTGGCAGAGCCTTGGCAACATAACTCCCAACCCTTAACATACACAAATAATGCTCTACCCCACACTTAAACCCAACCTAATGTGATGAACACATTGGCTTACTGCATTATCAAAATTACTGTCCCCGGCCCCGGCGGTGAAGAGCTTGGGAGTGATTCTGGACGAGAGACTGACGATGGAAGCCCAGACCCAGGCCGCAGCCAAGGGCGCCTTTTTCCATCTCCGTAGGGCCCGACGGTTGGCCCCCTACCTACCACCAGAGGCGCTGAAAACCGTGGTACATGCCACCGTCGTCTCGCGTCTTGATTACTGCAATGCCCTATACGCGGGCCTCCCTTGGTCCACAACCCGGAGGCTGAGACTCATCCAGAACGCAGCGGCCAGACTCATCTCTGGGGCATCAGTCAGGAACCATATTTCTCCAATTTTAAAAGACCTTCACTGGCTGCCCACAGAGCTCAGAGTGACCTACAAACTTATGGCGCTAACCTTTAAAGCACGGCACAATATTGGGCCAGCTTATTTGAGCGACCAGCTGACTGACCAGCGCCGTGAAAGGCCAGCGCGCGCCATAAATGGGGACTGTATAGCCATCCCTGGGGTGAGAGAAGCCCGGCTGACGGAGACCCGTCGGAGAGCCTTCTCCGTGGCGGCTCCCATGTTCTGGAACACCCTTCCGCCTGCTCTCAGGGCCACATCGTCCCCAATCAGATTCTTGTCTGAACTGAAAACCTGGCTCTTTCGCCAGGCATTTGGGGTCTGACCGGCCGTCCGGAGACTGAGCCTCTCTGGCGCTTTATACCTATGTTCTTTACTGTTGTATTTGGGGTTTTTAATTGTTGTAAGTCGCCCGGAGCACCAGGGGTGGAGGGCGACTCACAAATAATAAAGTATTATTATTATTATTATTATAAGTATAGCATTCAGTGGAATTTAGTAAATGTGATGAAGTGGTTAGAGAGGCAGAAAGAAAAAGATGTTTTAATCCTTTTAAAATGTGTCTTGGATCACTCACTTGAGCCATTTGGTACTGTTTGCTATACTGATACATTTCTGCAGTTCTGCTACAATAACACAGTCATGTCTGGGCAATATCGGGTAAGCTAATGAATGGATTTTCTCATCTTCTGAAGATAGGTCTCCCACTCCTGGTCAATTTTGTCTACATTATTCTGGAAATCCTTGTTCTTTGTTCATAAAATTGCATTTTGTGTTGTTTAAAAATGTTATCTTCAAAAACGTGTTTGCCAATTACGCCTTACAGCCTACTGAATAATATGGACACCTAAAGGGTGTAAAAACAGGGAGGCAGCTAGAAGCAGGAAGAGGAAACATATTGGGCTAGTGACCTGTTGGTGATATATAAACATGTAAGTCCAGCTTGCAATTGCATGTGTTTTATGAGCCTACCAGACTAGATACTCACTGCTCGTCTTGTGCAACTATTCACTGAACAGTGAACTCAGCTGATGTCCTTCACCTCCAACGCATGGCATTTAGTGTCCCAAAGGAAGAAAAACACATTGCAGTATCCAGCTCCATTCCTACAGCTGAACCCATGATGATGAAGATGATATCCCCTGCAACATCTGAAGGATGATGTCAGTAACATTCATTCAACTATAGGATAGTGTGAGGCTATACACTACTCTTTCCTGCCTACACAATAGTCATAATAAAAAAGTGCAAAGAAAACAGGGGAGGTCTTGATATGGAGAGACAAAATTGAGCAGTGGGTTGTTGTAAGTTTTTTGGGTTGTATAGCCATGTTCCAGAAGAAGATATAGCCCAAAAAACTTACAACAACCCAATGATTCTGGCCATGAAAGTCTTAGATAATACACAGAATTTGAGAATACTTCCATTTGTCAGAACCTTACATAGGGTTGCCACGTGAATAAGGGACAGGTACCTAAAATAGGGAATTTTTCACAAAAATAAGGAACACTTCATACAAACTTGAAAATCATCAATTGTCCCTTATTCTTATATCAAAATGTGGCAACCCTAATCTTACATTCCTCCTGACGATGCTGCACCACAGGCATTCATTTCTCATATAGCAACTATTCTTCATTTCCCCCGATAGTCCCATGAACTGTTGAGGATTCGTGAAGAGTGTATGCATTCAATGAAACTATCTGTCAGCACTGCTTTTGATGCAAAGTGCATCTGGATACACATCCAGATTCTGCCAGAGGGAATTCAACTAGTCATGCCCTACTTATTAATTTATTAACTGCATATCTATGCTGCCCAACAGCCAAAGCTCTCTGGGCAATTCGCAAAATGATCACTGAAAACCATCAAATAAATAAGCCCCTCTGCAATGATAAAAGAGAAGGTCAGCATGCTTGTCTGGCTGTGGCAGGCAAAACTCTTCAGGACACCATGCCGGATGCCTTAAAACTAGAGATAATGTTTTTGGTTGTTAGCCCAGCCAAGGTGCTGGCTTTCAAGTTGACATTTCTGAAGGAGTGGGGTCCCAGGCATAAAGAAAGATTGGCTTGCCTTAACTAGAAAGCAGAGGTTAGAAGACAGTAGTGGACTTGAGATAGTGACTGAAACTCATGAGACAGAATAAACAGGTGGGGAAGCAGGAGAGGGCTAAAGCCCTGCTGCTAAGATTTCTGAAGTTGAAACAATGGGATGATGAGAAAACAGTATGGAGTTTTCTAATGGAAAATTAGGGCAGTAGGACTAAAAAGGATCAAAGTGAGAATATTTATCTCACTGGATTAAAGTTTCAAAAATCTGTCAGCTAACATAGTGAGCGATCCAGGTAAATACTTTCCAGCCTTGTTTGGAGATGCCAGGGATTATATATTGCAACTGTTTCCATGCAACTCAAATACTTAGCTACCCTCATTCCTATTTAAAGACTGCTTCTTCTCTTTGCCATATAATTGATAATGTCTTCCAAGTCTCTTTAAATTAAGGTTTTTAAACTGGCAATTATGCTGACAGGTGTTGCATATGTTCCTCCAGCATTAATAAAGAAAACAAATTTTACAATTACTATTCTTATATATGGCCATGACTCAAAGACGCATGACATAAAGGCAGGGAGAGGAAAGAAGGTATATTTGGAATAAGATGTGGGAGTGGAATAAAGGGAATGTTATAAATGAAAGTAAATTATAGAGCCATTTCTTTGAAAAATGGTGTTTCAGTGTCTTCCATGGGGGTACTTTATCTTTAGAATCTTAACGTTGTGGAATGTGAAAATAACAGCAATGTTTAGGTTTCATGTTGCCTTCAGTATGGCCTCTCTGTGGTTTTCAACAAAAAGCAATATGATTTTATAGACCTAATCAATATTTCACAGTGCCACCATTTTCCTTTGATTCAGTCAGTCATCCAGGTTGTCTTCACATGCTGTCAGGCTTTTGTGCAATTAATGCTTCTACTGGAGATCATGTGGATTCCATTCACGCCAAAACTTGATCATAAGTGAGTGCCATGTTTCTTCATTCCTTATAAATCTTCAGCATACAGATAAGATTCCAGAGTCTGTGAGATAAAATCAATGTAGCTGCTGACTAGCTATGCCAAAGAAAAATGTAATCCTCTCTCTGGAAAGTGGGCAAATTCAGACTGCCCCCCTTATCAGAATATTTAGACACAGGGGGTTTAAAATGCATTTCATGCTTTCATACACTTTTATTAATGTGAGACTGTTAAAGTGTCATTTTCAAAATACAATATTCCACTCTAATAGTGATGCATCTTTGAGTAAAACTAGATGTGAAGTAATGATATTTTCCTTTGCAAAAAAGAGAGGAGTATATTGAGGACTTGGTTGTGTGTGTGTGTGTGTGTGTGTGTGTGTGTGTGTGTGTGTGTCAGGAATGACTTGATAAACTGCAAGTCACTTCTGGTGTGAAAGAATTGGCCATCTGCAAGGACGTTGCCCAGTGGATTCCCGGATGTTTGACGTTTTACCATCCTGTGGGAGGCTTCAGTTATGTCCCCTCATTGGGAGCTGGAGCTGACAGAGGAAGATCAGCTGTGCTCTCCCCGGATTTGAACTTCCAACCTGTTGGTCTTCAGTCCTGTTGGCACAAGGGTTTAACTCATTGCGCCACCGGGGACTCCTTACCAGAGGACTTGGTATCCACTGGGGTTTGGTCCAATCCCCCCCCCCCCCCCGGATCAGATATCAAAACCTGTCAATGTTAAAGTGCCATTGAATATAATGGCATAGTAAAATGGTGTCCCTTGTATAAAAGAGCAAAAAAAAGAGTTTTAAAATATTTTTAAGACATTGGTGGTTAAATCTATGGATACAGAAGGCTGATTGTATAAATGTATCCAAAGAAGAGTGACCAAAATGGTAAAAGGTCTTAATGCCAAGCTCTTTGGGGAGTGGCATAGAAGACTGTGAATGCTGAGCTTGGAGATGAGAAGGGGCAGGATAGTCATGTTTACATTTTTAAAACAATGTCATGTTGAGGGAGGAGCGAGTTTCTTTTCTGCTGCTCCAAAGATTAAGGGTGCATCTACACTGTGGAATGAATGCAGTTTGACACCACTTTAACTGTCATGGTTTAATGCTGTGAAATTATGGGAATTGTAGTTTGATGAAGTACCAGCATTCTTTAGCAAAGAAGGCAAAAAACCCCCTTATAAAATACAACTTCCTGGACTCCACAGCATTGAGCTGTGACAGTGAAGGTGGTGTCAAACTGCATTCATTCTACTGTGTATAGATGGACTGTAATGCACAGAATAGCAGAACACAGATTCAACCCACAGAAAACAAAATTCCATCTAAGCATTTTTTTAAAAAAAACATCCTGACAGTAAGAACTGTTGAACATTGGGATATGCTACCGCCTCAATGTGTGGTGGACTCTCCTTCTCTGTAGGGTTTCAAGCAGAGGTTGGATGGTCATTTGTCAGGGGTGCTTTGATTGTATGTTCCTCTATGGCAGGGGGTTGGATTGGATGGTCATTGTAGTGACTTCCAACTTTATAATTCTATGATTTTGTGACAGTGTGGCAAAGTAGTGAAACAAAATACAGCCTCTAATATTGCTGCTGATTGTTGCAATTGTCAGAGAAATAACCATGTTTTCCTTTAGTGATATCTCAAATGAAAGATTCATGCCTGTTTATTGCTGCCAAGGACATTTTTAGGTTAATTGTAATAAGCATGTCAAGAGAGTGAAGAGTGGAAAACACAGCATGATGATGGAAATAAGGGGTCTAAATTGTTATTAGAACAGGGATGGGCAGCTTTGCTATTGCAGGAGTCGTTTTTCACCTCTGTGCATTCCTGGTGACCCAAATCACTGTTTTTTCACCTCAGAACTAGAATTGGGGTTATGTCACTTCTAGTTATGATTTTGGCCATGTTTGGCAAGCTTTGAGAAGTATGGGATGTGCAGAAAGTAGAGAGACAGTTCTGGACTATTATGAAACACTGCTGAGTGAAAAAGAAATTTCAAAGCATTTTAAAAAATGGTCTGGGTGCTCAAAGGGTGTCATAAAACTTGTCTATATGACTAAAATCACATTAACCTTGTATCTGCTGTCCCCCTCAATGGATTTCCATCTTGTTGTGGTGAGGGGGCTTGCGTGTTCCAGTGAAATTGCGAGCGTAACCACCAGAGTCATGCACACCGGGGGTGTCCAGACTGAGCACAATCTGAAGACGTCAACGGTGGATCAGGTGGAAGATAACATGGTATATGTTACAATGACTGTAAAGGCGGAAGAAGGCTGCAACAGATTGAGAAGCTATCGTCATCGTCCTCCCAACCCTGCTATACACCTGTGAGACATGGACTGTCTACAGACGTTACATGCAACATGATTACATCAGCACTGCCTCCGAAAAATCCTGCAAATCTCTTGGGAAGACAAGTGGACAAATGTCAGCGTGCTGGAAGAAGCAAATACCACCAGCAATGAAGTGATAGTCCTCTGCCATCAACTCCGCTGGACTGGCCCTGTTGTCCGGATGCCTGACCACCATCTCTCAAAGCAGTTGCTCTACTCTGAACTCAAGAATGGAAAACAGAATGTTGATGGGCAGGAAAAGAGTTTTAAAGATGGGCTCAAAGCCAACCTTAAAAACTCTGGCATAGACACTGAGAACTGGGAATCCCTGGCCCTTGGGTGCTCCAGCTGGAGGTCAGCTGTGACCAGCAATGCTGTAGAATTTGAAGAGGTACAAATGGAGTGCAAAAGAGAGAAATATGCCAAGAGGAAGGCACATCAAGCCAACCCTGACTGGGACTGCCTTCCACCTGGAAACCAATGCCCTCACTGAGGGAGAAGATGCAGATCAAGAATAGGGCTCCACAGTCACCTACGGACTCACCGCCAGAACTCCGATCTTGGAGGACAATCCTACTCTGACAATGAGGGATCGCCTAAGTAAGTCAGTTAACCATGCCACTGTCTGGGACTCTCACTCTATGAAGATGTGTGTTGATTGGCTGTGCAACAACCTCTACACATTAAAAAAATCATACACAGAACTTGGAAGGCTAGCATACTCGGGCAACAAACTATTGTCAAAGTAAGTAGTCTCTGCTGTGTTCTGGACACATAACATTCTTGATGATTCACTTGGAATATGGTTATTTTGGCTCTTATACAGTTCAGAAAACCTTGCCTTTCACCCTACAGTTTTCCAGATGACCAAATCCCAAATTGGTGAATTAGAATTTTTCACAAGTTCATTGGGAAACTGAATTAACTTTACAAGTATACCTCAGATAACAAAGACTCTGAAAAACAAGCTCCTTTACACAAAGTCTTCTTCTGCCTTCCCAATCCCACTTGTTTCCTTTTTTTAAACTTGCTTTTTGTTAACCCTCATCCTATGCCAACATTTTTTTTGTTCTATGTTATGTTTGATCCGTTGTTGTTGTTGTTGTTGTTATTTATGTATTTATTTATTTATTTATTCCATCTTTTATTCCGCTTCTCCCTGCAGGCTCGGGGCGGATAAAAGCATAAAATTCGGCTGGCATGTTGCCTCCATGTCGCCGTACAATAAAACAAAGATAAAAACAACAACATCATAGGTCCCGAGATTAGTTATGTCACATGTTATCGCATTCCCCAAACCAGGGTGCTGCTTACACAGATGAGTACGTTCGATTTGTTCGCCTAGCCAAAAGCCAGTCTAAACAAGGCGGTCTTGCAGGCCCTGCAAAATGGGATGAGCTCCGTGGCGGCTCGGGCGTCGTCCGGGAGAGAGTTCCAGAGTACCGGAGCCGCCACAGAGAAAGCCCTTTGCCTGGTTGTAGACAAGTGGCAGGCGCGGGCCGATGGAATCAGGAGCAAATTAGCCTCCTCTGAACGTAGTGATCTCGGGGGAATGTATGGGGCAAGGCGGTCCCTCAGGTACGCAGGCCCTAGGCCGTGTAGAGCCTTGAAGGTTAGTACCAGCACCTTGAAGGCAATTCGGTACTCAATAGGTAGCCAGTGCAGCTGCCGGAGGATGGGTGTAATGTGCTCCCTTACCGGCGTTCCCGCTATCAAGCGAGCAGCGGCATTCTGCACCAGCTTGAGTTTCCGAATTGTCGCCAAGGGAAGGCCGACGTAGAGGGCGTTACAGTAGTCTAATCTCGAGATGACCGTCACTTGGATCACCGTGGCAAGGTCGCCCCTGGAAAGGTAGGGTGCCAGTCGCCTAGCCTGTCGTAGGTGGAAAAATGACGCCCTGCTGGCCGCGGAGACCTGGGCCTCCATGGTCAGCAGGGGGTCCAACTGAACACCTAAGCTCTTAACAACAGGCAATGGGCTAAGCCGTTCGCCATCCAGGGTAGGCAACCGGCACTCATCCCATCCAGGCCGACCAGGCCACAAGATCTCCGTCTTCGACGGGTTCACCTTCAGCCGGCTGGCCCGCAGCCAACCAGTCACGGCCTCTAGGCACTGATGGAAACAATCGGGTACGGTGTCCGGCCTGCCGTCCATTCTCAGTAGAAGCTGGGTGTCATCAGCGTACTGATAACACTCCAGACCAAAGTCGCGAGCCAGCTGGGCCAGGGGGCGCATATACACGTTGAATAATAAGGGGGAGAGGATGGCCCCCTGGGGGACCCCACACTCAAGTGGGAATCTCCCAGAGACCTCCCCGCCCCCCTCCATGCGTTGTCCCCGGCCCCGGAGGAAGGAGGCCACCCATTTAAGGGTGTTGTTGTTGTTGTTGCTGCTGCTGCTGCTTCTTCTGCTTCTGCTGTTGTTTTGAAAGTTCTAAATTAATTGAGGTGTGTCTGCATTTATATATTTATTTGTAACAAATGTTTGAAATCTGGAGACATGATAGCATTGCCAGGAAAAATAGACCGTATCAAACTGCAGATGTATGTAATTCCTAGATATGTATGTACACACACATATAATAGATAAAAGGGAAAAAGAGAAGGCAGAAAGTATGCAAACTTTCCATGTGGACAGAGCCGCACCCCCCCCCCCACTTTTGATACACTGTACTAAAGCCCCTAAGAGCATCCCAAAGGTCAGAGTTCAAGTACAGTTATACTGAAAAGAAGGAGCTCCCAGTGGCACACTAGGTTAAAGTGCTGAACTGCTAAACTTGCTGACTGAAAGGTCACAGGTTTGACCCCAGGAAGTGGCGTGAGCTCCCGCTGATAGCCCCAGCTTCTGCCAACCTAGCAGTTTGAAAACATGCAAATGTGAGTAGATCAATAGGCGTTCCATGCAGACATGCCGGCCACATGACCTTGGAGTTGTCTACAGACAACACCAACTCTTCAGCTTAGAAATGGATATGTGCACCAAGAGTCAGACACGACTGGCCTTAATGTTAGGGGGAAAACTTTACCTTTACTTATACTGAAGAGAATAGGGAAAGACTAGAAGACTTTAAAGTTCTAACTAAAGCATACATCATTTCTACCCCTCCAATGACATGGAAGCCACCAGCTGTCACAAGCTCCTGCCAGATAGACCTCAAATACCCAGGAAAGAACTGAGTAGTATATATCCAGTTCAATGACCTAAATGCCACCTCCCCATCTCCATCAGCACTTGCAATCCTTACTGAATTCCCATCTACTTGGCTTATCTCTCCTTTTCTCAAATTCTATTTCAATCTCCTCCTGCACCAAACTAAACTTCAAAACTGTCAATTATATAGTCATTCCTCTAGTTTTACATTTCAGATCAGCCCCCATCAACTAAGTGGTGCCATTGGTTGGTTGTACACATTGGACTAGTCCTTTTCTCTGCTATCCAACACAGCTTGTCTGTTAGATCAAATTAAGCAGTAACATTTCCAGGGTGGTTAGCATGATATTCAAGCAGCTTTAAATGTTTGAGTAATTATATTTTCATTAAGAAATAAACCCTGGCCTCTCAATGTATGCAAAATTTCTTTATCTTATCATGGCGTATGGTGAAATAAATATTTTTTTCCCAGAAAGCCTAATTATTGGTAACAACATTAAGAATTATTGTGTAATTTGTGTTCATGTTCAACTTCTTGTATTCAATTTTACTTAAATTTTAGACACATAGGGGTCATACTTTCCCAGTTAAATTTGCCAAGTGGCATAAGAAAGAGACCTCCTGTACTATAACATCTGTTTAGAAAAGGGAATTTCAGCAGGTGTAAGTTTTGAAGAAGGGGCATTTGGTTTTCCATGTCATCTCTATGGTCCAATTCCAAAAAAACAGGAGCACAGACCACAAATGATATTCCAAGGCTCCAGTGAGCTATCCCTTCCTTCAATGTTTCCAAATGATGCACTTGAGCATCACTGCACACATTCAAGCCTAGATCCAGTTGTTAAACCCAACCAGAGCAGACCCATGGAATCAATGGAGATTTTAATTTACTATTTATAAATTGATTTAGGCCTCAGTCCAGGGACATTTTAACCATTAGGAACAGATGCATCTTACCACGGCTTTATTTTATCTCAATACACTTCAGTTTTAAGGAGCTACAACTACTGTGCAGCATCCCTTTCCTTCTTATGTCCATCACATCTCTGATTTTGTTTTTTCACATTCTCTCTGCATAAGTACACTTACCTCATCATTAAAGCTCATCAGACAGACCCAGAGAGCCCTCATTCTCTGTCATTTATTTGAACGGATAAGTGGCTAAATTGCAAGCAAGGGGGTTGGCAACACCAAATGAGTACAAGATTTTCAAAGTAAGAATGCAGTGGGGGTTGAAGTACTTAAATGCCAGCAATTAGAATGATAATCAAAGGATGAAATGGGCTGGGCAAGGGGGAGCTGCACTGGAATATCCTAATAGACTTCTCTCTGCTTCTCTGAAGGCTGAAAGCACATGCACATGCAGAGAGGACAAAATGAACACCTGGCAAAGGCTTTTAGTTCAGATTGGGTTTAATGAGAGTTACAGGTGCTTAGCATCTCTCTTAGATTGGCCAAAAGAAACCATAAACACTTACATTTTGATCCCATGACATCTTTGCATCACAGCAAGAAGAATGTGTGATTACTCCTGAATAAAAGATTTATGGAATAAAACGGTAGCATTTTAGAAAGAAAACATCCCTTTTAGCAAGGTGCCATATCTCCCCGTTTTGTTCTTTTGTCTCTAGAAACCATTTCTTGGTTTCATTGGTTGTTTGTTGCAGCTCACTTTAAACGTAATCATTATCCTAAAAGGTACCACGTAGGGGTTTCTTTTTTTGAAAAAAGAAACTTGGAAAAATTAGCATTTAAAACAGAGAAGAAAATTTACCCATTGTTACCTGATGATGATTTTGCTTACATTTTGAATGTAAGCTCAGAGTATTTTGTTCTAAAGAAAAGCTGAATGTCAACTATACTAAACAAAGGTGATGGTGTTTTGAAAAAAGGCTCAATTTGAATGAGATAGCAATGGTCATAATATTGAGCAATGCTAGGAATTTAAGTACATTAAAGATTTCACCTGACCTAGTTCTAGTTCTCACAGGATGTTGAAACTGCACATGTTTAATGATACAAGCCTCTATAAGTTACGTGCCAATTTACAACTCAGAACTGATAATGGTCTTGATTTTACAGATGCTGAAGTGGTGTGAGGTTTGATAATGGACCCAGTAGAATACAGAGTAGTCATCAAGTTCCTTTACTTGAAAGACTGCACACCAAAGGCAGGCATGTAGCCGGGGGGGGGGGGGGGCTAAGGGGGCTTCAGCCCCCCCAAATTCTCAGGGTGGTCTGTGAAAAGGCCTTACTGGTACATTATTTAAACTGTTATGTTTATTCATATCATGATCTGATCACCATGCTCATTATATCCCACATTAATGGGGTTATTGGGATAACAATACAAAAGGTTTGCTAGCGTAGACCCTCTTCCACCCAGTCTCAGCCCCCCCCCCGAACCAAACTCACCCCCCCAATCAAAATCCTGGCTACGGCCCTGACCAAAGGAGATGTTTGATGAGATGAAAGAGGTTTATGATTATGATTTCCCATCATATGATGTAGTAAAGAACTGGCATCATCAATTCATATGTGGTCGGACTTCAGTGGAAACAGCTCCAATTCCAAGGCATTCCCATTCTGCTATTGACGAACACACCATCCAGCAAATGGAGGTTGCCATTTTGGAAAATCACTGTGTAACCATTCGCCACCTAGCCCAAAATGTCAAGATTAGTGTGGGGTCCATGGAAAAAATCATCCAAGACCATTTTCACATGTATAAGGTATCCACTCGCTAGGTCACCCAGCTGCTCACACGAATCGAAGGCTCTATTGACAATTTCCCTTGGAAACCAGGAGGACTTTTAAAACAAATTGATCACACAAGATGAAAGCTGGGCCCATCACTATGATCCTGAGACTAAAGTCCAGTCGATGCAATGGAAACATCATGACTCACCGCCTCCAAAGAAGGCACGTGCCCAACTCTTGGCAGGCAAGGTCATGCTCACAGTATTTTGGGACCAGCAGAGTAGTATTGATGGATTTCCTAGCAAAGGGTCCCATGATCCCTGGAGCATACTAGGCTTTACTGCTGCAGAAATTGTGGGAGGCCATCAAAACCAAGAGGCATGGCATGTTCACCAAAGTTGTCCGTCCACCTTCTGCAAGACAATTCATCAGTTCACAACATACCTGTTGCCCAAATTGAAGCATGTTCCTGTGGCTTTGAAATTCTACTGAATCCCCCTTATTCACCCGACCTCGCACCATTAGATTTCCACTTCTTTCCAACAATAAAGTTATTTTTGAAGGGCAAATATTTTTCAAATGATGAGACTGATTTCTGAAGTCACAGCATGGCTTTTGGAGCAACTTGTCGACTTCTACAAGCAAGGTGTTTACAGTTGCTTAAAAGGGTGGGAGGAGTGAGTGGCACCTATATAGAGAAGGACTAATAACTGTGCCAAGTTTCATTGCTCTCAATCCACAGGAAGGTGGGACAGGGGAAATCATTAATGAATGCCCCTTGTACATTCATTTTCAGAAAAATCTCTCCTGGAAGCCCTATGTAAAAGCTAATAGAGCAGTGGCTTTGACATATATTGGAACAACCCATAGATTTTACAATACTGAAGGGGTCATCTGGTTGTTCTAGCCCTGAAAATATACCAGGGCAAAATCATTGCCCGGAGTCTGTATGGTGCCACTGTCTAGGGATGATATGATTCTCAGTTGGCTAAACTGAGATCCTCCAGAATATATTTTTCAAGAAGTTGTTACTTTCATCCAACACTCCTGCAGTTCTGGTTCAGGCAAAGGTTGATTTTCCTTCTATTATATCTCCCATTCCTTTAAATTTATTTTATTTAACTACTGGAGAATCTAAAAAGATTCCTCAGTTAGGAATTTTCCCCAAGTCATGGTTTGAACAGCAATGAAACTGCAAATTTTGTAGTTAAATATATCAAAAGTTGCTTCACTCATATCCTACTCTGCTTGAATTTTTTTAAAATCTTGAATTCAAAAAAGAAGCTCCAGGAATACATTTGTGAAGATGCTGAACAACTGGCCAGAGAAGCTTTTAAGAACTCTAAATTCTCAAATTCTATAAATTTGAACATTAAAGAATAGCTGTTTACCTATCAAAGCACACGTTTCCAAAACCCTGCATCTTCTAATCATGCCTGCGGCTCTGATTGATGGCAGATATTATCAAATCTCTGTGACCCTCCATTTATGCATTTGTGGAGACCTAGAGATTGAGGATTTGCTGTATTATTTGCTCTCCTGGTAATTATAGTCTCACCCTTGGACGGTCTTCTCTCTTATTTATATTTCAATAGGACAATTAGTCAGGGTCAGATACAGAGGCGAGTTAGACTCAGCACCACAGTTAGCTAGGAGAGGTGTGTGGGAGAAAATGAGACATATGATTGAATAAGTAATTTGTATCAAGTTGTTTAATAAATTTTTTTTTCTTTGTATTATACATTTGAGCATCCAAGAAAGTGAAGTATTAGACAGCCTGAATTCTGTGTCTATGGTATCAGCAGTAAATACAGGGTGGAGATGAGATTAATACAGTCTTACACGGGAACCCCAAGGGCATCTAAAATAGCCACACATTTGATACTATAACACTAGGAAAGGAATACGTTCTTACATTGGTGGCTGGAAGGATTCATAGAAAACCTTACAGTTGAGTTCATGCCTGTTATATGCATACTATGAAGCAGGAGGAGGGGCTCAGGTTAGTGATTTGAGCATGTTCTTATAGCCTTGGCTATCCACAGGGTTCTATATCTTGATCCCACCCCACCCCCACCATCAAATCAGCTTCAATATGGCAAACCTAAGCATGAGATACTACCATCATGAACATCCCTACTCAAGTCTTGCAAACTCAGGGTTTTGACTTATTTTTGTTGAGAAACTTCATCAGCAACGTGCTCTTCTTCTTTTCCAATTGCATTCAATTTTACTTAACATTAATGTCTGTGTACATTGTGCACAATTGTACCATATGAGCAATATTGCTTCTGTGATTTTGAACTGAATGCATCTATTCCACATCAAACAAAAATGTCCAAATGCTTCCCATAGATGCAGGATTCTGGGTAATATTACCATATTTACTTGAATGTAATGCTCATCTTTTTGGCTTAATTGCTTAGACAGAATGGAGATGCATTCAATGGCATTTTAGAATTGTGGCCAAAAGGTGCCTGTGCCCCTCTGTCAGGCTGAGGATAGTGGATTTGGCAGCCTCCGCCAGATAGAGGAACAGTGGTTTCCCAGAAGGTCACATTCAGGTTCTGAATAAGGCCAGCTGGAAAGCCATACCCCTCAGCAAAGCCAGACTCTGCTTGGCTTGTCGGGGGGGGGGGGATTCTTCTTGCTTCCCTGCTGAGACTCAAAGGGACCCCCCAAGCCACTTCTCAAGTCCATTTTCCTTAGTCCCAGTGAGACTGCCATCTGGAAAATGAAGTTAAACAGGCCTTAAAAAGAAATACATTAATCATAATGGGGGACTTCAACTATCCCCAAATTAGATTTGCCAAATTCTTGTTCTACGCATGAAAGAGAGACAAGGTTCCTCGACATGCTAGCTAATTATTCCCTTGAGCAGATGGTCATGGAACCAACCAGGGGAAAGGGATCCTGGACTTGGTGCTAACTAATGAACAAGATCTCGTTCAAGATGTCCTTGTAACTGAGCCCATAGGTACCAGTGACCATAACACAATAACCTTCAACTTAAGTTTGGATAGCAAACTGTCAGTGAAAACTAACATGGAGACATTAAACTTTCACAAAGGGAATTTCACCAAAATGAGAAAAATTGTAAAGAACAAACTAAAAGGAGCAGTAAAAAAAATCAAATCCCTCCAAA
This sequence comes from Anolis apletophallus, assembly GCA_030556195.1. Lineage (NCBI taxonomy): Eukaryota > Metazoa > Chordata > Lepidosauria > Squamata > Anolidae > Anolis > Anolis apletophallus. The sequence continues at coordinate 61,394,646 of JARBWK010000006.1, read as the reverse complement.
ATGCTGGAAACTGTTTAAAAATACCTTAAAACAGGCTGAACTAAAATGCATTCCAATAAAAAGAAAGAGGCATGGAAAGTCCAAAAGGACACCAGTATGGCTTACAAATGAAGTAAAAGATGTGATTGGAAAGAAGAAAAACTCATTTAAGAAATGGAAGGCTCTTCCTACCGAGGAGAACAGAAAGGAACACAAGCTCTGGCAAACTAAATGCAAAGCAACAGTCAGGAAAGCCAAGAGAGATTTTGAGGCACATATATCTAAGAATATTTTTTTAAAAACAACAAAAACTTCTTTAAGTACATCAGAAGCAGGAACCCAACTAGAAAAGCAGTTGGGCCACTCGACGACAATGGTCAGAAAGGGAAAATCAGTGAAGACAAGGAAATTGCTGAGCGGCTAAATGACTTCTTTGCCTCCGTTTTCACACAGGAGGACGGACAACATATGCCTGCAGCTGAGTCAGTTTTTTTCAGGGAGGGAATTAAAAGAATTAAAACAGATAGAGATAAACAAGGAGGATGTTCTCACATGCCTTACTAAACTAAATGTCAACAAATCACCAGGTCCAGACGGCATCCACCCCAGAGTTCTTAAGGAACTCAAGAGTGAAATTGCTGAAATTCTAGCTAAGATATATAACCTTTCTCTAAGATCAGGCACTGTACCCGAGGACTGGAGGGAGGCAAATGTAACACCGATCTTCAAGAAAGGATCCAGAGGCGATCCAGGAAATTATAGACCAGTCAGTTTAACCTCAGTTCCAGGCAAAGTGATGGAAACCATTATTGAAGAAAATATTACTAGGCACATAGAAAAACAGGCATTGCTGAAAGAAAATCAACATGGTTTCTGCAAAGGCAAATCATGTCTTACTAACTTGTTAGAATTCTTTGAGGGTGTAAATAAACACATAGATAAAGGGGACCCAATTGACAAAGTCCCTCACCAAAGGCTCCTAAATAAGCTCTTCAGCCATGGAATCAGAGGACAGGTCTTGTCCTGGATTGGAACCTGGCTAAACTGTAGGAAACAAAGGGTGGTAATAAACGGACATTTCTCTGGGTGGAAAGAGGTGAGAAGTGGCGTACCCCAAGGTTCAGTTTTGGGTCCGTTACTTTTTAATTTATTAATGATCTGGATGTAGGAGTGAATTCTGAGGTAGCAAAGTTTGCAGACGACACTAAATTGTTCAGGGTAGTTAAAAATGAAACTGATTGTAAAGAGCTCCAGAAAGATCTCTCGAAATTGAGTGAATGGGCAACAAAGTGGCAAATGCATTTTAACCTAAGCAAGTGTAAAGTCATTCACATCGGGGCAAAGAACCCCAACTACACCTACCAATTGATGGGGTCAAAGCTTTCCGAGACAGACCAGGAAAGGGATCTTGGGGTTTTGGTGGACAGCTCAATGAAGATGTCAACCCAGTGCGCAGCAGCAGTGAAAAAAGCAAATTCTATGCTAGGCATGATCAGAAAGGGAATCGAAAATAGGTCAGCAAATGTTGTATTACCTCTCTACAAATCTATGGTAAAGCCACATTTGGAGTACTGTGTACAATTCTGGTCTCCGCACCTTAAGAAGGATATAACGGAACTGGAAAAGGTACAGAAAAGGGCAACAAGAATGATCCAAGGGATGGAGCGGCTCCCTTATGAAATCAGGTTGCAACGCCTTGGTCTTTTCAGCCTTGAAAGACGGCGTTTAAGAGGTGACTTGATCGAAGTGTATAAAATCATGTATGGGATAGAAAAGGTGAATAAAGAAAAATGATTTTCTTTGTCACAAAACGCTAGGACTAGAGGGCACTCCCTGAAGCTCCAAGGTAGGAAAATTAGGACTAATAAAGGGAAATATTTCTTCACCCAGAGGGTCATTGGGTTATGGAATTTACTTCCAGAAGAGGTTGTGACAGCTGTCAGCCTGAACAACTTCAAGGCAGGATTAGACAGATTCATGGATACCAAGTGTATCGGTAGTTACTGAAAAGGACATTCAAGTGCCAACCTCGGAGTTGGTTGAGGTAGGCAGGATTTCCCTGGGTACTGGTTGTGGGGGGTCGGGAGCAAGTTAGGGTTTTGCCCTCCCTTCTGCTCGAGATCCCCGTGTACAACTGGTGGGCCACTGTGTGATACAGAATGCTGGACTAGATGGGCTGAGGTCCGATTCAGCATGGCTCTTCTTATGTTCTTATGTTCTTATGCCGCTTCTCCTTACTTCTCTGGCAAGTAATTTTTTTGTAATGTACACCTCAAAATTCAGGTACACATTATAATCAATGGTGTATTAGATTTGAGCAAATACAGTATTTTAAGCTTGACCTAAAGCCTTATGACTGAATTGTTTTTGGAGATATTACCTAAAGGGGAAGCATCCCAGACAGGCCCAAAAGAAGAACCTTATTGGTTTTACCAGAGGCATAAAAATGAAGCTTCTGATAGAACCAAATTAAGTCAGAACAAACTAAGGTTTCCTATTTGTTCTAATGGGGTATTTGGCCTGTGGGGACTCCCTACTGTACAGTCCGGGGGTGAGTCCAAATTTCCAACTTGCACCTTTTGGGCTCCTGGAGCCCAAAGGTGTGGAATGGCCCCTAAAAATAAAGTAAAACTTTCCCGGCTGACATAATGTTCCTTCTCATGCCCTCCCAATGGAAGGAAATGATGCACCAGAAGATGGTGTGTGTGTGGGGGGGGGCTGAGCAGGGACCCCCCCCCCCCTGCCATCTCCTGGTGCATCATTTTCTCATGCCAGGAGGGCACAAGGAAGAAAGTTATGGCAGCCAGGTATCTGGGATGACATGTAGACTAGCCGCCACCTCCCCCCCCCCCCAAGAAAGCCTATTTTGGGGGGGAGTGAGGATGGGAATCTGGGCTAAAGTGGGTTTTTAAACCCACTTTGGACTGGATATTGGTGCTGTCTGGGAGTGCCCTTAGTATTATTCTGTAAGATATGCACTGTTCCTAGTAAAATTATGAGAGAAGCATCTAAATTCTCACAAGGCTACTGATTCAGTCTGACAATACTGATTTCACAGGTTTTCACAACATATATTTGCACATGTGTAAGTCCAGTAGAATTGTTAGCTGAAACACACTGCTATTCCTTCTTTGAGATCATTGTAATCTTATCTTTTGATCACTATATTAGTCACACAGTGCCACATGAATTCAGTATTGTAGTCAATAAAATGAAAACATGCCTGCAGTGGCTAAAAAGCAACAAAAATAGAGTTCAATGAACAATTTTCGCTTTATCTGTGTGTTATACTCAGAAAAGAACTGGAAAGTTGCTTGGAGCAAAGCAGAATAGGAAGCGCACAATGAAACTTCAATGAGAAATCTTTTTCCCCAGTTGTTTGATGCCAGCTGGTCACAATATTCTAATATTTTTCTGACTCTTTGGTAAACAAAAAAATATTTTGTGAAGGTTCACATTTTACGTGAACATTGTACATCATCAAAATGAAAAGCGCACATCACAGAACAATGATGGCAAAGAAGTCCAGATCACTCAAGCAGCCCATTAGCAGCAGGCTCACCATGGGACAGCAGCACAGCTGCCAAGGAAATTGTTTGAGCCATCAGCCAAGATGTTAGATGCTGCTACAAAAGAAAGAAAAAAGAAAAAAAAGAAAGAAATGAAATCCAGAATTATTAGCTGAGCAATGTTTACTTCCTTTAGAGAAAGAAAGAGATAAATAATGCAGCGAGAAACATCCTTGGCAACAACTTACTAAGAGATCAATTTGGTATATTCTTTAGAGGAGAACACTGGATTTTGTAGATATGGCTAGCTTTTTAAAAATTGATTTAGTTTCTGTCTTACAATAATTATAAGAATTTGAATATGTCTTCTATAAGTTTCCAGGTGTATACATTAGCAGGAATCAATTAGAGTAGCCCTATATCTTACTTTACAGAGGAAAGTTTGCTATTTGAAGGATTCTTAACAGAGCTTGGAAAGGTTAGCTTGGGGTGATAAGTGCTAAAATCCCCTGGCTAGTCTAGCCACTCTGTATTCTGACTGTAGGATTCTAGGAATTACAGTCTAAAAATAAATATTCCAGTGCTCAGAATTTGCTACTTAGTTCATTTGATATTAATTTATTACTCTAGGTTGATTTATAATACTTCCTGGTTAATGCTAAAGCTAAGCTTATTTGACTTATTCAATTATTTTTAAGCTTTTAGAATTCATTAGGATGGATAGTTGTTCCTGAACATATTTGGTAAAACAGTGAAACAAGAAAACCTTAGGAGAAACAGGTTTAGATATGGAAGGAAACGTATTAAATCATTTGGCTCTGTTGCTACGCAGGTTACTCTACCAGTTGTACTATGGCTGTCTTTAGAGAGGAGATAGAAACATACCTGGAGGGCAGGGATACCAGAAATGTTGGGATTCGAAAAGAACTGGGAGGAAATGGAAAGGCAGGAAAACTTGAGTCTATTTCTGGATCGGATAGGAATGACTTATTTGCTTAATGATCAAGCAGCCTTACAGAATGCCAGTTCCTACTCTTACACATACATTCTGACCTGTATGTCTTTCTGAGGTTGGAAAAGTTGTGATTCTTTTTCTATTGATTTTATTCTGGTTTCTGCTGTATAGTTTTGTATAATATATTAGAGATATTCAATAAGTTTCTGTATTTTTATAGTTTTGATGTAACTTGTTTTTTAAATTCTTAATAAACTTTTGAAAAGTGCAAAAGTTTTTGAAGAATATTCATATACTGTTGCACATTTTTATTTGAAGTCAACTGCAGTTAAGCTTTTTGTAGTGAACACATCATGCCTTACTAGACTTTGAAACCACTTGTTATTAACCTTTAAGAAACAAGGGCTTTGTAGGACAAGTGAACAATGTGAATGTTGGTGAGGTTGAGAGGCGTAGAAAGAAGATAGACCTGTAATGGTAAGAACCCTTTGCTGAAGAAAGTGTAATAAAAGATCCCACACTTCAGGACCACATCTCCAAACCCAACAATTTCCAAATATGTGGAATTCCTATCATTCCCAGACAACAGTTGGCTTTGTAGCACATTTGGAGTGGAGGAGGAATCAGGCGAGGGAAGAGTGCTATCAGATATGTCAATTAAAATGTATCCCCCCATGTCAACAGTGAACACCTCTATGTTATTCTATAATTCTAAAGCATTTTCTAGAAATCCCAAGTTGATCAAAGATAATTAAATTTCTTAAATTATATCTGTGGGGAAAAGGATTATATTACTGAATGTTAGCCTTTTGCGGGCAAATGTGTCTTAGGAGAACAGCCTCTATCAGCAGAAGAAGTAAATGGCCTCAATCTTCAGCATTTCCCTGGCTGGGACTAATTAAAATATATAATAAGCAATTACAAAATAAAGACCTTTACTAGTTGCTTTTAAAATGTGCATACTTGAAAGGTCCAAATCCTAACTAAGAGCTCTTCCGCACTGCACCTATATCCCAGGATCTGATGCCAGATTATGTGTTTATCCCAGGTTATCTTGAAGTGGGGACTCATATATTCCAGTTTAAAGCAGATAATCCTGGGATTAAGGGCAGTGTGGAAGGGCCTTAAGTATGCACCTAAAGGATTAATGCAGCTTGATTCCATTGGGCTACAAAGTGGAGTCTATGACATGTGAGTGTGGAGAAGAGCAAACCACAGACCATCTATTACAATGCAGCCTGAGCCCTGCCACATGTAAAATGGAGGACCTTCTTACAGCAACATCAGAGGCACTCCAAATGGCCAGCTGCTGGTTAAAGGGCATATAATAGAATGCCAATTTTTTAACTTTGTCTCAAATACATCATAATTGTACTCTTGGCTTGCTGCTGATACAATAAATGAAATAACCATGACTCAATGTTAGGGAATCAGGGGAGTTGTAGTTTGGTGAGGCACTTGCATTATTAGGCAGAGAGGGCTAGAAACCTTGTAAAACTACAACTTCTATGACTCCATAAGATTGAATCGTGACAGTTAAACAACAACACATTATTTATAGTGTCAATCTGCAATCATGCTGCAGTGAAGATGCACCCTGACTAATGAAAAGATTAGGTAAAAGAAAAAGTTTCAGTGAGCTTAAAACTTTAACTCACCATCTTGAAGCTGAGAACAATGGAGGAGAGGAAAATCAAAGAGGAAGTTCATAAGGGGGAGGGGGGTTACAAGACCATTGGCCCTAGGTGTTTACCAGATTGCATGGTTTTGTAGCTTGTATTTTATTTATTTATTTATATTATTTATTTAGTTTATACCCTGCCTTTCTCCCCATGGGGACTCAAGGTGGTTAACAATGCCACACTTTAGTCATAGTTTAAAAAGTGCAATACAAAATTTAAAAAATAAATAATATGGTTAAGGTTAAAGCAGATTAAAATATAATACATACACTTAAAGTAGTCTTTAAAACTCACAAAGGTTATCTAAATTCCTCAGTTGATTTAACAGCAATGAAGGGAGGATGAGAGGAAATTCTTCATTTCCCAGCACTTTCAGTTTTTTTGGGTTAGTATCAATAAATTAATATCTCAATTTCTAACATTAAGTATTACTGAATCTTAGCTGAATTCAGTTTCAAATCTAAACTGACCACAAGGAGAAATAATCAACTGTCAACTTACTTATAAGACCATCAAATGTAGGGTAGGAAAAGAAGTCTTAACTCTGAATACAAAATTAGACCTCTAATACTAAACATCTGTTTTCCTAACTGGAAATGGCATATATAGGAATCCTGTCATTATATGGAGAATTCAAGTCTTCATTTCTTCATCTGAAGGCAGAGTAAGAAGATCATGCAATCTGAACAAAACTGTTTAACTTCTTTGGGTATGAGTTAGAATGAAACTGGCCTTCTGAAGACATTTCCCCAGGCTTGTGGATCCCAAACTGCAAGGTTTTAAGGAACTTTATAAACCACTAACCTGAAGAATATAAAGTACTTATAATCTGAGATGGTGAATCTGACACACAGTTATAATTCTTATTTGCACAGGAAGATCTATAGAAAGGTCTTGTTACTGATGGCAGAAGAAGGGATGTAGAAGCTGAACGTCATCCTCTGCCTTTTAGCACCATGTCTGGCATGCTGTGACTTGACTGAAGTTTTAAAGGCAGTACATGATGAAACCTGACAGAACAGCTCATTTCATTTCATGTCCTGCTCTCCATTCTCTCTTAGAAGCTCTTGTAAATCTTTTTAAGTAGACAATTCTTGGACTATTAAAAGCACCTTGTTATCTCCTTTTAAAAAGGCATTGATGAATTGGTTGGCTGGGAACCAAGAACGAGGGAAGTTTGTATTAGAAGGGCGGCAGAAGGGACTACCATGACATTGAATGTAGCACTGTGGGTAGCTAACTGTATCAAGTATCACAAGTAAGATGTTTAATTCTTAAAAAGCTAGAACCACAGGCCTACTTCATTTAACCTGTAGGATTGTGTCATTTAACCTATTGAATAATGACAGAATCCATTGCCCTTTAAAGGCCAAACACCAGATTTTTATATAACGCCCTCCATTGTTTCTTCATACAGCAGAATACTATAATACATTGCACATAGCAGTGCAGTGGCATTTCACTGCTCAACACACATTTGGGTAACTCAAATGTAAGATCTGATTTTGGGTATATCTGACACACTGATTCCAACAATGGCACCAGTTTCCCCCCATCACCTCTAGTTTTAGAGATACAGAACATATGCCATCTATCTAGTCTTCATCTTTTTGTCCATAAGGAATCATGATAACCATATGTAAGAAACATGTGTTGCTGTGGTCTATCCAATGCAATTTTCTAAATCAGCATCCCAAATAACCCCAGGAACAGACCTGTTTCTGTTATAGATTTAAACCAAAGCACTACTGAGAGATTCTGCTTTAGAGTTCACTACTTATACCTCGTAGATTTGTCAAAAAGACAAATGAAGAGTCCTAGAACAAATCAAGCCAAACCTCCTAGTAGAAGCAAAAATGACTAACCTGAAGCTAATGTACTTTGAACATATCATGGGGTGACATGACTTATTGGAAAACACAAATTGCTGGGGAAAGTAGAAGGTAGTAGGAAAGGAAAATGTGCATGTGCAAGCACACTCAGATAGTGTGCCTGGTCCTTTACTCCTGATTCTGCCCAGTGATTGCAACAGAAGCAGAGAGGTGAAGCCAGAAAGCTGGGAAAGATCCAGGAATTCAAAAAATATTGTTAGTCCATTTAGCAACTGTGCCTCTCAGAAATCAGAATTTTAAATTAAGACCATGTTTTTCTTCTCAGATCAAAGAACATCCTAAATCATATATTTGGCATACAGTGAGAAAGACACAAACAGCTGTTGCTGAAGAAGGTTTCATTTACATTATTTTGTTTTTAGGAAAGGGAGAATGTTGAAAGAATTAGCATAAAGTAGTGAAACACTTTGTGTAAATGTCTGGGAAAGGGGAAGGGACTGGAGATCATGTGCAAGAGAAGGAGTGGAAGTGAGTTGGATTGCTAAAAATAAATCCAGCTGTGAAAGAAAAACAGAGCTCTCCCTCACCAGCCAACAGTGAAACAAGGGAACAAAGATTGCTCAGCTTTTCTTGGCTGCCGCATTATTTCCTTACCCACTTTCACAACCCTCACAGTTGGTGTACCCCCTTTGATGATGCCACCTAGTGTGGGGCACACACTCCGCACTCTGATAGTGACACCCCTGTTCATTTGTTTTTGGTTATTGTTGAACTTTGAGTGAGAATTCAAACCCTCATCTCCTGGAATCAAAATCCAGCACTCAACTCACTGTGGCACATTGGTCCTCTCAATCTTAGGACCAGCATAAATCAAAGTTAACTTGAAGACAAGTAATTTATACAACAGAAATATGCCATTCCATTATCTCTTAGATTGCTCATATGGATAGCAGCTAGTCTCAAGAACAAAGCCAATTCTACTCACAGATGCTTTCCTGTAAGCTACAAGCCTGAAAAATTCAGGTTCTGAAACATGTGAAGTTTCTTCTCTCATACAGGAAGTATTGCTTTCCAATGTATTGCTTTGCAGATAAAGTGATAAAAGAGAAGAATTGTGCTTCTTTTTTCACATTTAGTTAACCCTAGAATAGGGTTCATAATCTTAATTCCTATTGCTAATCTTAAATTTGTAAAGGCAACAATTAGAGTTTATAAATTAATAATTCTAAACTGGATTGTCAGTTAAATGACCCAGTTTGTAAATTAGGCACTTCTGTTTTTCATATATAATATGCATGTACAGGCAGCCCCCAAGAATTATAACTTGTGGAAATAAGAGTTGGTGATAAAACTTCAGTGGAGACACCTTTTCCTCATGATAACTCCCCCAGGAGTAAATTTCCCTTCCTAGGGTTAGATTTCTCTCACTTCCTGTTGTCTTACCCTCACTTGTAACTATGAGCAATTTCTAAGTAGGATATTTGTAACTCAGGGACTGTCTGTATTATGTCACCAACAAAGATCATTTTAAATAGTGTAACATTTCCTAGATTTTTATAAGACACTGATTTCTAGTTCCATTATTTCTCGAAAAAAATCACACTCCCAATCCAAGATAGGAAGCCTCAATCTGTTGTGAGAATGAGGGTAAGGAGAGACTGTGAACTTAGTGGAGAGAAGAATGAGTTTCAAAGGGTTAGCTGCAACACACAAATTGTCTTTCTTGTATTCCAAAATATTTTTTATTTATTGAAAGTATATATCCAGAATCACTTGTCGTGGAACATATATTTCTTCCCAAATGGGGTTGTGGAATTGTAAAGTCGATCAAAACAAATCATATAAGAACTCCCACAACGGATGCATCACAAAAATCATCATATATAACCATATATTGGGCTTGTAGTAAAATCCGTATTGAGGGGTTCATAAGGGTCGACGGACTATATATCAAAAGGCCTCTCCGTTTCGCCAGAGAACTGGCTTCATCGGGACCGAAAATAATATTATTTGTAATTCCACTGGTCCGATTATCTAAATAAAGGTAAACATAACAATAATCAGATATAGCATCATTTAGTACATACTCATAAGCCCACCATTTGATCAGGACAACCCTTATGGCTAGGCTATATATTTTACATACCATTCGTAGTATTCATTCGCAATTATATTTCAGAGTGGGCGCAGCCACTACTTCTTCTGGTAGTCAACGGACAACACATAACAACACAGGGGTTTGCCTTACATACACTCTACTTAGCTCCAGGTGAAGCCTTACTCCAGAATTTCACTGATTGATAAACAATCATTGTGGCCCAGGGTAACTCGCTTTTTAGGGAATGAATCAAAAACTTCTCTTTGATGGAGTAATTTTTGTGTTCCTGGTATGGTTTTGGGTGCAATGATTTCTAATACCTGGTATTAGAAATCATTGCACCTAAACTATACCAGGAACACAAAAATTACTCCATCAAAGAGAGTTTTGGATTCATTCCCAAAAGCGAGTTACCCTGGGCCACAATGATTGTTTATCAATCAGTGAAATTCTGAGTAAGGCTTCACCTGGAGCTAAGTAGAGTGTATGTAAGGCAAACCCCTGTGTTATGTGTTGTCCGTTGACTACCAGAAGAAGTAGTGGCCAAGTCCCACTCTGAAATATAATTGCGAATGAATACTACGAATGGTATGTAAAATATATAGCCTAGCCATAAGGGTTGTCCTGATCAAATGGTGGGCTTATGAGTATGTACGAATGATGCTATATCTGATTATTGTTATGTTTACCTTATTTAGATAATCGGACCAGTGGAATTACAAATAATATTATTTTTCGGTCCCGATGAAGCCAGTTCTCTGGCCGAACGGAGAGGCCTTTTGATATATAGTCCGTCGACCCTTATGAACCCCTCAATACGGATTTTACTACAAGCCCAATATATGGTTATATATGATGATTTTTGTGATGCATCCGTTGTGGGAGTTCTTATATGATTTGTTTTGATCGACTTTACAATTCCACAACCCCATTTGGGAAGAAATATATGTTCCACGACAAGTGATTCTGGATATATACTTTCAATAAATAAAAATATATTTTGGAATACAAGAAAGACAATTTGTGTGTTGCAGCTAACCCTTTGAAACTCATTCTTCATGCTGCTTTGAGGACACCCTTCCTCTCTCTTAACTTAGTGGAGAGAGGCAGGACATACAGTAAATATAACAGTAACTAAAAAAGAACGTTATAAAGGTGGGGAGAAGGACCTCAAGATTTTATCTGTTTCAATCCCCTGCAAGTACAGGAAACTACAGCTAAAATTTTGCCGACAGGTGGTCAGCTAAGCTCTATGTAAAAGTGTTTCTTCTACCAAGAGCTGAATAGCATTTTAATTAAGAAATCTGTATTATGTTTTTTTGGAATCTCCTTTCCAATGGTTAGTGATATCTTCTACATGTATAGTATGACTTTACCCTGAAATTCAAGGAGCTGTTCAAAGTGTTGAAATGCTTTTGTTGATAAATTTTAGGACCTTGGAAAGCTCCTTCAAAGTTCAGCTCCCACTATCCCATTCTTATAATTTGAATCCTGTCTTCTGGAGTGGCAAAAAACAGGGTGCTCTACATGACTTTCCTTCAGATATTTAAATATGACCATCATATCACCTCTCACTCTGTTTTTCATAGAGCTTAGTTTACATATGCTTCTAAAGTAAAAAAAAATATGTTTGTAGCATATTCATTCAGTTGGGACTCTTAATAATCCCATTCATTCAATTATAAACTGTATAGAGGTGAGTGGGCTATCCCTACCACATTTCATCTCCAGTTATATTACTCACTTGTAGAAAGCAATGAACTTGAAAAAATCAGATTCTCCTAGCCATGAATTTAGATTATCTTGAATGGAAATTCTTCTGTTTAGTTTTTATAATACGTACTTATAGCATTTTGATGTCAATTCTATAGTACTTTGATTGCAGATGTATCACTAGAATTTGTCATTTAATGTCAGAGTATTTTAGCAGAGATGTTAAGTACATAATGAAACTACAAATCCCATGATTCTATCTACTTTGGAAAATCCTCTGTTCAGATTCTTTTTATCTGAGAAGAGGGACAGAATTATAAACTGGGGGAAAGAGGTTGTGAGGTTAGCACACTGCCTTCTGGTTGGCATTTTGTTAGTTACATATGCAAATGTAATGCTACTTTATGATTGCATACGTACTTTTGCTCATTTTGGAAATTGGTATTACCTCTTTCCTGCCACAAGTAACAAAGCCTGGGCTCGGCCTCATGTTAGCAGCCCCGAGTCCCCATTGGGGAGATGACGGCGGGGTATAAAGATTATTTATTTTTATTATTATTATTAAACTTACCATGTTGCTCTGATCACTTTTCCATAGCTGGGGGAGATTGGAGGGGATAAGAGAAGCATTTGACTGAGGACATAATTTGCTGACACCACCAGAGGACCTTAAAAGATCTTAGGATCAGAGAAACATCTGGCTATGTTCCCTTAGCATCTGGCAGAATGATAAGTGGGAGGACGTTGTTGGAAAAATATGGTTACAGCAAAACTATAGTAGAGTTCTAATTGCAGGATCTTGGCTTTTATGTGTTCATTCAATATCTATTATATAAATGGGTTCACGTCATGTGATGTATACCTCAAACAAAAAAACCATACAACGCAGAAAAACAATACTTGCCAACAGAAATAGGCCTCAAGCAAGGTACGTTTGTAGCAAAGAAACTTTCCCCCCCCAAAACCTAAAAGGCCTCCAAAACAACGAGTAAAAATAAAAATACATTTCCCAGTATCCTCCGGGGCAGCCAATGACTCACCCAGCCTCTACATTCTGAACAACATGATTGGCTGCCAATAAGGGCGGATTTGCATAACTGCTGTAACCATAGCAACGCTGGCAAGAGCCATCCAAGGCTAGGATAGAATGCTGAGAGATTTCAGTTGGTGTTTGAGGGTTAAACTGCCAAAACCAAACTCTGAGGGAGCAATTCTCCAGCAAATTCCTACCCACACAACACAACACAACTTCCAATCACAACCCATCCCACCAACCTTACGGGACCCCGTACACACAACATCTACAAACACCACAAACAAAAACCATTCCTTCCTTCCACACAGACATAAACTGACCCAAAAGACAAGCCATGCCTTATAAAAATAACAGCATCGGACGACACACTCACAGCGCTACATACATCAAACAAAAAAGGGCAGAACAAACGCCAGAACAGAAACACACTGCGCAGCAGAGACACAGACAACAGGTCACTGCACGACGCACAGCTGAGAACCAAATGCAAAGAACTGCACGACAAGAAGAAGCACGCAGCCAGGAATAACAAAGACGCAGAAATGCAACACAACAGCAGTGCGCAAGGAGCGCAGAAAAACGTCGCAACACAGAAAACAAACTTCAAAAGCACCACAACCAATTCCACCGCCTAGCCTTCAGATACAACGCTGCAGAAGACTACAGCATGGCGCCAGAGGCCGACATTGGCACCCTAACGCACATCTGCACACACTGCAAAGCCCTGAAATACCCAGCAGAAACACCAGGAATGTGCTGCCTAGCCGGTAAAGTCTCTCTACCACCACTTGCCACTCCTCCACAACCACTACAAACTTTGCTGAGTGGAGACACTCCAGAATCAAAACACTTCCTCCGCTATATAAGACAATACAACTCATGCTTCCAGATGACATCATTTGGAGCACACATAGAAAGTGCGCAATTCATGCCTACATGACCCCACCAAGACCGTAAGTAACATCATTTCCAACCCTTACATACTCAGACTTTCTCGCATCTCCTAAATAGGGCACAGCAACGCGTGCCGGGTACAGCTAGTGCTCTATAAGTGAGCACAGGCGATGGCTACAGTTTTTGAAGGGAGGAACAAACTAAAACATTCAGTTGTATATGCACAAGCTTTTCATTTTGATGGTCCTTTGAATGTCTGGACATTGAAAAGATGTGGTTACACTAGCAGGCACTGTCCTGTTTCTTCTTTGTATTTACTGCTATTTTGGCAAACTAATGAGTCACAAGTGCTATCCTAGCTCTTAGGTATCCCTATGGCTAGCAGGAATTCAGCTAAATATACTGGCATTGAGAGAGAATTTATAATATTCCAATTTAAGATGATATGATACATTCATATTGGTTACTATTTGAATACAGAATCCCATGGCAAAATCTCTGATAAACTGGTAGCAAATGAGGCTTGCCAAATTGAAAGAAAGCACTGAGGGGGAAAGTGGAAAAGAAAATATTTCAAGCATAGTCAACAAAATTGACTCCCATCCATATCAGACCCTGACAGAATTGTGTTTGTCACTTTTTTGCAGAGGGTTCAAACAACAAAGAGACAGTTCTATTCAAAATGAAGGTCAGTGTAGTCCAATATTATGCACATCAATTCAACTTAATTAGCTCCTTGTGTGTTTCACATTTCCAATACATTAACTAATTAGCAGCTCTTCTAAATCATAATTGCTATATTCTCTTGAGTAGACTGACTGCCTTATAGTCCCTTTCATACCTCTGTCTTACTTTGTATAGTAGCTAGTTTTCAATGCCCAATTCCCTCTTGACATGCTATATCTTTCCTTTTAATATTGTACAATAACTTTGTTTCTGAGAGACAAACAGTTTAATCTATGCAATTACAGGAAGTCCTCAAGTTAGGAACCAGATAGGTTCTATAGATCTATTCTTAAGTTAAATTTTTTTAAAAACTTTTTAACGTATCAGAACAGGTACATTTTTAAGTGGAATGCCAAACCCTTTTATTGTGCAACGTATAGAGTGAAGCTCATGAAACAAAATAACTGAAATAAATAATTGAAATATTAGATGTATAAGATTAAAGCCATGCTGACAGGATCTGTAGTCCTTCTGGATACACAAATAGGACTTTGCTGGGTAGGAGTCTTACAGGATCATGTACTGTGTATAATGCAAAGTCCTAGTACCCCCAAAATAGATTATGGAATACATTGATATTTTTATAGCTAAAGCAACAATATATATTATTTATTGGGTTTTTTGGGAAATTATTGGTAAATTTCATCTAAAAGTTATTAGTCTATTCTTATTGGACTTGGAAACGCATGCATCATCATCATCATCATCAGTTTCTCACATCTTAATCGCCCTCCATTAAAATGCTCCAGGCAATTTACATAAAAAAATAGCATTAAAAATACACAATACCAAATAGACTGCATTAGACATTAAAAGCTCTGCTAAAAAGCCAAGCCTTGAGTGCCTGAGCACAGGGCCGCAGGTAACGCATGGCCCTCAAGTGGGGAGGCAAGGAGTTCCACAAGACAGGGGCAGAGAAGGAGAAGGCCCTATGTTTTGTGCTCTTGAGACGTACTTCCCTGGTGCTTGGAACATACAGTAAGTTTAGTTGGAGGTGTCGTGGCGACCACTGGCAGCGAAGAGGGGAGAGGCGGTCTCTGAGATAAGCTGGCCCCTGACCATAAAGTGCCCTAAAGTTCAAAACCAACAACTTAAACAGGGCCCTGAATTCTGTTGGAAGCCAGTGCAAATGTAATAGAGTTGGAGTTATGTGGCATCTCAAAGGTGTTTTTGCAAGTAGCCTGGCAGCCGCATTCTGAATAATGCGGATCCTCTGAGTAGTCAACAGGGGAAGGCCAACATACAAGGCATTACAATAATCCAGTCTAGATGTAACCGTCACATGGATGATTGTAGCCAAGGCTTCATCTGAAAGGTAAGGTGCCAGCTGTCTTGCCTGCCGGAGATGGAAAAAAGGCCTGCTTACTAACATTAGCGATCTGGGCCTCCATAGTCAACTGTGAAACCAGGATGACACCCAAGCTCTTAACAGTGGAAGATGAGTGCAGGGGGGCACCATCAAAGTTGGGCAGGGAGGATGCTACTCCAGGCAGGCGGCCAGGCCACAAAATCTCAGTCTTAGTAGGATTCACCTTCAACCTACTGGCACGCAGCCATCTAAATACAGCCTCAAGACATAATGTGAAATTGTCTGGTATTGAGGTGACTCCAGGCTCCAGCCATAAAAGCAGCTGGGTGGCATCTGCGTATTGGTGGCACTCCATGCATGCAACATGTTTTCATTATCTAGTTCTATGATACGTTTGATATATGATATGTTTTTGCTATACTTCTAGGGAAATTCAGAATACTTTTATAGCATATTTAAAGTTAAAGTGGTGGAATCAACTAAGGGAGTTCTTCTTGTGATATGTATCTATAAGACACACAGAGCTACCTGCAAGATGATGATTAGGCACATAACAGAGTGAAAATTTATTCTGGGTTATAAGTAAATGCCATGGATAATTGTGGAGTCTGTAATTGTCTGACTCGACTTGAGCCAACTTGTTTCTGCTGGAACAGTCTTGAAAATACACAAAGTCTTTGTTTAAATTGAAAGTAATGGCAACATATTACATATATTCTTTGGCAATTTCATGAACATATTGTCAACAGCTTTGTTGAGAGACTATGCTGTTACATGAGCTAGTGCAGTATTTCAGCCAAGGCCTCTAGTTGACAGATGCCTGGCAAGGTAGGACAAGAGGGAACAAATAAGATAGAATGGTCACTGGCATCCTTGAGCGTGTCTTATAAGAAGTTTCTTTAGTGAAATAACCACAAAAAGCAAATGCCTATCAGGGGAAATAAAGAAATTAAACTTCAATTGAATTCATATACTTATGAGCATGGGACACCCTTATTTGGTCATTCACTGTGAACAGATTCTTCCATGAAAAAATCGTAGAACCAACCCCACCCATCCCCGCATCAAAACCAATAGTAAGAAACTCTTAAAAAGCACAAAAATCCAAAATAATACTGTATTGTGATTGGTCATATTGTATATATAATATTGTATTGTGATTGGTCGTATTGTATATGAATTTAGTATTCAGATGGTATTTAAGTACATAGTACTCAAACATGTCTCAGCAATAAGGATGGGAAGAATACTAAAAAATAAAGAAATTCTGATGAGACAAATTCTGGTTTAATTTGGGACTTAGTCTGCAAAATATTAAAATGTGATTGTTTTGAACAATGAACAGCATTTTCTGCATGGAAAATATTTCAAGGCAGAAAATTCAAGTCATGTACAGTAAATGTTTTCTGCACAGAAAATGCTTTAATTGGATATTTATTCTGCACATAATTTGCACATGGTTGTTTTGCACAGAAAAAGTATTTGTTACATAGGAAATAGCATTTTTGAATAGAAAAAATTCAGTGTAATTTTTCTGTGCAGCAAATGCCGTTTTAAGTATGTATGTATTTATTCGGTTTTATATGCCATCCTTCCCCAAGGGCTTGGAACGGCTTACAGAGAATATAGGGGGGAAACCACTTTAAAAACAAAAAAGAGTTAAACTCTTAACTAAAAGCTATAAAACTGTTTACGGCTGAATAATCACGTCAGACCCCGAAAGCCTGCTGGAATAGAAACGTCTTGCATAAAACAATCATGTGTGATTTTTTTGTGCAGAATTAGCTGAATTGTGAATAGCCTTTGAAAACTTTTTAAATATATTTTCTCTGAAATTACCAATTACTTCTCTTGAGAAGAAAGCTAATAAAGAATCAGCAACTCATATTCATAATTGGGAGTAATGGTATGTAACAAATTGTCATACTGTTATCAGGGTAGCCTATTAAGAATTTCTTATATCCTCCACTTTATTGATGAAATCTTCCATGTATTTTATGTTATAAAGGAATTCTGGTTAATGCCCGTTTTTAAATCTAATTTGGATTTTTCCCATTACTGCTATTAATGTTGTTGTTGTTGTTACCTGCTTTATCTCTCCAGAAGGGGACTCAAAGTAGCTAGACATAAAAGCATTATTATACAATTTAAAATATATAAATATGCAAACATTAATACAGAAGTAAACACAAACAGCACTAAAAAAATTCACAGTTAAAATCCATCAAAACATATTCAAAGTTAAAAACCATAGCACCCCTGATTTTTTATTTTTGAAACCTTCATCTTTAAAAGCCTGTCTGAATAAAAATGTTTTAGCCTGCCACCAGAAGAACAACAGGGACAACATGTCATATCAGTATTTAAATTATGGTAGAGTTTAACTAACCTGATGCCATCCAGCTGTGTTGGACTGCAGTTGCCATATGCACTAGCCAGTGGTCAGGGATTGTGAGAATTGTCTGGAAGTATTCGTAAGGGCAACTGGATGCTTAACCCTGACCTAGTTGGCAATGCATGTTAATAATCTAATAAAAAAATTAACACATTGGTGGAAATTTTGATTATTCTCAGTTTAAAAATGCCCAGGTTCCATTCATTTTTTCATTGTATTCAATAAAATGTTGGCTAATGGAGTTTGGTTAGTGATTGTCATTCTGGCCTATGAGTCAATTACATCGGTAAAAGAGACATGCTTCCTTTTTGAATTAAAATGAAGAGTTTATTTGAAGAATGTTGACCTTCATCAAGCTTTCTGGTTGTCAAGATTAAGCCCCCAAGCACTTCCCATTTCTTTAATACTCTTTAGTAAATATTTCCCATTTCTTTAATACTCTTTAGTAAATATTTTTCTGTTAAAAACAAGTTAAATCATGAACGAATTTAAAAAACAGTTAACTAAAATAAATATGAATAAAATTTTCTATTGACTGTTTTATCATTGAAGTTCAAGAATCACTGTTACAATGAACATTTCAGAAATACTTGCATCAATAAATCACTCACACCAAAAGAAGAAGAAGAAGAAGAAGAAGAAGAAGGGAGGGAGGGAGGGAGGGAGGTGAGGGGGCCATTCTGGCTTCCACGAGAGTGTGGTTCCAAGCATCCCCCAGAACCCAGGACTTGTTTACCCACTTGGGTTTTTTTATGGTTTCCTTTGTCTCACTCTTTGTGTAGAGATTATTCCAAGTTTCCAAAGTTCATTAGTGCTAATACCCACTATTTCCAGTCTAATCAATGGAGCCCGCACTCCTTAGAGGCAGACACAGCAACAGACCTTTAATTTTGAACCCAGCTAATCACAGCTGTTCTCTGTTCCCCTCTAGCTCAGTCTGTGATATCAGGATGAAGTCTCTATCTGTCACAATGCTGGGACTAGGCCCGGCCCCTTAATTACACACACAGAGGCGAGAGTCAATTAACTATTTATTGAGTAATTAAAAACAGGTGAAAAAGATGGAATGTCCAAAAAGTAATGAGAAAAGCAATTAGAATCCAAAGGTCAAAAATGGAAAGTCAATCAAAATACAAAGGTCCATAAAAACAAAGCAGGGTTCAATTAGGCAAAGTAATCCATGGAAATAAACAAGGCGATGTCCATGAAAATACATGGTCCAAGGTAACTCACCAGCCACCCCAGCTGGTGGCCCAGGTTGGTGCGACTACAGGAGCCACCTCTTGGGATCATTCCTGGAACCTCTGGAGCCCCCGGGAAGGCCTCCTCTGCTTTTGGAGGTCCTCCAGTTGGAAGCCGAGGAGGTACTAGAGGCCCGTGAGCCTCCCCACCCGGCCAGGACGCCGGAGGCACTGAGGCTGAGGAAGACCCTGAGAAGGACCCTGGAGGCCGTAGTACATCGGCGAGACCGGCCTCCTCGGTCCCCGGTGCCCTGGCCGGAGCTGACAGAAGGAGAGGACCGGGAAGGGCCGACAATTACCTTCCCCCCAACTCCCAACCCCGAGGACACGCGTGGGGAATCACCAGGCCTCCCTTGCTTGGCAGGGATAGCCGAGTGGCTGGCGGCTTGCTCGGGTGAGATTGGGAGGCTCAGCCGGGAGCTGGCATCCCTCTCCCGTAGGAACAGACTCTGCAGCCCGGACCCCTCCCCTGTGATGAGGGGAGCCCCCCTTACCTGACCCCAGGGTCCCCCGCTGCCCAGCTGGTGGCGAGGGATGCGCCTGGCGGTGGAGGAGGTGGGCCTGACGAAGACGACGAGGGTCCCAGGAGGAGGGCGAGCGGAACATCGGTGAGTGATCCTCGGCGCGAGCGGCACCCAACCTCACTGGCCCCGGGTATCCATGGAGCTGCCGAAGCCTCCGCGCGAGCAGCGCGTTGCCCCGAGCCCCCTGCCCCGAGCCCCCTGCCCCGAGCCCCCTGCCCCGACCATGGGACGGGACCTCCCCCCGGAGGAGAGGCCTCTGCTTGGTGGCGAAGCCTTGAAGAGTCCCATGCCGGGCCCTTGGTGGAGCCCCTGGAGAGCGCTGGGGCGCTGGACTGGCTATGGCGGGGACGGGAGAGCAGGGGCCGAGTTCCAAGATGGCGAGTCTACCAAAATGGCGTCGAGCCCGGCCAGCCCGGCCTCTATGGCCCCACCCACAATGGTGCACTCGCCCCCGCCCCCCTCCGACTCTGTTCCTGACATAGACCGATCACCCCCTGCTGGACCAGAGCAATCCATACAACTGAGAGTTGAGCCAGCATCCCCAGGGCTAAACATCTCCTCGGTGCTGGCCAGGGCCCCCAGGGCTCAGCCCCGACGCCGGGCCTGCTGGCTGTTGCGCCCCCCCCTGGCGCTACCCCACCATCAGGACCCCGCCCCCTCTCAGTCCGCCCGGGAGAAGAAGGGAAAGAAAAAGAACAGGCCTGGACAGATGAGACGCAGGCGTCAGAAGGGAAAAAGCTCAAGGAGAGTTCAAAATGGCCAACTGCCATCCCCATCACCGGCTGGTCAGCGTGAAGCGCCGGCTAACACCAGCAGCCAGGCGCTGCAACGCATGCCTAACCCTCCCCCGCCGCCGTCCACCATCACGACTGCGGTGGGAAGTAGGTCCTTGACCCCGACTTCAGCAGTGGTGGAATTGGCCGGCCCCAAGAACTCCGGTTGGAGACGCGTCAGGAGGTCCACGAAGAAATTCAGCACGCGGACCTTCTGGGGGGCGAACTTCGGCCCAAACAGAGGTCCGGCACGTAGGGATCCGGCAAAGCCACCCCCCCCACGCGGTCGGTAGGAGTGAAGTGGCCCTTGATCGACAGGCGCCCACAGCTTCCATCTTGGCTTCATGTCCTGGCCTATCCAAGGAAACTGCTACCGTTAATACATCCACCGGCCTGTGCGTGGGTGGCCAGAGCCTCTCAACGTCTTCCCCTTTTCATGGGATTTGCCGGAAACTGAGCCCCCCACTAAACTCCAACTTGTAAACTCTCCTACTAGGGGGGCCCCGATTACAGTGATCTCCGGCATGGGGTATTGTCGCAATAGGCACAGGCCGAGTGCGAGAGGCTCCCTGCGTCGTGCCAAGACCCGGGCTGCCTCTGACCTGCGACCTATCCTGAGGGACACTGTTGTCAGGTCTCCAACTTCCTCCCCCCCTCCTCCTGGTGTTAGTAAACGCTCAGTCCGGAATAAAACGACAACGATCCGGGACTTTATTCAAGACAGACAGGTTGATATTTGCTGCATTACGGAGACCTGGCTCCAGGACAGTGATATCACCTGCCTTCAGGAATTGACACCTCCGGGCTTCGCGCTTACCCACCAGAACAGGACTGGGAGGCGGGGGGGGGGGGGTGGCGATTCTCTCCGTGACCTATTACACCTCAGAGCGGTCCCTGCTTTGGAGGCAGATGGGATTGAAAGTGTCGGCCTGATGTGGGGTGCCCCGGAGAGTACAGCCTTCTTGCTGGTGTACCGTGCACCTAGCGCACCAGCGGGGAGCCTGTCACTGCTGCTGGAGACTGTGGCGGAGTGGGCGTTGAGGTTTCCTAGCCTAGTTGTGCTGGGGGACTTCAACGTCCGCGCCGACACAGCCTCCTCACCATCGGCAGCGGGGGACCTTGTGTCGTCCATGGCGGCACTCGGCCTTTCCCTCTGCGAGTCAGGCCCCACACACCGGGCCGGTCACACCCTTGATCTTATTTTCCATGCAGGTGTCCAAGTGTCCGTCACCTCTGTTACAGAGGTGCCATGGTCGGACCACTGTGCTCTGGGAGTCCGGGTCGAGCAACCTCGCGCCCCGGCAAGGTGCCGAACCAATTTGGGTTCGCCCGAGGGACCTATGGAACCAACTAGGTTCCTGAATGCCTTGAGGGATTTGGAGCCTGTCAGCGATTCGCTCGGTGAGCTGGTTACCACCTGGAACCACGCGCTGTCCTCCGCTCTCGACGAGATCGCCCCTAAACGCCCTCTCAAACCCCGCGCATCCTGTTCCCCTTGGTACACAGATGCACTAAGATCTATGAAGCGGGAGAAGAGACGGCTAGAGCGCAGGTGGAAGAAGCTCCGCGACGGGCCATCGACATCAGCTTATAAGCTTTTTATGGATGCTTATGATCATGCTGTCAAGGAGGCGAAAAAAGTTTACTATGCCTCCTTGATATCGTCTGCGGATTCACGCCCAGCTCAATTGTTCAGGATAATTCGGCAGCTGACGATGGTCCCTACCATCCCAAACAATGACAATTCGGCCCTCTCTGCTGAGGTTTTTCAGAATCACTTCGCAGACAAGATTGCGTTGCTCCGCCGGACCTTCCTTCCACACTTGATACAGTCCAGGAGCTGGAGACTCCGTGGCCCTCCGCCGGGTCCACCTTCGACCAGTTTCGACCACTGGACGCAGAGGAAGTTGACAAGATTGTCGCAGCCCTTAAGCCGACCACCTGCTCCCTCGACCCGTGCCTCTCCACGCTGATTCGAGCTTGCGTGGAGGGGCTACGAGGCCCTCTGTTGAAGATAGTCAACTGCTCCCTTGAGCAAGGGGCTTTTCCAGAGGAGCTAAAAGAGGCGGTGGTCAGTCCATTGCTGAAGAAGCCCGGATTAGACCCCGCGGCTCCTCAATTACCGCCCAGTGTCGAACCTTCCGTACCTGGGCAAGGTGATTGAGAGGGCAGCAATGGACCAGCTGCAGACCTTCTTGGATGACGCAACCTGGCTAGACCCCTTCCAGTCCGGCTTCCGTTCAGGCCATGGAACGGAGACTGTCCTGGTCTCCATCACAGACCTACTCCGCTGCCACTTGGACCGAGGTGGATCGGCGCTGCTCGTGTTATTGGACCTCACGGCAGCGTTTGATACCGTCGATTACCAACTTTTGATACACCGCCTGGCGGTGGCAGGGTGAGGGGACAGCCCTCAACTGGCTGTCCTCCTTCCTCCAACGCCGCCAGCAGCGAGTGAAGTGGGGAGGGCGGTCTCCGGAGGCTCCCCGCTGAGTTGCGGGGTGCCTCAGGGGGCGATCCTCTCCCCACTGTTATTTAACATCTATATGCGACCACTCGCCCAACTGGTATGGAGTTTTGGGCTGGAGTGTCATCAGTACGCTGATGATACCCAGCTCATTCAGAGGTTGGACCCCGGGGCAGTCTCTGTACCCGATAATTTCCATCTTTGCCTTGAAGCCGTTACTGGATGGCTGCGAGCCAGTAAGTTGAAGGTGAACCCGGCAAAGACGGAGATCTTGTGGCTGGGCCGCCCGGGGGGGGGGGGTAGCGACCCAGCTGCCAACGTTCGATGGTGTGGCCCTCTGCCCTCAGCCATCCGTAAAAAGTCTGGGGTCCGGCTGGGCGCCCACCTGTCCATGGAGGAGCAGATCGGCTGCACCTGCAGGACAGCATTCTACCACCTACGGTTGGCTAAGCGCCTGGCTCCCTACCTCTCCCAACGCGACCTTGCTACGGTGATCCAAGCCACGGTCATCTCGAGGCTCGATTACTGTAATGCGCTCTACATTGGCCTTCCCTTGTCGATGATCCGAAAGCTTAAGCTAGTGCAGCACGCCGCAGCCCGCCTCCTCCTGGGTGCTGCAAGATCTGACCGCGCGACCCCACTCTTGCGCGAGCTGCACTGGCTCCCGATTGAATTCGGGTCCTCTTCAAGGTGTTAGTTCTCACCTTTAAGGCCATCTATGGTTTGGGGCCAGTGTACCTGAGGGAGCGACTTACCCCTTATGTGCCCGCGAGATCACTGCGCTCTGAGGAGCTTAACCTCCTTGAGGTGCCTTCCCTTGGAACCTGCAGACTGGCCACTACACGGCGGAGGGCATTCTCTGTAGCTGCCCCAAGTCTCTGGAATGGCCTCCCGGAGGAGATCCGCGCCATCCGCGCTCTTCTGCCCTTCCGCAAGGCCTTGAAGACTTGGCTCTTTAGGAAGGCGTTCGGCCCTTAACTCAACCACACTGTGTGCCATGCCGCCTATGGCCCCCCCAGATTCTTATCTTGTCCCCCAGCCTTTGCTGAGGGCTAGTGTTTTTAAATATGTTTTAACTGCTTTGATGTTTAATGTGTTTTAACTGTTTAATCTGTTTTATTACTCACGGTGTTTATGCTTCTTCTGTAAACCGCTCTGAGCTCCGGAGTGAGCGGTATACTAAATCGAAGTTAATAAATAAATAATAAATAAATAAATAACTCTTGGCAAGGTAGCCAGTCTATGGCTTACAGGAACCAGGTCGCTTCACTCCCTTCAGATCAGAAGTGGCCGACCAACTGAGGAACCGTTCCCACGGAACGTATATTTAATTTCCTCCTTTGTGAGACCAACGCCGCTCTAGGCTTCGTCTCCATTCCTTTCTATTATCTTCAATACTTCGTCTGTGGTCAAAGCTCCTTCCCGGCCGAGCCGCAGCTGTCTCGCTATCTTCCTGAGAAACCTCCTCCCTTTCTATTTCCATCAGCTCATCCCCCGCTGGTTCCCAGATATGCTCTTGGCAACCTCGGCCACCTGGTTTCTCATATGAGTTATCTGAATCGGGGTCAGACTGACCTTCCCCGTCCTCGTAAGCCTCAGGCCAATCATCCTCCCATTGCAAACTGCCTGTAGGAGATGCAAACCCATCGGCCCCATCATCCGCTTCACCTATATCCCCATCAATCAGGTCCAAAGCAATTGGGACCCCCGGGGCGGCCCCTGGCCCCCCCGGCTGCACTGGAGGCTGGGTTGCTACACTATCAGAGCTCTTTGAAGTTCATTCTGCTCCAATGAGAAGGTGTATTCTAGGAGGTACATGTCCTAGCCAACCAGGGGAGGGAGTGGTAGGTTTGAATAGCTGCTAAACTGTGTAAAATGTGATACTCCTTTCTGTATGAGTTATATCAGTTCTTTTGGCAATTATGCTGTTCTCACATTCATTTGGTCAGTTGAATAAAACCTCTGCTTTTGTCTTCAAACTTGGCCCATGTTTTTGTGGTTTTCAAAATACGAGCATGACGTGCCAAGCAGCAAACCTACACTACCTCCTGGTGGCAGATAGCTCATTTTGGTAACAAATCCACTCCAGGTATGGGCCTGAATTGTAAATTACTATCATAAGTATTACTATTATTGTTATTATTTGCTACCTGCCCCTCCTCATGGCTTGAGAAAAGATACAACATAGGTAAAATACATAGACAAAACAAGGAACGACTTTAGAAGAAGTTGTGAGTTTTTGAAAGATGGAGTCAGCACTTTGCATGCTCCTTAAAAGTGAATTAAAACCTGAAATGGACTCACCATTCCACTGACACAGAGGCCAACAGCCATCATAGGAACAGGGAAGACCTTAGGCCTAATAGAGATCTTAAGAGGGCTTTAATTTCTGCTCTCCAAACCCATTTAGTTGGTGCCAAACATTTCTGTATCTAATCACCATTTCCTTTCCTTTTACCTTTTGTACCACAAGGGAATTATAGAGCAGATAAGGGATGCCTGAAAATTTAACTTGGTTCCCTTTTAATAAGATGTTACCAAAATAACAATTTTCATCAAAAATAGGATGAAAAAACAAGGTTTGTTAAACATTACGTTGGGGAAATAGAAATTTGCAGATTCACCCAAATAGATTGAACTTATTTCTGGCTCTCTGAATGATTAGCCAAGTTTGTGGTACTAAATCAAGGGGAGGCAACATTTTTTCTGATATCCTTCTTATCTTTCATAGTATCATAAAGTTGGAGGTGACAATCTTTAGTATATGGTGGCCATGTACATGTTCCTTTATATATTGGGAATAGCTGTGCCTGTGGTTTGGGGAGAACCAGTCTGCTGAACTAGAGCTTTTGGAGGGAAGGGTTCAAATGTCCACTAAGCTGTGGAAATCTACTAGGTGACCTTGAGAGTCACACTCTCTTAGCCTTAGAGGAAGGCAATGGCAAAGACCCTTTAAATAAATCTTGCCATGAAAACCCTGTGATATGGTCACCTTATGTCACCATAAGGCAAAAGTGACTTGAAGGCACACAACAGCAGCAACAAATGTGGTTCAGAATTGCATTTTGCTCTCTCAATTTTAAATAGCAATTTTCCAGATTTTATATTTTCAATACATATGTTAGAAATAATATTTATTTTTTTAAAAAAACAGGCAGAAGATAATACTAACAAATACATCCATCTCAAAGTATTGCTTAATGTCATGTTAATCCCCTTATCTCATGTAGGTTGGGAAAGAAAACTTCATGTACAAGCCAGAAAACTCACATTCACATGCTCGTATGCTATTAAAAATGTTATTCATTTGAAAAAGCAATTGGATTGTTTTATTTCTTTTCAATGGAAGTATAGAATAACATCTCTAAATTGGAAATGTGAATAAGAAGTAGGAGATGAAGCCTTAAATATGAAAAAGAAAAGGCAATGGAACTAGTTTTTAACTTTTGTAAACACAGACCAGATGAAAATATACCCCAATACATTGAAATAAAATCATATTGCTGGGAAACGATGAAACTAGTCTGGTGGGACAAATGTTTTAATTTTAATTAAGAAATGCAAATTAATAAATGTGCCTAAAGGACAAGATACCAAATGTATTGCTGCTTAAAAGGAGAATCTCAACAAGTACTTAAAGCCTCTGTTGAATAGCCAGTGTGGAAAAAGAAGCCTTCAAAGAGAACAGAGGCAAAGTATGTCATCAGAACTAAATGCCCGAGGCTTGTTAAAATGCTTGATTAGAATTACACAGCTTAGAAATTCACAAGAGTGATTTGTTTATTATTTTTATTGGAACAGGAATCAAACAAGAATAAATAACCATAGTAAACAGGTACAACAGCTTCAAGATCACACATCTCTTTTGTTTTGCTGGTCTTATATCAAGCCAAGATAGTTAAACAATGAGTAGCATTTGTATGTAAGTGTACAGTGTTTCCAGGTGTACTCTCCTGACACATGTCTAAACTTCCACATAGTCGGAGAATTTACTGCATAAAAGTATCTGTCGGAGTTGGCAGTAGTGCATCCCAGTAATCTGATGAAAAAATAAAATTTAAAAAGTAATTGCATTGGGGAATAGTAGATAATATTACTGTAGTGCTTCAAATAAGGAATTTATCAGCTCATGTAGGTCAAAGAGTTGGAGAGAATATATACATGCAAAGCATACGGTAAAATGAACTTCCATAAAGCAAAACTTTGCTGACAATGAGTAAATTTCTCACAAGAACCCCTCATCACTGTAGTAATGAAAACTTTAAATGATCTGAAGTGTAGAATAGGGTGTACAAAGCTTTGGACTTCTGCTTTGTAATTTGAAGATTCATAGGATTCATTAATACAAATCTCCAATTTACTCATCAAAAGGGGATTCTCCCGAAGCATTATGAATCAAAACACAAGCCTCCAAAACTTTCAGAGAATCCTAAAGATTTGTTGTTTCAAAGGGTTTTTTAAACATACTCTGTCCATAATTCTCTGGGGTAGGAGGGGGCAGAGGCTGATGTGATTGACAAGGACAGCTGCATGTTGTTGCTTTTTTCCTTGTCAGCCCATCAGAAGAAGAAAGCCAATCATGTAGCTTTCTGTAAAGCTGGTCTCCCCTCCCCTCAGCGTCTCTGTGTCTTTGTGGTGTTTGCAGAAGAGAGATAAGGCTGCATGTTGGGAGGTCTATTCTGTTTTTTCTGTAGCTTTTTAATAATTCTTTTAGCTTCTGTCCCTATATATTATTTTCCAAATCCCTTCCCAAACAGCCCTCTGCCCCCAAATCCAGCAAGTCAGATCTTCAAGATCCTACTTACAAGCTTGATTCCTCTATCATGAACAGCATTTCACTTTAAAATTATGCTTATTACCCTCATATCTTGGGATTGTATGTATGAAATATATAGGATTCATGAGACAATGTTTCACAACATAAGTGCATAGACTTTTATAGTATCTGGCCGTAAGCCCGTCCGGGCCTGGGGCCTTGTTATTTTTTAATTTTCTTATTGCACTAGTGACTTCTGGTATTGTGATTGGATTATTGAGCTTTTCTCTGTATTCATCTGTGATTTTATCTAATTTTCTACTGCTGATGTATTTTTGTACTAACTCTTTACTGATGTTATCTGAGGAGTATAATTTCCTATAGAATTTTTGGAATTGGTCTCTGATTTGGGATTCATCGTTATAGATCTTGCTATCCTGGATAATTTGTGTTATGTGATTTCGTTGGTTTTTTTGCCGTATTTTAGCCATTAGCCACCTAGCAGGCTTGTTGGCATTTTGAAAGTGTTGCTGTTTGTAGCACAGCAGTTCTCGTTTGTGCCTGGGGGGCAGGGGCCAGGACCGGGGGTCCCATTGGCACTGGGGCCTGCAGCAGCAGAGTTGGATTCTGAAGAGGATTTAGAAGGGTTAGCAGAAGGAGAGTTTCCCATTACTGGGCCTCCTTCTCCCACAGAAAGCCTGGCTTGGGAGGAAGGTTGGCTTGACCCTTACGACGAGACAGATAACCAGGTGCAAATGGAAAGCAGTGATAGCGAAACTTATGAACAGCCGGGGGGGAGAGGTTCACAGGATCCTTTGAGTAAAATCATGGAAGAGAGCGGCTGAGAATCTAGGGAGGAGAGCTCTCATGGAGATAGAGACCCAGGTGCTGGGAGGCAAGGCCGAACCTTTGATAGGAGACGAAGCATCGAGACTAGCAGGAGGGGATGGTACCATAGCCTAGACAGGCCGAGGTCCGTTAGCAGAGATTGGAGACGACGAAGCCTAGAGCGTCGGGGACCTCGGCCGAAAGATTTATAGGATCCGTGGGAACGAATCCTCAGTACTTCGGCCACGTCTCTTCTGAGCAGGCGTGAAGCGAAGTTGGTCCACGGAGCTAAGTTGGCTAGTGGCGTACCAAGTCTTGCCTTGTATCTTGTACCTTGCCTTGTTCCTGAATCCGCATTGCTGTGCGGAGCCTTGTATCCTGCCTTGTTCCTGAATCCGCATTGCTGCGCGGAGCCTTGCCAAGTCTTTTGGAAACTTTACCAAGCTGTTTTGGACATTTGATCACCTTTTGCTTTTGGACTTGCTTTTGCCATTTCTATGGACAATATCTCTTTTGAACTGTTTTTATATTCAATAAAGTAGTTAGCCTTCAGTCCGTCTCTGTGTGTGTGATTAAGGGGCCGGTCAAGTCCGTGCATCGTGACACTGTTTTAGGAATAGTAGATTTTTTAAAATCTTATCTAGATCATAAATTTCTTTTTGTTTTAGAAGAGATTTTAGCTGTTTTTTTGTGTCTGTGTCATTCGGGTTTTGTTTTAAATTATTTTCTGTCATTTTGATCTTGCTTAGTAAATCCTTTTCAATCTTATGTCTGTTCCTGGTTCTGATTATGTTATTTTGTATAAAGTGGCCCCTGATAACCGCTTTCCCTGCATCCCAAATGACTCTATCTGCCGTACCTTTATTTAAGTTTAATATGAAATATTCTTCTAGGATTCTTTTATACCTTTGTATTTGTTCCTCACTATTCAGTAGGTCCTCATTCAGCCTCTGCTGCTTGTTCTTCCCTATTTTAAATTCAAGAAAGCAATGGTCAGAAAACGATTTCGGATTTATACAAATATTTTTGATTTTGGACAAGATGTTTTTTGTCACCCAGACCATGTCAATCCTGGACCACGTACAGAATCTACCCGAATAATAAGTATAATCTCTTCCTCCTGGATTGTGTTCCCTCCATGCATCTAGTACTTCAAGGTCTGCAAGAACTTCCTTGGCCTCTTTGGGGAGTTGTCCCGAGCCCTTCCTTTTACCCTTTCCTTTTCCACTTGATCTATCTAATTCTTTCTCTACCACCCCATTGTAATCCCCAATAATGATTAAATCATCGAAGCTTTCTTTTGAGATGGATTTCATCAGGTTATGAAAAATTTAACCATAGGGTCGTTTGGCGCGTAGATATTACAAAGGAGGATTTGTTTGGCATTCCACGCTATCTTAACCCCAATTACTCTGCCATCATTGTCTTTGAACGCTAGAGCCGGATTTAAAGATTCCTTAGCATAAATTGCTACCCCTCTTTTTTTCTTGTCAAATTAAGAAAGAAACACCTCCCCCAGTCTATCTTGTTTTAGATATTCTGCATCACAAGCTTTGATATGGGTTTCTTGCAAAACCACCACCTCGGCTTTTTTACTATATAATTGGTTGAATACCCTTTTTCTCTTATTGGGATTGTTTAGCCCATTCACGTTATTTGAGACAACCTTAATTTCCATTGTAAAATTTCCTTAACTCTCTGTCTTTCCTCGCTCTGGTCTGCATCGTCCATTCCATCTGCTTAGACTGGTCCCCTCTGTCACCCTTTTTTGTTGGATTTCGCCTTCTTCTCTCTCTTCATTCTCGTCCTCATCTTGTTCAGACATTTCGTCTTCTTCAATGTTATCTTTCCTCTCCTTTCCGTTGTTTCTTCCATCGTTATAGTCATGTTTATATTTGCCTTTACGTAAGTCCTTTAAGAGGGCCTTTGCTCTTTCTTCAGAGGTTACCCATTGCCTTTTCCCTTCTAGCGTTAGCATCAGGCCTTCCTTTTTCTCCCACCGAAATTTGATGTTGAGTCTTTTGAGTTCATCGGTCAAGGCATAATATTCCTTTCTTTTGGCCAAAATAGATGCGGGGATTTCTTTCAAGATTATGATTTTGCGCTTGTTGTAGAAAATTGGGTTTCTTGCGTTCTCCCTCAGGACATCGTCTCTAATTTTTTTCCTGTTGAAAAGCACCAAGACGTCACAGATAGATTTATTCTTCCTAGAGAAATTAGTGGATATTCTAAATATTTGGTCCACCTCTTTATCAGTATCTTCTAATGTTAATTTCAGCAGCTTGGCAACTATCTCTGTCATGATTCCCCTAAGATCTTCCTGGTGATCCTCCTCCACGTTCCTAAAGCACAGCTGAAATTCTTTCTCCTTTAGGTCCAGTAGCTCCTGCTGCTCCTCCAATTTTTTGTTTAGTGTTTCAAGATTGCTAATCTTTTTCTTGAGGCTTGCCTCCAGTTGGTCATGTTTTGCTTCTAATTTGGTCTCTTTCTGCTGGATTATTTTTATGTCTTCCTGCATCGAGTCCATCTTTTTTCAATATTGGCTATATCGCCTCTTAAGTCTTTTTTAAAGTCTGCCATTCCTTCTTTAATGAGCCTTTCTTGGTCTCTTAACAGCTTCTCTTGTTCCTCCTGCCTATTTGCTGCCTCATCTTGTTTATTAGATAGTCTTTGCATCTCAGCAAAAAGGTCTTCTGGTGTTAGTTCCCTTTGTTGGGAGTCTTTTCTGCCTGGGATCTTTTTGGTAGACATTGTGTCTTTTGAGGCTTCCCTCCCTTTCTGGAGTACCATTACCCTAGGCACACTTTGATTTAATTAAAGTTCAGATCAGTTTAAGTTCTTTCGCTATGTTAAGTAAGGTAGAGACTATGGAGAGAGTCTTGAAGGGATATTGTCCTATGTTTATTAAAGTATCTTCAGCTAGAGGGTCTGCCTCTTACCTTCCTCTATGTTACGTTGTATCTATGTCTTCCCACAGCTTAGCTGTGTTGGTGGGGTTGTTCCTTCCTGTCTTGCCTGCAGGGCACTTCCGCCTTACCACTCAGTTTATACTGTATGTCTTCACTGCGGCAGTTGCATCTTCATCCTTGTTGTGCACTCCTGACAACAGTCGCCTCCCTCTCGTGTATTTTCAGCATTTACAGCGAGGTTTCAGCTCCGCTATTGAAGCTGGAGCATCAGCCAGTCATCAAGGCGATCTGGGAGGTGTTCTCTGTCTTTCCTTCCTACTCCTTTTCCTGTCTCCGCCTCTCCTCCTCTCTTCTATTGGGTCCTGAAATGGGAGTGGGAGTGGCAGGCTGTCCCGCTTGACGCGACGCTTCTCATCCCCCTCCTTCCGTCTCCCTCCGCCTCCTCACAACCACGAGGGCTGGAAATGGTGGACTCCGCGTCTCCAAGGTCGCTGGTGGTTTTCCCCCAATGCAAGGTTCTCGGGCTCCTGGGCCAACGGAGCCCCCCCCCCCTGGGTGCCTCTCAGGTAGATTTGTATATCACCGTACTGGAAGTTGCTGGGGAGGGGGTTTATCCTCGCTTTCTCTCTTCTCCTCTTCAGCCCTTTATCTAACAAATCTACAAGGATGGTTGCTCTGGCCCTGGCTCATGTGCCCACATCAGTTTGGGGCAGTTGAAAGGCTTTTCTCTTGTCTCAGTTTGGTTTCAGTACTCAAAGTAATTATTAAAATCAGCGCTGGTGAGTGTAGTCAGGGTTGCGGGCCTGTTTGGCAAGTGCAGAGCCAGCTCCCTTGCCATCACTCCTGGTCTGCTCGGCGCTCCCCCGTCATGTGGAAACGCTTTGCTGGGTCCAGTTGACTCAGCTACGGGTCGGCTATTCAGGGATCTATAGTTCCAATCCCTAATGGAGAGCCAGTGTGCTCTACCCGGCTCTGCTTACTTGTCACCCTCAGAGCCTTCTGAGGATGCGACCGCTCGCCATAAGCGCTGACCGGAAGTGCCCATAAAGTACTTAAAGTACAAGATAAGTTTCAATTCTGTAGGCTACCGACCTGCATAAAATGATTGCACCAACCCTGTATCTGTACAGAAAAAAGGAACAGTAAAACAAAAGAACTCTGCTCCTCGTCTGACTTGCGTCTTCGCCTTAGCCAGTAAGATCAAGCTTTTAAAAATAAACGCTGTTTGAACAGAAATTATGATGCATAAATATTTTTGTAGCTACACATCTTATGGAACTTAACATCACTCTCCCACTCCTGTGTTTTTATCTCATATACCTGCATGTCAATACAGCAATATAGGTCACCTGTTTTGCCATTCCCATCAGAAACTGATTCTTCCCAAACAGCTGCCACCAGAGGACCTGAGGACCAACAGCAGTCATCCATTAAAAACATAGCTTAAGGCTATATCCTTAGACACTTTGCTTGAATTAGGAAAGCAACTCAGTGTTATGGAACTGAGGAATAACCCCCCTCCCCAACCCAATTAAATGTTGACTCTATAGTACTGTAACAATATAACCAGAAACTAATAAATATTGCAATATATTACAACAGAAACAGTAGAGTAATATTAAAAATATATAACCTATGAGGGCAATAGTCCCACAGTGGGCAACA
This sequence comes from Anolis apletophallus, assembly GCA_030556195.1. Classification (NCBI taxonomy): domain Eukaryota; kingdom Metazoa; phylum Chordata; class Lepidosauria; order Squamata; family Anolidae; genus Anolis; species Anolis apletophallus. The sequence continues at coordinate 61,361,355 of JARBWK010000006.1, read as the reverse complement.
ACTCAAACTAATTGAGAAAAATGAGTGTGCACTCCCAGCATTCACCCTGTTCTTCACAGTCATCTGTTAGATATGGCCCAGTTAATTGCAATGTAGTATAGAGCTTGCATGGGAATTAGTAAAAAACTAATCATACATTCCAAATAAGTTATATAAATCAGGAGAAATGCATACAGAGGTATTTTGCATAAACATGCTCAGCTCACATTCCCTGACTGGCCAATATTTACTTTTCTTTAATATTTGGGACCTTCTAGGCTAAGGATGGAAAAGGAGATAATATTATATGTAGTAAATATTAGTATATCTGTCATTACATGTTGCAGTGCTCAGCGTAGTGGCCCATGCTTCCAGTGTAATTGTTCCCATTTCTGTCTCCAATAATGTGTGGCTACAAAGTGGGCCCAGTTCTCGTTAAACTAATTTTCTTTTTTCATTTTTGGACTTACTTTTCCTCCATAATATTTTTTCTTCTTTCAGACTGCATATCTCCCAACTACCACAAAATCCCAAAGAGACTCTTAGGGGATCTATCTGAACTCTGCCTTGCAACATGTCATGCAGAATTCTTATTTCCCATTATAGAGAGAACACTAAATTCACTCAGCTACCACTGCAGTGAGCAAATCTTTGTTTAAATGTTACTGCTCTTCAGATGGCTCCCAATCTTGACAACCAGTCATGGCTGGATCAAGGAGATGGTACATAAAGCAGAACCTCAAAACATAGCTTCATCAAGCATACATTTTAGCTGCTGAAGCCCCCCTGCTTCCACATGATTATTTACTAGCTAGTAGGCTTGGTTGATTTTTTTTAAAAAAAAACCAGTTCAAAACCTGTTTCAGATGTAGGGGGGCACTGGTGGTTCAATTCGGAATTGAATTCCAAATTTTTCAGAAAAAAATTTCAGAACTTTCTGAACTTTCTGAACTTTCCAAATTGCTTGAAAGTATCAAGGCAGAAAATCTCACAAGATCTGCTTTGAACTGAGTTATCGGAGTCTACATTGCCATATATGTGAAATTTGATTCGACTGTGTGGAAGATACCTTAGGTACCAAAGCTTCTCTGCATTATAGGGGTCTATCTATATTGACCCTATAGTCCAGTGTAGACTGCATTAGATGGTACTGTAGGATCTAATCCGCTCTTGTTTTGGTTCTATCTCTCTTTCTTGGAGGAAAGGGAGCAGAATATCTACCTCGCTCCCTCTCCCTCTCCCTCCCCCTCTCCCCCCCTATCTCCCTCTCACCCTGTATTTTTCAGGAAGCAAACAGGAAAAAGTGGGTTTTCCTGAATGGCGCAGCTCTAATTGAGCTGGGACAAGTTAATTGCATCCCTTTGGAGGTGCTGGAAGGAGGGCGGCTTTTGCAGAGCTGAGCTTGGGAAAAAAGAAAGGGAAAGAGGGCAAAGGGATAAAAAAGTGGGTCGGGATTATTTAAAAATAATTAAAACATCTTGCGGTATCACTTAATCACTGTTGACAAGCTTGGCAGGAGGCTTAAAACACAAGGATCAAGCAGCCAGGTCTTGGGAGATAAGAGGTGTGTCCTGACAATGGGGCTGGCTCACTTCCAGGATTGCATCTAGACCTGAGAATGAATGTGGTTTGAGACCATGGCTTCAACAAGCAGGGCTCGGTGCCCTGGAAGCATCCTTGGGAGTTGTCGTCATTTTGCAAGCCTTCTCTCCCCAAGAAGAATGGGGCCTCACCAAAGGACATCCCCCACCCAGGATCCCCTGGCAGCTCAAGTGGTGTGAAATGGCATTCATGCCCCCCCAAGTTTCCCCAAGCTGACACTTTTACTCCACACAATCGACCCAGGTCTCGAGAGGTCAGCCTGGACCCCACTTTCCCCCCTCCACCAGTCTCCTCTCCCTCCCCTTTCCCCCCTTTTCCTTTCGGCGACACTCCACCTTTCCATTCTGCTTCAAGTCAACAGATCCTTATCATCTGCTTGCCTCTCAGCAAGCTAGTAGAGGGCTGAAAATTCACTGAATTATTTCCGACTCACTTCATGAGTCATAACAAAAATGGCAGAAAAGGCTTCAGAAGGGCAAAGGAACTTCTGGTTTTAAAAAAGCTTCAATATTGCTCCAAAAAGGAAATTTTAACAAAATTAATACGAGCAACGAGTTATCCAACACGACTCTATCCATAGCAAACAATTAAGGAGAGCCTTATAAATGTGTTTTCATCCTTCAATAAATACTATTGAGCAATTTGCACAGACAAATGTATTTTTCTTTAGCATGCATAATAAATGTTCTATAAGCATAAATATATATATTCCTCAATCGCTAATCTGTATATGGATCATCTAGAGACACAAAATCTGGCCACCAATAAGAACATTACACATGTTTGGAGATTTATTGATGATGCTTTTTAAAAAAATAATAAGACAATCTACCAATATGACATAATTTTAGGAGTGGCTAAACTCATGGCACACAAATATTGTTTTTTCCCTAGAACACAGCATTTCATCTGTGAATTTTCTAGATGTAACAGTGTATAAATGGAACTCTACCATCAAGATTAAACCATACCACAAACCCACAGATAGAAACTCATATTTACACTACAAAAGTTACCACATACATGCCCTCAAAAATAACTTGCCATACTCGCAAATGTTAAGAATTAAATAAAACTCCTCTTTGGGAGAGGATTATCAAATAGAAGCCCATAAAATGGTGATTGATTTCTCCAATAAAGCATATCCCAGTGAGGTTATATTGAAAGCAAAGAAGAAAGCAGATGGAATTCCACGCACATCGCTGTTATCCCCCACAATAAGGAATACACCAACCCGCATTGTATGGCCTTTGACAGTAACCCAACATAGCAAAAATATAATACAAATAGTGAGAAGACATTGGCCCATTATATTCACAATTAAAGGACTGGAAAATTACCCCATGGTAGCTCATAAAAGAACGTGTAATAGAAAAGACCTGTTGATACATACAAAACTTGGGGGGGGGGGGCAAACATAGCAATTTAAGCCCTGGAACATTCCCATGTAGGTATTGTAAATTTTGTAAATTTATAGATAAGAGAAAACAGGTATCTAACTAGAAAACAGGTATCTAATCTAATTGCAAGTGCAATAAGCTCTATATTGACCAGACAAGTAGAATGTTGAAAATAAGATTAGGAGAGCATCAATCTAAAATTCATAATGGCTCTGAGGAATCACATTTTTATAGACATTTTAAGGAGGCAGGACATGACAGCGAACATATGCGAGTGATCGGCTTGGAAAGGGTTATTGTGGAAACGCACGGAGACATCAGAAAAGTGCTACTAAAAGCTGAAACAGGGTGGGTCGTTAAATTAATTAGTGAATGGCCTGCAGGGCTTAATGACCAGCTCAATTACTCGGATCTTTTGATCTAAATGCACCTGATCACGTTCCTAAGGTAAATATAAGGAATGTTGCTAACAGAGTGAGTTATTTCCAAGCGGAGGAGGCAAACCACAATTGTGGTTCCCCAGAGCAATCGCATGGAGTCATTAAGGTATTATCCATAATATTTATATTATTGCATGAAATGATGTTACCCACGTAATGTTTGGAGCAATGCATTTACCATTGGGATATTATACAGTGTATTTATTATGGAAATTATATTTTGTAACAGCATGATATTATAATTTGCTTGGACATCGCACCTTCGACATTGCCATTGCCCTGATGAAGTGAATGCGAAACGGGTTTTTTCCAGGCCAGGAGTGGTAGTCCTTACTGCTTCCCATCGGCAGCATTTCCCATGGCAATTTTCCTCAAACGGAGATGTATTTACTATCTGACACGCTGAGACACTACAGCACCCAGGGAGCAATTTCTCCTGTCATCGTCTCCATTCAGAATTGTTATATATCGGCTTCCCTTTCCCTTGCCATTACAGAGGACTGAGGAGCAAGGTTTGCACCAGAAAAGTGGGTTATTGTACCAATACAGAACTATGGACTCCACTTTGGAACATTATATTCGTATGTAGCAAAGCTCCATTCTTGACAGGATACTTGACAGGACAAGGGGAAAAGGGCATATGGTTAATTGTTAGTGTTATTGTGATTGTTATGTATGTTGCTGGTGTTGATAATATATTTATGTATTGCATTTGTGAGGAATATATATATTTATGCTTATAGAACATTGATTATGCATGCTAAAGAAAAATACATATTGTAATTGAGCCTTCGGCTGCTACTGCTAGTAGCAATGGGGAAGACACTGGGTCAATAGCTTCAAACAGTAGTATGGATTTGGGTGAGGCTCTGTATAATCAAGCCCCTGCAGCTGGGATTAAAAGGGCTGCTAATGATTCCAGTCTTGAAGGGATGGAACAGAGAAGAAAGATCCAGCAAATACTTAGAGCTCCTTCTGATTCAGAAACCTTTGAAGGGTTCTCTGGGAATGAAGAAAGGCAGTCAGAAGAGAGTGATGCCGAATTAGACTGGACAATGGTTCAGGAAGTAAGACATGTATGTAATGAAGATTCTGGTGATAGCACCTTTCTGGGCTTTGACAGCGATCAGGATTGGCCTTCTGAACATTCAGAAGCAGAGTGGGACACTTTAAGCTACCAAGATTGTTGGGAAAATTGGAGGACTGAACATGGTTCAGCAGCTGTAGGAAATGAAGCAGCAGCTGTTCATGAACAGAGTGGGTCTTCAGACGAATCTGATGTGTAAGGGTTTTAACCTTTAAGGCCTTACACGGTCTAGGGCCTGTGTACCTGAGGGACCGCCTTACCCCATACGTTCCCCCGAGATCGCTACGCTCAGAGGAGCAGAACCTGTTAGTTAGTCCATCAATCCGCTCCTGCCATTTTTCTACAACTAGGCAGCGAGCTTTCTCTGCTGCGGCCCCTGTGTTATGGAATTCACTTCCAGACGACAGCCGTGTGATCTCAGAGCTCGTCCCTTTCCGGAGGGCGTGCAAGACCGCCCTTTTTAGACTTGCTTTTAGTTAAATCGGAAATGTACTTGCATGATCATGTCTATGAGTTTTATGGAATTTGTAATTCCTGTTATTTTAATCATTGTTACACTCTGGTGTTTTTATTGTATGTTGTGATCCGCCCCGAGCCTGCAGGGAGGAGCGGAATATAAAACTGAATAAATAAATAAATAAAAGAAATTGGCTTTTGGGGCTGCATTTGCTGCAGTCAAAGAGTTGATGTCTGGTTCTTGTCTCTGACATTCCTGTGTTCCTGATATCGTGTGCCTTGTTCCTGGTTCCAGTTACTCGTGAGTTATGGGTTACTTCTCCACCTTTAGGCTTGGGGTGAGCTGCTATTTGGGAAAAGGTGGGGGGTTTGGGATTCAATGTTTGCTTTTCTGTTTAATTGCCTGCCGTGTATTCCTGTGGCGGGGCTTGGTCTCCGCTGAGTCTACGTGAGTTCCTGCTACAGAGTTTGTTATTGTATGGCATGGAGGGAGGCTGGCACTGTGCTTTTATGGGGACTTTGAATTATGTATCTTCTGTATACTCAGCTCCTGATTACCTTTAGCTGCCTCCTCCTTTCATCCATCATTCTCCTGCCCTTGACCCTTGGATTGGCTTTTCGACTACTCTTCTGGATCTTCCTACATCGGACTTCGCAGACGGACGGCTTTTGCTGCATTATTTTGTGGGGTTTTTTCCTGGGATTTTTGAGGGGTTTTTTTGAGCCGAGTTGGCTACTTTTTTGTTAGTCCCTTTTCCATTTATTGTTCAAATAAACTTTTGTTATCTCTTTTTATCCTTGGGCTTGGCTTCTTTGGTCTCTGTATTTGTACATTTATCTGTGCAAATTGGTCAATAGTATTTATTGAAGGATGAAAACACATTCATAAGGCTCTCCTTAATTGTTTGCTTAGGTTTGACTTGGGTAACCAAGTTTGTTGTAGCACGACTCTATCCATGCCTACTAGCTAGTGGAAAGGTCCAAAAACTGAATGCACAGTGACAAGGCCTATTCATTGACCTCATGGAAGATTTGATGTCAATGTTGTGAACATAGCTGGATGCTTCCCTGCTATCAGCACCCCCAATGCTCTACAAGCCAGTAAATGCCAATGTTGGCTACAACAAGTAACCGGTGGAGGGAAGCAGGGAGTTTGGTCACTGCATGGAGTTAGTAGACTTATATAGACAAACACTGGATGCACAGCTGAGTACATTACTAATAGGAGTTCAGTGTATATTTTGGCATAGTTTTTAAAACTACCTAAGGCTTGCCCAGTGGTTATTTTCTAAATGGCTTTGCTGTCTAAAATGTGGAGCAGTACAGGAAGTCACCAGCTGATCTCTCAAATGTTTGCTTGCTTGTTCTTTGTTGGTGGTGGTTTTAACACACAAACTGGTTCTTTCTTCGGGGAGAGATACAACCTTTCTCTTCATAATCCATATGCATTCATGCCCATGAATAAATCCCTTAGCAAAGACTAATTGACTGCCTAATATATTTTTAGTTCATTCATTTTTTCAATCATAGGAGAGTGAGGAAAATGTCTGATGGGGGGATGGTGAAGGAGAATTCTTTAAATTTGCTTTAAAATGGTTTCTGGGCCTGATAGCTTTGTCTTCTCTGAATGGTATTGCAGAAAACTTTGTTTCAGACTTGCCTGCTGTAGCTCATTGAAGGGGGCTGGAGTCCACAAATGTTACTACAAATAAAATCTCTTGGCCTTTGACATGTCACAACACTTTTCCCCCCTGCAGTATCCTAACACCTTTCACAGGGTTTTCTTGGCATTCAGAAGAGGGTTTTTTAATGTCTTTCTTTAGACTGGGAGGTTGTGACTTGACCTTAAACAAAACTCTATTCTGAGGTGTCACAAGGCATTTTGTGTGTTTGCTGCAAGAAACTAACACAGTTTTTTGTTTTGTTATATGCCTTTAAATCTGACTTATGGTGACCCTTTCATGGGATTTTCTTGGTATCATTTATTCAGAGAATGTTTGCCCTTCCTCTATGGACCTCATAGCATTAGATAAATTCCCAGTCCTATGACACTTTCTTAACGCAGCCGGCATGGAGGCAACCGAATTTCAACCCACGATAGGTTGAGATGGAGCAATGCTCCATGTCTGCTGCATTGAGGAAATGTGGTAGGAAGGGGAAACCTGAACATAGGAGACTATATGAGTTCAAGTAGAGAATCATGGGGACAATGCAGGATCATGCAAGTGGGTGGTGTGAGTGATTCAGCAAGCTGGGTGACCAATTCAACCCGCGACCTCATGGTTTACCCTGCCACCCTACGGGTCTCCCTGCTGTCCCCCACATCAAGGCCCAAAACATGATGAGGTCATTTGACTGAGAGAGTATGATTGACCCAAGGTCATCCAGAGTATTTCCATGACTCTGGAACATTAAGCTCTAATGTTCCAGAGTTCTAGTCCAACATTCAAAGGTGATATCCACCCCTTACCTCTGGGTGACTAGCTTGTTTGGGATATTCCTGGGTTTATAAAAACATGGATAGCATTACTACCATGACTCACTTTCAAGGAAGCTTACAAATTATTGAAACCAATATAGCACATTTTGTCTTATTCATTTTCTTCTATCAACATCGTATGTTCCAGGTGATCCTTTTCAGTAGTGATTGCTTGCATTTCCCTGCTGCCTGCTAAAAAATCAAATTGTCACAGCAGTTAAATTTATAGAATTTATACAAATATATATGGATTCAAATGGCCACCATACACCATTCTCTCTATCCTGCCTATTAATAGGAACAGTGGTAGAACTTAAATAGCTACTCTCTGAAGGCACAGCGGAAAAGCTAGGTTTTCAGTTGTTGTTTTTTAAGGTCTCCAGAGTGGGAGCTTTCTTAATTTCTCTGTGTCAGCTCCTGGCAGGACCTTTGAACAAACCACGCTCACTCAGGTTCTTCCTGGGACGAACAGTTTATTCGTTCCTATCCACAGCTTGAAAAAGACAGAACTGAGGTTCCCGCTCAAACGCACATTCAAGTCCGCCAGCTCCCTCCTCCTTCTCCCTCCCACCGTTTGTCTTTACAACATGCAATACACATTCCATTGCCCAGTCCTCCTCCAGCCATCTGGTCTTCTTATCAGATGTTGGTTGTGGCCAGGCAGTTTGTTTATATAACTGTCTCTGGGCGCAACTGACACTCTGGGCAAGGAATTCCAGAGTCGAGGGGACACAGAGGAGAAGGCCCTCTCCCTTGTGGCCATCAGCCGAGTCTGTGAGACTGGCAGCGGTGACAGGAGGGCCTCCCCCGAGGAGCGGAGGGTTTGAGCTGATTCATGGAGAGAGATCCAGTCATGAAGGTAGGCGGGTCCTGAACTGTTTAGGGCTTTATAGGTGATCACCTGTACCTTGAATTGGGACCGGAAAATAAATGGCAGCCAGTGAAGCTCTTTAAACAGGGAGGTTGACCACTCCCTTGTAGTGGGGGAGAGGCTTGCGTACCCTAATGAAGTTGTGAGCTATGCTCACGGTGGCATAATAGCCACTGGTAGGGCCTCCTATGCCCAACAGGTCACAACTGAAGGGCCTGACAAAGAGCGTCAAAGGGCAGGATGGGCTCTCTAGCCTTTTGCCAGCCATCCTAGGAGAGGGAAAACTCTGATTCTAAGATTCTAAGAGAAGGAAACTCAAACCAAACCTGTGACCTGAGGACCTCGCTGCCACCGTCCCAGCTTGCTAGGCCCCGGCAGACAAACGTTTGGTCTAAAGGGTGAGGCCAGTTCTGTGCATACTGCGCTCTACCAGAAAACTCTTTTGCACAGGCTCAAAGGACACATCCAACCTCCGCATCATCAATGCGCTTGTGGAAAGCGTGGGATGAGTCCTTCCTGGATCTTCGTACCCCTCCCTGTAACTTGCCCCAGTTATTAATCTGGTTGCTGATCGCTGGACAAGTTGTAATTTATGGGCTGTCTTCAAGGGTAGCCCCATGTAAAGTGCATTGCAGTAATCCAGTGTAGAGGTAATTAAGGCATGGACCACCGTGGTCAAGTCAGACTTCACGAGGTATGGTCGCAGTTTGCGCACGAGTTTTAATTGTGCGAAGGCCCTCCCGGCCACCACCGACACCTGTGCATCAAGCGTCAGCGCTGAATACTTAGATTGAGTCTCTGGGTTCATTTACATTGTAGAATTAATGTGGTTTGACACCACTTTAACTATTGTTTCGTGAGACAATGGCAATCTTTGCGAGATAAAGTTTGTAAAACTACAACCCTCATAATTCCATAGCATTGAGCCCTTGAAGTTAAAGTGGTATCAAACTGCATTAATTCCACAGTGCAGTATTTGTATCTGTGAAATTCTGAAAAGTATCTTGTTTCTGATGTTCAATATGAATGAAAATACCTATGCAGAAAAGCTAAGGTGCTATACAGTCCAGCATCTCCCATTTCACACACTTGATATTTTGATTAGTTGATAATGAATTGTAGGAAAGCCATGTTTTTAACGCAAGGAATCAATGCCCCCTTGTCTCTAAATCAATGCAGGGAATACTAATGCAGAATAAATGAATACAGTTTATCACAGACACTGAAAACCTTTCAACAGCATGTAGTAGACAGGATGAGATTCATGAAGTGATTGGTTGGAGCACGGGGGGGATTCAAAACATTCCCCTGTTTTCATTGGTGAAATGATAAAAGACATGAGATTAATGATTAAAATGCAGTTCCTCATACAGCCCTTCACTTCCATCTTTCGCTTCCCTTCTTCCATAATTATTCCACTGAATGTGTGACCTAAAGACCATTTCTTTTTCATATCATGTTACATTGACACTACAATGCAGCTTGGAAGTGGTTTGGGAGAAACTGGTTTTGCTGCACAGGCAACTGGATTGACAAGTCTGGAACTGGTTTGAGGCCAGGTGGGTGATTTTATTAACTACAGAACCTGACCTCAAACTGCTGTGTGTGTCCCCCCCCCCCCCATTTCCATTTGCCCTCTGCTAGCCAGCCATACCCTTGGGCCATTTTTGCAGCCCCTCACTCCCTTATTCCAAATTATACACAGTGCATAAGCAAGGGTGTCTACAATGTGCTCCACATCCTGCAAAGTTGATTTTGTCCTGGGATCTGGGAAATATTGGGATCTGATGCAGCACATTAAAGGACTGAACTCAGGCTTTCTTGTGACTTTCTTTAATGTGTTGCATATTCTTTCATCTGTGCAGCAGTGCACATTGATAACTAGATTCTGCTAACCCAGCATTTCTCACCCTGGGGGTTGGGACCCCTGGGCATCATGAGGGGGTGTCAGAGGGGTCACCAAAGATAATCAGAAAACACAGTCTTTTCTGTTGGTCATGGAGATTCTGTGTGGGAAGTTTGGCCCAATTCTATCATTGGTGGGGTACAGAATGCTCTTTGAGTGTAGGTGAACTATAAATCCCAGCAAATACAACTCCCAAATGTCAAGGTCTATTTCCCCCAAACTCCAACAATGTTCACATTTGAGCATATTGAGTTTCCATGCCAAGTTTGGCTGCTCACTGGAGGGAAGGATGTTCGAGACAGGATGAAGTATTTTGGCCACATATTGAGATGACAGGAAAGGTTGGAGAAGACAATGATGCTGGGGAAAATGGAAGAAAAATGAAGAGGGGCTGACCAAGGGCAAGAAGGATGGATGGTATCCTTGAAGTGACTGACTTGACTTTGAAGGAGCTTGGGGTGGCGACAGCTGACAGGGAGCTCTGGCATGGGCTGGTCTATGAGATCATGAAGAGTTGGAAGCGACTGAATGAATAAACAACAGCAAGTCAAGTTTGGGCCAGATCAATCATTGTTTGAGTCTACAGTGCTCTCTGGATGTAGGTGAACTACAACTCCAAAACTCTAAGTCAATGCCCACCAAATACTTCCAGTATTTTCTACTGGTCATGGGAGTTCTGTGTGCCAAGTTTGGTTCAATTACAAACAGCAAGGTATGCAGAGTGTAATGGAAACAGCACTCAAGGTCATGAATTACAAACACAATAAAGGAAATACCAATGAACTTGTATTCAGTCAATGGCAGCAATGCATCAAAATATAATGGGCATCAATACATGAAGATAAACAGTCCCCAGTCAAACCACGTAGGAACAATAAACATACAGATGTGGAGGCATACACAGGGTAGTAGCGAAACAATAACAAAGGTTGGCGGGGAGCAGCATACACACCCGCTGGAGAAAATCTCAAGCACGTAAATAATAAAGTTCGCAAACAGGTAAATAATAAAGTTCGCAAACAGTCCTGGTGCATACCAGCCGTGGAGGGGAAAGCGATGCAAAGCTCAGCCAATGGTGAGACGCTCGGAGGGGCCGCAACGGTTGAAGTGCGGGGCCACGATCCGTTACGCTGTTTGCGAACTTTATTATTTACGTGCTTGAGATTTTCTCCAGCGGGTGTGTATGCTGCTCCCCGCCAACCTTTGTTATTGTTTCACTACTACCCTGTGTATGCCTCCACATCTGTATGTTTATTGTTCCTACGTGGTTTGACTGGGGACTGTTTATCTTCATGTATTGATGCTCATTATATTTTGATGCATTGCTGCCATTGACTGAATACAAGTTCATTGGTATTTCCTTTATTGTGTTTGTAATTCATGACCTTGAGTGCTGTTTCCAAGTTTGGTTCAATACCATTGCTGGTGGAGTTCAGAATGCTCTTTGATTGTAGGTGAACTATAAATCCCAGCATCTACAACTCCCAAATGACAAAATCAATCCTCCCAACCCAACCAGTATTCAAATTTGGGCGTATCGGGTATTTGTGCCAAATTTGGTCCAGTGAATGAAAATACATTCTGTATATCAGATATTTACATTACAATTCATAACAGTAGCAAAATTACAGTTATGAAGTTGCAATGAAAACAATGTTATGGTTGGGGATCACCACAACCTGAGGTGGTCATGGCATTAGGAAAGTTGAGAACCACTGTCCTAACCTATTTGACTTTTGCTTTTTTGCCTATATAATTGGGTTGCAGTACATGGAGGATGGTGGACTTTGGAAGTTGACCTTTGTTACTATTTCTTTGTGACTTTATCATGCAGAGTCACTATCCTATGGCTGCTGCATGATCAGAGATAGGAACAGCATACTGGGATGATCATCCTCACTATTGAACCTCACTGCATTCACATAACTGTGCTGATTCATTGATCCATGCTTTTCAGCCATATTTCCACTAAGCCTGATAACAAAATCCTCCCACAGTTCTGTTGCTCCATGTTTTAAAATGTGTGTGTGTGTGTGTTTTTAAAAGCAGTTTTGCAATCCCAGTTTAGTTGGTTAAAAAATTCCCACTAGCTGGGAAATAGTGAAGGGGTGACAGTGGGAGAAGAGAAAAATCTAGCCCCTTGATAGAATTTCAGAGTGGGTATGCCAGCACAGAAGTTGAATGCGCTTATTGTACCAGGTAAGTGATGGGAATATGACACACTGTGCAGCTATTGATGGGTTTTCCCATCAATAGCAGGGGGTTTGCTTATTGTGGGGAGATAGCAGACTGGCAATGGGATGTGCACTGCATTTTGCAATAGGAACTGTCACCAATGCTGGATTACCAATAAAGTATGGATTTTACAAAAATATTCAAGTTGCCTATGGGTAATTGAAAGAAATTGCAGTCAAATGTGGGAGAAAATGAAATCAACTATCCCTTCACACTTTCTATGTAATGTGGGACACAAAAATTGTATGTGACAAATATGCCTCCTCAATGAAAAATGAGTTTCTTTTTCTTTTCTCAGTATTTTAATATATTGGTGTAGAACAAACTTGTCAAACTTATGAATATTCATAAAGTTTAAATATAAAGGAACTGACTAGGTAATAAGCTGCCTCTTTCCATGGACAGAACATCTATTTAGTGTATACTGCAATGAATTTTGGCTTTGTGAGGCTGCCCTGAGTCTCCTTCAGGGTGAGAAGAGTGAGGTTCAAGTGTGGTCAATAAAAATAAAGAAAGAAATAAGTTTAATTTCAGGTTTAAAATAATGCTAAAATGTAATCAACCATTAAATGTAACCAGAGAGCCCTATGCCTAAGCAATGAAATCAATAGCAATTAAGGGCAGGGATCTTTTCTATCCCAACACAATCAATAATATTTAGATTTTTCAAATAAATTTTTGATGTCCAGAACAATAAAAGAATAGAACAAATAAATGAATTGAACACACACACACACTTTTCAGTGTCCAAACAGTATGCGATAGGAAGAGATTCTCAATAGCTGTGAAATAGTCAGGGATGTTAAATGAAGCAGCAAGTTATTTCATAAGAGTGTAGCTTACCAAGAACTTCTCATATTGCTTTTATTTAACTTCCATTCATTTCAGAATGGTTCAATGTGTTACATGTACTTTTATGATTGATTTTCCCTTAGGCTTTCTTTTCTAGTGCAAACCGGCTGCATGTGGCATCAGAATGAGTGGAAAGCCTTTGGGAGTGGGTTTTCCTTGCAGTTTCTGTTACATCAGACTTTTGCATAAGATAATGTTTGTACTGCAAGTGGTCCCATATGATAGAAGGGCAAGTAAATAAGACACCAAAAATCTAGGAGAAAAGATTCATTTGAACGTTGGGCACTTGAGTGTACCTATGTGGATACTCTCTCTATATCAGAGTGTTTATAACAGAACTGGGAATTAAGGAACTGTCCAAGAGTCCTTTCATATTAAACTGTTATAGCACTATGATTCCACTCTAATTGCTATGGCAACATCTTATGGGATTCTGCAATTTGCAGTTTGGTAAGTCACTCTTTAGCCATAGCCTTCCCTAAATGGCAAATGCCAGGATTTCATAGAATATTACCAAGGCAGTTAAAATAGAACCATAACACTATAATTGTGTACATCGTTTCCAGATGTTACTAAAATGCAGTCCAGTCTTCCCCATCATTGGCTACACTAACCAGGAATGATGGGAGCTGCAGTCCAGCAACATCAGTAGAGTAACATAATTTACATCTTTGATTTACACCATTATTTCTATGACACCTTTCCACTAGTGACCTTTGCATTATCACAGAGACAATATACCTCCAAAACAGCTTATATGAAAATTGACTCTTGTTGACTATGCAGCAAAATACAACAAAATCCCAAATCCACCAAGAAACAATACTTTTATTGGGCCAACTCCAAAGCATATATTACAATCAAGTAACATCAGAGACATAGACTCTATCATTGGGCCCATTTACACAGACCTCATACTCTGAAGTGGGTGTGAAGTTGCTCCATGACTTTCACATGATGCATTGTGCCTTCTTGCCTCTAATGTGTGGTCACATAACTTAACATGGTTTCCCCCCATGTTAGGAAAGGCTTCCCAAAGTTCCGGAGTAGCTCCACGCCTTGTGGTGATATCAACAGTTGAACCTCTCTCAATTTGGATCATGCTGAGAAGCATAGGGAAGGGGGGGGGGGGTGCCTCCTGTACCATTTTTGTCTTGGAGTCCCAATGTCAGAAAAGGTGTCCATGTTACTTGAAGAAGGGAAGGAGGATTGTCTTCCTCCTTTCTCCATTCAACTATTTGAGTCATGAGCGAACAACACAGGTAAGGAAGGCTGTCCAGCAGGGCTGAATCAGGTTCAACCAACTCTGAAGTTAAGACTCCATCCTGCCACCACAGTGGGATGCAGATGGACAGTGAAGCCAACCCCAGGGCCTGTATGGAGTACTGCCTAGCTAATCTGGCCCTGTATTAGGTGGCCTATAGTCACAATTTTTATCCTGCTTGATTTTAAATATCTTTGTCTGACGAAGAAGCCAATGAGGCTTTGAAAGTTTGCATAATGTCTATTATGTTATGGAGTTGGTCTGATAAAAGTTATCACTATGTTGTGGACTTTGTAGTTTGTTATATTATGCTTATGGGAAAAGATTCCTAGAGGAACTTATCACAAAGAGAAGGAAAAACCAAAAAATTCTTGAAATTTGGAAACCAGTATAAGCCATGTGTAACATATATCACTGATTCAACACTATGACCAGTTCCTATACTACCAACATGAATCAAAATAATGAGAGATAATTTTATACTTTGGAAAAATGCCTGCTTATTTTTACACCAAGTCAAAGGGACTATTATTGGACTCCAATCCTGAACACATTGATTTTCAAAAATTTCAGAGGTCCGTGCCTTCCACTAACTATCATGGGAAACACATATATGGGTGTGATGTTTATTCTCTTTGTCATGACTGGATTAAGTGCAATGGTTTAGTAGTATCTTCAGAGGCGCTTTTGCCTGCCAAATTGCCACCAAAGAGATGCAGGGATTTGTCTTCTACACAACTTTAAATTTGTTTTTTCCCCTAAAACAGAAACTGTCAATACTGTTTCTATTTCTTGGCATGAGTGAAAGAGGTTTTCAAGCTTAGTAGCCCCTTGAGAGGGAATTACACCTGCCAAATTTAAAATAAACAGATAAAAGGGATGTTGTGTGCAGAAGCAGTCATTCCATTTGGAGGATGTTCAAAAATGGTTGTGCTTTATCTCTTTATGATCCTCGCAGACAATTGCAATAATATGGCAGATATCAAAGAGGTGTCCCTAAATGTGAACACTGAAAAGTTTGATATATGAGTTTTGTGGCTTATGGGAGAAATGAGGGGGGATGATTAATTAAGCCTTATCATTCTCATATGTTTATGGTCAAATTTAAGAATATGGGACATATCACAGAAGTGTCCCCAGGCCAAACAATCACAACATTTCAAAAGGGTTTGCTATTGTTTCTGTGTGCCTTCAAGTTGTTTCCACCTCATTGCAAGTTGGCAACTTTAAGGCAAGCCTACTGTAGGGTTTTCTTAACAAGACTTGTTCAGAGAAGATTTGTCTTCTACTTAAAAAAACAATTTCAGGCCTTATTTAAATAATGATGGTTGGTGCTGTAAAGAAAGAAAGAAGGAGAAGGTGTCCAAATTAGATTCCCCTCCTCAAAGTACAGAGCTTGCAGAGTCTCTCATAAAACATACCAGTCACTCAAGTCTGCTTTCTCTCCATTATTCCCTACTTTGAGTTTTTCCCCTAGAAAAGATACTGACTGAAATTCTGCTGCTGCCTTATGTATGTGTAATTGAGTATGTTTTCCTATTCCAATCAAAGTGGAAAAAGTTAGTTGATGAAAAAATCCTAAACCTTGGATTTTCACCAAATACCATCCTAACCAAATAAAACACACGACAGCATATCTGGGACACTGAGCTGCAAAACTATCTAAACACAGTCTCAATTCTTCCAATCTTCAAAGACAATGGAAGGGTGCTTCTTCCTGCAGAGTTCTTAGGCAATCTAATTATCCCAAAACATAGGAAGGTGTTCTCTTTGACTAAATTCAACGTACTCCCTTCTACTGTACTAGAGGGAAGATATAACAAAGTACCATACAAAGAACGCCTATGTCCCTGTGAGGCTGAGGCAGTGGAAACTGTGGAGCACATTTTGTTGTACTGCTCCTTTTACCGAGACCTTTGTAAACATTTTATAATTCCTATTTTAGAAAGTTTACCAGGGATATCTGTAAGGCTTTATGTTGATTATCTTTTGGCTGACCAACACCCCAAAATTACTGCTAAAGTTGCTAAGCTTTTGTGCAGCAGAAATAGCTTGTCGTCACAAGATGCTGTCAGACTCTTAGAAGGTTTTAATATTTACTCCAGTTTTTATCATTGTCATTTTAGTATTTACATGTTTAACTATCATATTCAATACTGGATTCTAACTTTTTTTTAAAAAAAACATTGTTTCTTAATGCCTAAAATGTGTATGTTCTCATTCTGACGTTTGTACATTCCTTGGTGCTGGTCATTGACCATAAATAAATGTAAATAAAATATATAAAGTGCTCCCTAATGCAGGGCAGAATGAATATGTATGAGCTATTTCCTCCATATATGAGTATGTATAAATTTTTGCCTTTTAAACTGATATTATGCTCTTTGAACTGATTAGGTATTTTCAGTTGGCACTTGTGTTTTTAACTGTCTATTTATTACAGCATTTTAATCTATTGTTTTCCATCTCGATCCATATGGAGAGGTGGGTAAAAAAATAAACATTACTATTATATTACCATTCCTACGTGCAAGATCTGGCAGAGCAAATCCAGCACTTTGAACCTGACCTGGAAATGAAGCATAAGTTATAGAAAGTAAAAGAGGACCAGAATAATGTGTTTTTAACTCCTGATGCTGGTTTGAAAGCTTGCAGGTCTGTTTTGCACTTGGTAAAGTATCCAAGCTGACTTTAAAAGAAGCCCCACATATAATGCCAGTCAACATATGAGATCTAACACATAATTTGACCCACTGATTTTTTTCCAGAATAAAAACAACAGTTTTCTCATCCTGCCTCTGAAGAAACCAGTTTTAGAAGTTTGCTAGCATGTTTCAGATATCATTTTTGTATTCTGTCATGGCGTAATCTATAGCAGGTCACTTCACCTTCATGTACAGAAGACTGGTCTCAACAGGAAAACGGAAACTGTAGTTACAGAGGCATGCCAACTGTAAACCACCCACAGATGCCTAGCAGTAAATGCAGCATCTGTCAGAGAGGCAGTTTTGTTTTTAAATAACTCATGTTAAATAGGTCAGACAACTGGATTGTGTTCACCAATGCAGCCTAAAGTGACAAACAGCCAAATCCATGTCGCAGACCAGCTTACACAAACCAACAGAAATAACTCAACTAGAAATAAATGAAGAGTAAGGAAAATTATTGGTGTCAATGCTTGCTTAAACAACTCTGTGTTCAAGTCCTGGAAAAGTAACTGCCTGTAGTGTAGGAGATCTTTGGCTGGAGAGATCTTTGAGGCTTCACTGTTGAGACAAGAAGACACACAAGGAGGTTTTACTTCCATAGGAAATATATATCAGCAGCTTATTCTGTGCAAATCGGCCTAACAGGATGGTGGTGGTTTTTCTGAGGATGAGCTGAACAATGGAGGTCATGATCTCGTGAAGAGAAAAATGAACCTTTTGACCTCTCTTCTTCTTCTTTATATATGTGTTCATTACAAAGGAAATGACAGTTTATTTGAAAGTTCAAGTCCTTTGAGGACTTATTTGGGTTTTTATTGCATGAAAAGGCATTAAGATATTCCCTTTCAGTCATAAGAGATTTCTAGCCACAGTAGATCACATTTTACAGAATAAAGTTCCACCCTTATTCACTTTTTATTGCTTCATGTGCATGGCTCTCCACAGCTTGCACACTGTGTCACTTAAGCATTTTTAATGCACACATCCTTTTACTTTTATTGTCTTGTGTGTGTTACCAGTTGACTTATGGTGACCCCATGAATTTCATAGGGTTTTCTTAGGCAAGAATACTCAGAGGTGTTTTTTCCCCAGTTCCTTCCTCTGAAATATAGTCTACAACACCTAGTATTACTTAACACTCTCCTATCAATCCTCGCAGATCTTCAGCTAAAGTACTCATGAGTAATACTCTTTTCAAAACAATTTTTGGACTGGGACGTAAGATACCCAGGTTCTAATCACCACACACTATTTTAGCTAAAGGAATCCTTGTTTATTTTATCTTGATTAGAATACAAATTATAACACAATAAATAATTCCAAGATTAACATGCATTAAACCAAAGAAGGTCACTTTGCTATTTTAAACTGCAAAATAATAGTGTATCGAGATACATTCAAGTTCAACCTTCATCTCATCAAAGAAATTGAATTTTGGAGCTCTTAAACCCAGAACTTTTGGAGGGAATGCAAACTTTAAAAAAGAGTTCAAGAAAGGAAGAATTGGAAAATGAATAAAAGTTCCTTTTATCCCAAGTTCAAAAGAGTTGGAAAGAATAAAATAATGGAGAGCCTTTTCAAATTTATTCTATTTTATCCTTATATTGAACTTAAATGGAAATGATAAATAAAGGTAAAGGTTTCCCCTGACATTAAGTCTAGTTGTGTCTGACTCTGGGGGGTGGTGCTCATCTCCATTTCTAAGCCAAAGAGCCAGTGTTGTCCATAGACATCTTCAAGATCATGTGGCCAGCGTGACTGCATGGAGCACCATTATCTTCCCACAGAAGCGGTACCGATTGATCTACTCACATCTGCATGTTTTTGAAATGCTAGGTTGGCAGGAGCTGGACCTAACAGCGGGAACTCACCCCACTGCCTGGATTTGAACTGCCAACCTTTCGGTCAGCAAATTCAGCAGCTCAGTTGCACCAACAGGGGGTCACAATGCAAATGATAATTTAACATAAATAGCTAAATTTCCTCCACTCCAATGGAAATCTAATTGAATTTGATTTTTTAAAGTAATTACCAATTAACATAATGCATTAGCACTTTTTTTGCTGGCCTTCTTGTTCTGCCCAAGTTTTGTCCATCTTGCTAGTTAACAAATACAAAATCTTTTGTGTCTTTCTTCACTGGCTGAAAACAGAAAATTCATATAACTGGGAGGAAATGGAAAAAAAACCACCAAGTAGTAAGAAACAAGAAAAACATGCTCAACTGAGAAAATCATTTAACAAAACTAGAGAAAGGCTGTGTTACTTTCTAGGATATCAAAGTACAACTCCCATCAGCTCTAATTACTAGCCATACAGGGTGAAATGAATGATATTGGCAGCCCAGCAGAAACCCGAGGACCACAGGTGGTTCACACTTGTAATAAAACATTGGAATGAATAAAAGGTAAATGTAAAGGTTTTCCCTGACATTAAGTCCAGTTGTGTCTGACTCTGGGGTGTGATGCTCATCCCCATTTTCAAGCCGAATAGCCAGCATTGTCTGTAGACACATCCAAGGTCATGTGGCCAGCATGACTACATGGAGCGCCGTTACCTTCCCACTGGAGCAGTACCCATTGATCTACTCACATTTGCATGTTTTCAAACTGCTAGGTTGGCAGAAGCTGGGACTGACAGCGGTAGCTCCTGCTGCTCCCCGGATTTGGACTTGTGACATTTCGGTCAACAAGCTCAGCAGGTCAGTGCTTTAACCAACTGTGCTACCAGGGACATACTTCATTTAAATTGATAGATATATTGGTATATCTGTTGGAAGTCTCTTCTTTCAAATGCCAACAAAAACATTTTATTAGAAACTTCTTGTAAACTCTGGGATTAATCAACAATTAGTCCTACTTAGAGTAGCCCCACTGATTTTAATGCATATTTTATGTACAACCAACAGTGCATTTAGTCTTCAGCATAAAATATTTTCACTGCCTTTTAAACAAAGGGAGTCTACAAAATGGCTTACAGAACCTTTTGATAAATTTGTATATTTCTATGGAAAATGAGTATTCCAATTCATGATTAAATAACATGTGCAGATGAGTATAAATTACACCATTAAAAGCTAATTTAGATTAGTTTTACTTGAACATTTTGCTTGATTGGCCCATTATATCTCATTGTATATTTTAGATAAAATACCTAATCAAACACGGAATACAACTAAGGCTTTTGAAAAAGTGACATTTTTCACCTAAAAGCACAAGGGGAAGGATTACAGATTGAAGGGTTTGAAAAATTCATCTGGTTTGGTTTTTGAAAAGAACTTTTCAAAGTTTGCCAGCGTCTTCAAGAATGTAATGACAAGAACTCAAGACTTAATATATCTGAATGCTCGGCAAAGCAAAAGTGACAAATTTGCTAAGCTATGCAGCAGGCTTTAAGCATGGTCTTAATTTAATCCTTTGTGTTTCCAACAATTTTTGACTAACCTCAAATCTAGTGCTGACTGTCCCCACAACACACACTGAGTATCCAATGAGCACTCTGGATTTTCTTAATTTAACTTGCTTTCACCCCACTTTTGGCAAAGTCAAGTGATACTCCTGAGTTTGCAGGGCTTTGTGGCTGTCAGGGCAGCTAGATCGAGTCTAATTTGGCCTGACCCAGTGTTCAGATGGATACCACACTGATCAGTGCATTGGAATGGAATGGCTTGTCCCTGTGTTGCTGCTGCACTCCCCGCTGCCACAGAGCTCTATCTGGACACCTGGCTATCTCGGTCGCATTTGAGATGTGAAAGCAAGTACCTGCATGACAATTCAGAAGGAGAAACTTGATCTCCCTTACATCTTATTGGTCATGTGGATATCCTGTTAGAACATCATGGACATAACAGGCAATGGCCAGGAGGTTCGACAGATCTCCTTGGCTGGCTAGGAGTAGTGCAGAGGTGATGTGGAGGGTGAGGTAAAAGTCCAGCAAGGTCAGTGCAGTCTTGGCAGGCTGGAGTGTGTGGATGGCAATGTGGCATTGCAACATGCTTATGGTCATGTTGGGGCCAGTTTAAATGTGCTTTTAGTTATGTTGAATATGAGGGGGGGTTTTACACTTTATTTATATTCCGCTCTTCTCACCCCGAAGGGGACTCAGAGCGGATTACAGGTACACATACTTAGCAGACAATCCCTGCCATTTCCACATACACACATATAGACGAACAGAGGCAAACTCTGGCCACCAGGGGGAGCTGATGCAAAGAGTTGACATCTCTTTTTGATGATAGAATCTTCATCTCCAATCAACTGCACAATCATCTTCTCTGCTTTGAAAACATAGCCAAAGTAAGTAGTTGAAAATATTATTTTCTTATTATTTTGTTATAATTATTTTAAAAGAACTTGCCCAACTATAAATTTAATATGCAATGGGAAAAATGTGAGATTTTAAAATCTTAATGGTAGGAGAAAGGGAAACAGATCCATCCATTAATATTTACAGAGACTTTAAAACAAAGGTAACAATTCCAAGCAGAATACAAAAGATTGTGCAAAGATAATTGACAAAGATAATTGACAAAGATTGTGCAAATATAATTGACAAAGATCCTGACTTGGCTTAATTCTGTTAAGGGATGCTTCCAAAATTATTTAATCCAAACTGCAGATATAGCTGTATCTTGATGTTTATCAAACAGCTGGTCTTTCACTAAGCACTCTGAATGCTGTGTTCTGAAGGCTCCTCTATAGCTGCTTAAAAGGATGCCTAAGGAAAAAGAGAGACGTGTTTCTCTGTTGGATGTTGAGCATTAAATGCTTGCCTATTTCTTAATGAAGCAATGCTGGAAAAACATTGATTCAACACTTGCCTTCTGTTCCACAAGTTTATGTAGGAACCTCTTCGAGTCTTAGCTAAACAGTACTATGCAGATCCTTGAATATTGTGCTGCTCCCAGCTTTCTTGGAAAGCATTAACAACATGCTCCTTTAACTAATGCCAAACGTTTCAAATGGCAACAAATCAGGAACTATCAAAACTTGATTCTTGTAACTAAAACTATTTCTAAGAATCTAAGCAAAGTAGCACATTTTAAGACTTCTGTGGATAAATATTAAGGTAATAGCAAGTTGTTATACATGGCAGGAGTGCAGAGGCAAGAGTGCAAAGGTGAAAGCCTAGTGAACATAGAAAAATATTTGTCACAAAATGGACAAATTTCTAAACTTCCACTACAAAATTCTATAAATCTCTGCTTAGACATAGGTCACATTGCATTTAATAGGGTTTAATCCCTAGTACTTGTTCATAAGATTTCAATACAGACTAAGAGCACAGTGGTTGCTTCACAGTAAGTAGGGAACTGGGAACTTTCTTATCACCCCATCGCACAGGCTTATCATGTTTACTTATTATTTATTTATTTAAAACTTTTATATCCCAATCTTCTCACCTCCATAGAGGGACTCAGACCGACTCACAGCAAGAATTCAATGCAAATAATACAGACTAAAACATCATATAACAATACAAGATTTAAAAAACCTATGAGATAAAATACATAAAACCAAATCGCCAAGATAAAATCAAGTCTAACTCAGTCTGCATATGTGATCATTCATTTTGGTCTGTAACAGGTCTTGGCCATTATTCTGGGAATGCTTTGTTCCATAGCCAGGATTTCACTAGCCTCCTGAAGGACAGGAGGGAGGGGGCAGACCTGATTTCACTCAGGAGAGAGTTCCATAGCGGAGGGGCCACCACAGAGAAGGCCCTGTCTCCCGTCCCCACCAGACGCGCCTGCGATGGTGGCGGGACTGTGAGCAGGGCCTCTCCAGAAGATCTTAACACCCTTGATGGTTCATAAACAAAATCTTGTTGGGAGATACCTATGTATAAACATAGTAGTTTCAATATTATGAAGCCCAACTCACTGAATCTCCACTTACTGATGGATGTGGTGCAGTTCCTTGTCACCCAGAAACAGGTGTCTGCCATTGCCACTTCCTCCCATGAGCAATCTCTAGTGCAACAGACAAAATCGGGACTCCTGTCACAATTTTCTCTAGTACTGGAGCTCATCATGCAAGGATGGGTGGAAACAGCAGCCAATTACTTCCTGTTCAATGGGGAACAGACCCCACCACCATTGAGCACAGTGGTTGCTTCACAGTATGTAGGGAACTGGGAACTTTCTTATCACCCCATCGCACAAAATGCTAGAATTGATAGGTATCGCCACTTCCTGGCAGTGCTTGCGCAGGGTGCATGGGGACCGGTCACCCCACGCTCTGCTCTGTTATAGCTTCTTCCCTGCCTCATCACACGGAGAAAGCCTGTTTTCAGCAGCTCGACCCATCTTTCCTAATAGAAAGATGGAGAGCGTACCGTTATCCACTGCTGCCATTTTTTTTTGCCGCAGTGGAAGTTCATCCACGGAGCCACCCTGGACATACTGTAATTCTCTGGGGTGTGATGGGAGCCATTGGGCTCCATGGCTGAAAAATTGTAAATGTGAAGAGATAGTCTCTACATAGCCCAAAACTAGCTACTTGTTGATTAAATTTACTCTATTTGGGAAATAGTTGTTGGTATGCAACTTCAAGTCAACTCCAATGTATAGCAGCCCTGTTATAGGGTTTTCTGGGCAGAAAGTCATACTTTCTGAGTTTTAGTTCCTCTAAAACTGAGAAAGCATGGCTTACCCAATTTCATGTGGAGGAGGGAATGTCTATGACTGGAAGAGGGGCTTTGAACTCTGATCTCTCTATGAGTTCCAGTACAACACTCAAACTAGTACGTCATGTTGGCTCATCACTGGGACTAAGAATTTAATTTATGTCATAGGACATTTTACAATTGACTTGAAGGTGCAAAAGTGCTAGTGAGATATAAAACCCAGAGAAAACAAATATGACAGATAATAGTGGTATTTGTTAGTATAGATACAAAAGTTACTTTTTAAACTACTGTTGTCAGAATCTCTCCCAGAATCTGGTTGCTAGCTAGAATGATTGGAGAACTGTAAGAATTCTAATGCAAAAATCTAACTTTTCTGAGCTCTGTTTCAGTTATCACACTTCCTCAATATTATTCGGTTCTTGCTAAGGAATGTGAATCCTTTGCACAAGGAACTTGGGTGATTATATGCAAATCCATACAACTTGAGGACGATATTTCAAACAGGACTAGGTTGCCTGCATCTGGATTTGCTCATGCAACCCACCACTGAGAAAAACACATCCCCACATGGCAGACTGCAATAAACTATATAACCCAGCTTTTATCTGGAACACCTAAAATAAAAGTATGTGGAGAAAAGATTACTGAGCTACTCATATCAAGGGGCTAGTATGAATGAAATAAAGCATGCTGTGACATTAAACTATATAACAAAGAGAAGTGTTATGGAGAGAGATTTTCAAAATAAGTTTATGTGTCCTTGAAGACAGAAAAAAACCAGATTAGTGGGAGAGAGGGTCTTGACAGGAGTCCTCTCCTTAGAGATGTGAGCTCAGAAAAGATTACTGAAGGCTTGTACAACTGGAGTGAACAATCTAAATGTTTTAAACTTTGAAAAGTGGCAAGGATTGCTGACCCTAGAGGAACAGAATTTATATCTTTAAAAGGCATTGCATCACACACAAAAACCCAAAATAAAAGGTTTTGCAAATTATGTGATCGCAGGCAACTGTTCTCAATCAAATTCACATTATGAAGGAATGCTGCTGCAATAATAATCATGGTTAATTATTGTGCCGCATTTATAGCAAGTAAATTGCTTTACAATGCTCCCATTCATCTTCAGACTGGCAAAGTAGGTCATTAATTTTCTTGACACTAGCGATGCAAAATGGAGGTTGAGATACAGAGAAGTCAAAGAAAGACAAGAAAGCAAATGGCAAAAATAAACAAGACTCAAAATATCAAGGACCAGTATTTGGGCCAGGCCAAATAAACATATCCAAAATGGATCAAAGCTATATGATGTGCTCCTAAATGTGCTTACTTGGGAATGAGCTCCACTGAATACAAAGAGACTTATGTTTGCATGAGCATGCACATAGATTCTACTGCCTAAAGGGCCTTCTTTAATAAAAGCATGTGAATTGTTTACTGTTTTTTATTTTCATCATGCCTTCCTCTTCTTTAAAGAGAGCATGCATTTCAAATCTATCTTCAAGACTATACTTTGTCTATGATATTTCAATACTGAGGGCTCATCTCCATGAACATGGAAGTCCAAGGTGGGGCTGGAACATTGCAACTTTGGACTGGCCCTGGATTCCATCAATCTGTTAAGAAACTCTGGCTTCGAGCTGCGGGAACAGCAGAAGGAGAGTCCAGAGTTCAGGTCCACTGGATGATGAGTCTTACCTGAACTGTCATTCCTGTTGGCAGCTATTAGAGCACTGAAGAACTCCTCGTCCTCACTGGGCATCTTTGTTGATATCAAAGGTGCTCATATGTCCAAGGAGGAGGAGGGGAGTGACATTTGATTGAAACCAGAATAGCGGGCCAGTTATACAAGCCCTGAGTTTGCTAACACTTGATTTCTGAAAAACTTGAAAGATGTAACTGGAAAATGCCTTCTGATCAAAAGCACTGTATTCAGAGATTAGATGGATATGCACATTAGTAATTTCATATTCTTACATATTGTCGAATATGCTAAAAGATAAAATAGAATGTAATCAAGCCTCAAAGAAGTCAAAATCATACTTGTGATTTAGACACGACAAAATTTAAGGTATTTGAAGTTAATCAATGCTGGGGGTAGGATAGCACAAGTTATTTGAAATTATAACCCCATGAGACCTTTAGGTCACTCTCTTTTGAACCAGAAAATTGGAAGAATCTGAAGGACAGGAGCCATTACAGCATCCTGGGGAGCTCATCTAGGGTGTAGCTATGAGGGAAGGTAAAATGAGCCCATTACCCTTCAAATAAAAATTCAATGGCCAACATGAAATTTTCCCAGAAAGTGAGACACTGCCCTACAGAAAGTGAGGCACTGAAAATCATTCACACATACAACTCTTCCATTTGTTGCATTCACAGTCCTCTAATAACTTTGACTGTCTCCCTTCTTTGCTTGTCTATGATGTATTTCTGAATGCTCAACTGAAGTTTTAAATTACTGTAATGCAAGAGATTTGAGGAGGAAGGGTAATTTCATAGACAATTATTCTTCAAGGGACAATGTGTTACACCCCGGAGGTTCACATGCAAGCTGGGGGCCATACTTTGCCAAGCCCATTCTGTTAATACTGGAATATCAGTCCCACGATGAAACCATTGAACTGGTGTTAGATGACTAAGTTCTTATAGCGTAGGGTTAACTACATGCTGTGTTGAAATCATAATATGCAGCTGATTCCCCCTTTACTTTTACTAGCAAGCACATGGAGCATGTACAGAACCTTTGTATAGCATTAGGAAAGATTTAAAGCTTGTCTCCTCTCCCTCTCCATATCTTATTCACTCTGTATTGGTGCCAACTGATACAGTGGGGAGTGGGTGAAATGATTGTATGTGAAAGGTTTATATGTTCTCTATCATGGCATGGTGGTCTTATTTCACATTGAGGCCTTTTTGCTCACTTATAAGTAGGGAAAGAAGGAGACACTTGTTATGTATTTAACATAGTGTGTCATTTAGCTCTCACTCAAGACTAAATGTCTTTGCCATCAGTCTAACCAAGAGAAATATGTTACATACTGCTTTAGCTTCACAGAAACTGAGAACAAGATGTATTGCAAGAAGTGCTGCAGCCTGCTAAATGTTATATATATAACCCCAGTGAGGAAGCATCAAGGTTATATAGAGTATAGGCTATTGTTATTGTTCTGTGTTGTGCGCCTTCAAGTCATTTTTAATGTATGATGAGTCTAAATTGAATATTTGTTGCATGGCAGTTTGCTTTTGCCTTTCTCTAAGGCTGAGAAATATTTACTTGCCTAAGGTCCCCCAGTGGATTTCCATGGCTGATCAGACATTTGAACCCTGGCCTTTCAGAGTCCTTAAACCACTGCAACATCCTGGATCTCATGCTGCCAAATGTACATATATTTCAAGGATTGCCTTTAAATATGTGGACAACAAAGATATACTTTGTTCATTTAATTCTTTGTTCATTTAATACTTTGTTCATTTAGTTACGGGATGTATACACTAAAAGCAACAGATTCCATCTGATCTTGGAAGTTAAGATGGTCAGCTCTGGTTAGTACTGTGATGGACACTGTCAATGAAAAGCAAATGCTGTAGACTATATTTCAGAGATACTGGCAAAACTACTTCTAGGTATTCCTTGCCTAAGAAAAACCCATTAAATTCATTTGGTCTCCATACGTTGACAGGTGACTTGGGTTCAGAGGGGGCCATTTGATAATTTATTCTATCTATTTGCAGAGATGACAAAGTCCTATTTGTTAAACTATAATTTTAACTAACTGACACCAGTATTATATAGTGTGAAGACTCAACACTCCATAAGGGTAAGAAATTTACCTTTTTGTTTCCAGTTCAGATCTCCCTGGAGCCTAGAAATACATTAGAAATAAGATAAAGAGAAGTATTTCTTTCAGCAGGAATGTACACTAAAATGAAGTGTTAGATT
Source organism: Anolis apletophallus (assembly GCA_030556195.1). Taxonomy (NCBI): domain Eukaryota; kingdom Metazoa; phylum Chordata; class Lepidosauria; order Squamata; family Anolidae; genus Anolis; species Anolis apletophallus. Next base: position 61,333,507 of record JARBWK010000006.1, on the reverse strand, counting down.
ACATTTATCTGATTTACAAAATTTTATTATAAAATTCACCAGGATTTTCCTGGGAAGCTGGATACAATTCACTATCCATGTCACACTATATAGACATAGAATCTCCATTCTATGAACAGAAAGATGGAGTAGCTATGGGGAGCCCTCTCAGCCCAGTCATAGCAAATGTCTACATGGAACACTTTAAAAAACAAGCCCTGGAAACTGCAACAAAAAAGCCCACAATATGGTTCTGATATGTGGATGACACTTTCACCATTTGGAGCCATGGAGAAGAAGAACTAAACAGGTTCCTGGACCATCTTAACAGCATCCACCCAAACATCCAATTCACCATGGAAAAAGAAAATGAAGGAAAACTGTCTTTTCTAGATGTCCTTGTTTTCCGCAAACCAGATCAACAATTGAGTCACACAGTTTACAGAAAACCTACACACACACCCAGTCCACATGGATTAAAACAGTAGCAGCAAAGATCGCAACGCTAGGTTTCTCCCAAGAACAATTGCTAAGCATGAGATGGGACCAAGCCAAGGATCTTATTAAGCAACGGATCCTGGACATAGAGCGCCAATCCGACCTAGCCTGTTCCCCAGCCTTCATTGTGAGAAAAGCCACTAGATACCTCACTGTCCCCATGGCATACCTAACAGACCTGGAGGTGCCCAAACACCGAAGGGCTTTTACCCTGGCAAGATGCCATACCCTCCCATCGGCTGTATTGGAGGGGAGGTATCAGAAGACCCCCCTTCAAGCAGAGACTATGCCCCTGTGGGTCTGGTCATGTGGAAACAACTGAGCACGTGCTTCTTCAATGCATGTTCTACAGAGATCTTAGATCCAATCTCATTGGACCATGGCTTTTAAAGTACCCGGGGCGCAGTGAAAGATGTTATTCCACCCTGCTGCTTTCGGACTCTAACACTGCAATGACTTACAGTGTTGCTAAGTTCTGTGCTGCTGCCCTTAATATCAGACGGGTGACGATTGACATCGTAAGGCAACAATATCCTGTTTTTTAAAATATATTTTTATACTGATTTTTAGTCTGATTTTAAATAACTGTTTACTGGGGAGTTGTCCTTCTCCTCTTAGGGCGCTTGTGCCCGCTTTGTGCTGGTCTGTGACCGTAATAAAGTTTTGATTGATTGATACACACACAGATACAAACTCCAACCATCACCCAAGTCAAAAAAGAAGCACAATTAAAGCCTTGGCAGACCATGCAAAAAGAATCTGCGAACCTTACCTCCTCCAAGATGAACTGAACCATCTAAACTGGGCTTTACAGGCCAATGGATACTCCACATCAGAAGAGCTGCAAGACTGAGATCAAGCCACAAGAGTAAAGACAAAGATCCACCCAGAGGAAAAGTGTTCTTGCCCTTCATCAAGGGAACCACTGACTGCATAGGAAAGCTGATGAGGAAACACAACATACAAACTATCTACAGACCCACTAAGAAAATCCAACAAATGCTGTGCTCAGCAAAGGACAAGAGGGATCCTCTCACTTCTGCAGGAGTCTACCATATACCATGCAGCTGTGGACACAGCTAGGGACCACCAAACACAGTGCCCAAATACACATCAAGGAACATGAAAGGCAATGCTGGCTACTTCAACCAGAGAAGTTATCCATAGCAGAGCACCTGATGAATCAACCTGGACACAGCATATTATCTGAGAACGCAGAAATGCTGGACCACTCTCACAACCACCATGTCAGGCTATACAGAGAAGCCAGAGGAAACAATCAGGGACAGCTAATCACCTCTCAACAAAAGATTCCCCCAGGCACTAACAAGCCACACCAAAAACTGCCAGGCCATCAAATGCTAATCAAGGTGGCCAGTTGAAACATTCACACCTAGCTCCGACAGACAAGAACTCATTGTCCCACCCTGGACATTCCACAGATATATAAACCCAATGTTCCTAGTTCCAACAGACCTCACCTCTGAGCATGCTTGTCATAGATGCAGGTGAAACGTCAGGAGAGAATGCCTCTAAAACATGGTCATATAGCCCGAAAAAACCTACAACAATGCAGAATCTCCATTATTTGCAAGGCTAGTCAGTTCCTTTTACAGTTTTCATTTTTTGATATCACATTTATATATTTTATATGCCCCCTACTTCAATAGAAGATGATTCTACAATGTGTTATATTTTCTATGAGCAAGTGTCTGCCCCAGTGGAGCCTTCTTTCCACTCTAGGTGGGCAATATTTTATACTATCACATTCTTAAAAGGGATTCTTAAATTTATCTTCAATAATGACATTGTATGGTTGAAGGCTTTCATGGCTGGAATCACTGGGTTTGTTGTGTGTTTTCTGGACTGTATGGCCATGTTCCAAAAGCATCGTCTCTTGACGTTTTGCCTGCATCTATGGCAGGCATCCTCAGAGGTTGTGAGGTAACACCCACTGAGGATGCCTGCCATAGATGCAGGCAAAACATCAGGAGAGAATGCTTCTGGAGCATGGCCATACAGCTTGGAAAACACCCAACAACCCAATAATCACAAGAAAGCACCCTCATTGATGTTATTGTTGTTCTACCTGCAAGTCATTTGTGACCCTGTCACAGTATTTTCTGAGACTTAAAGTGTATGGCTTGCCCAAGATCACCCAATTTGTTAACACAGCCAAGCAGAGAATCAAACTCTGGTCCCCAGAGTCATAGTCCAATATTCTAACCACTATATCAAACTGATTGTCTCTCAATTTGTAATCACACATTAAGTCTCTCACTGGAAGCATGCACCAGTTCAGAATCTCTATGATCTTTTGACCCAGCTGAAAAAAAAAGAAATATTGCTGATTGTCAGTATCAAATAGGTGGCAACTTCCCTCTGGATTTTGACTAATGTTCCACACTAAATTCATAGATATTTTCCCACTAATTGAGAGAAGCATGTTCTCCAGGAACTAGAATCCCTTTACATAAGAACAAAAGAAGAGCCATGCTGAATCGGACCTCAGCCCATCTAGTCCAGCATTCTGTATCACACAGTGGCCCACCAGTTGTACACGGGGATCTCGAGCAGAAGGGAGGGCAAAACCCTGACCTGCTCCCGACCCCCCACAACCAGTACCCAGGGAAATCCTGCCTACCTCAACCAACTCCGAGGTGGTACTTGAATGTCCTTTTCAGTAACTACCGATACACTTGGTATCCATGAATCTAATTCTGCCTTGAAGTTGTTCAGGCTGACAGCTGTCACAACCTCTTCTGGAAGTGAGTTCCATAACCCAATGACCCTCTGGGTGAAGAAATATTTCCCTTTATTAGTCCTAATTTTCCTACCTTGGAGCTTCAGGGAGTGCCCTCTAGTCCTAGTGTTTTGTGACAAAGAAAATATTTTTTCTTTATTCACCTTTTCTATCCCATGCATGATTTTATACACTTCGATCAAGTCACCTCTTAAACGCCGTCTTTCAAGGCTGAAAAGACCAAGGCGTTGCAACCTGGTTTCATAAGGGCCAGCCGCTCCATCCCTTGGATCATTCTTGTTGCCCTTTTCTGTACCTTTTCCAGTTCCGTTATATCCTTCTTAAGGTGCGGAGACCAGAATTGTACACAGTACTCCAAATGTGGCCTTACCATCGATTTGTAGAGAGGTAATACAACATTTGCTGACCTATTTTCGATTCCCTTTCTGATCATGCCTAGCATAGAATTTGCTTTTTCACTGCTGCTGCGCACTGGGTTGACATCTTCATTGAGCTGTCCACCAAGACCCCAAGATCCCTTTCCTGGTTTGTCTCGGAAAGCTTTGACCCCATCAATTTGTAGGTGTAGTTGGGGTTCTTTGCCCGATGTGCATGACTTTACACTTGTTTAGGTTAAAATGCATTTGCCACTTTGTTGCCCATTCACTCAATTTCGAGAGATCTTTCTGGAGCTCTTTACAATCAGTTTCATTTTTAACTACCCTGAACAATTTAGTGTCGTCTGCAAACTTTGCTACCTCAGAATTCACTCCTACATCCAGGTCATTAATGAATAAATTAAAAAGTAACGGACCCAAAACTGAACCTTGGGGTATGCCACTTCTCACCTCTTTCCACCCAGAGAAATGTCCGTTTATTACCACCCTTGTTTCCTACAGTTTAGCCAGGTTCCAATCCAGGACAAGACCTGTCCCTGATTCCATGGCTGAAGAGCTTATTTAGGAGCCTTTGGTGAGGGACTTTGTCAAAAGCCTTTTGAAAGTCAAGGTAAACAATATCAATTGGGTCCCCTTTATCTATGTGTTTATTTACACCCTCAAAGAATTCTAACAAGTTAGTAAGACATGATTTGCCTTTGCAGAAACCATGTTGATTTTCCTTCAGCAATGCCTGTTCTTCTATGTGCTTAGTAATTTTTTATTTAATAATGGTTTCCATCACTTTGCCTGGAACTGAGGTTAGACTAACTTGCCTATAATTTCCTGGATCACCCCTGGAACCTTTCTTGAAGATCGGAGTTACATTTGCCTCCCTCCAGTCCTCGGGTACAGTGCCTGATCTTAGAGAAAGGTTATATATTTTGGCTAGAATTTCAGCAATTTCACACTTGAGTTCCTTAAGAACTCTGGGGTGGATGCCATCTGGCCCTGGTGATTTGTTGACATTTAGTTCAGTAAGGCATGTGAGAACATCTTCCTTGTTTATCTCTATCTGGTTTAATTCTTTTAATTCCCTCCCTGAAAAAACTGACTCAGCTGCAGGCATATGTTGTCTGTCCTCCTGTGTGAAAACGGAGGCAAAGAAGTCATTTAGCCGCTCAGCAATCTCCTTGTCTTCGCTGATTTTCCCTTTCTGACCATTGTCGTCACTACTCAAGTGGATTTCATTCCCTGTGAATTTACAGTGCATGCTTGGATTAAACAACCTGTTTGTAGACAATGAATCATATGAAGAACTTTGGGAGATAGCCAGGGAGATAAGAGAGCCGTGGTAGAGAAATGCTCCCTTCGGTCCCATGACTCCAACGACTATCCCACTATTTTTAATATTGATTTCCTTCATAAGTTCTCCAGAATGGCACAGAAGCCAACAGGTCATTGATAGTCTCCTGCAATATGTCAAAAAGTCTTATGGTTTCACAAAATGAAGTACAGAATATGCCTTTTCAACATTGTAATATCCTTCTCCCCTCTGGAGCATAAAAAGTCTTAAGATTTAAGCAGCTGGCATCCTACCAAATAACTGAGGAAGCTCTCTTAGGGGAGTAAACTTTGCATCACAAAGGTAATGACCTCATTCTCTGGAGGAAAGCAGTCCACTTACACATATTGATTTTTATCGTGCTCTGGTAAGCAGATCAGGGGAAAAGGACTGTGGTTTACCTTGAGGATTTAAGCCTTTGTTGGACAGCAAAAGCAACAATCCATTATGTATAAGTTCCCCCAGTTCACTTCTATGAAATTCAGCTGTAAGTACTTCTGGGAAGCATTCATTTTTCTTCTAGAAAATAGCAACGAAAACAAAGCAATGTTTCTTATGTTCCTCAGTCACAAAGATTTTGATAATATTTAAAGCTCGAGGGAAAATGGCAGCATCTTTAATAACAAAAGAGAAAGCTTTTGTTTCCTTCATATTAAAAAATGTCTTGATATGCACGAAGTGGGTGCTATGTTTATCCTTCATTATAGCAAAAACAGAAGGGAAATTTCTGACAGATGGCAACTCAGAGCCTCTTAGTCCAGGGGCAACTTTTCTTTAATTTTCATTAATCTGTAGTGGTAGAGGAATTATTCATATTCTCTCATAATCATAGTTTTAGGGGGGGGGAATGAGATGTCTATTGGCATGATTTTTGAGAATTCCGATGTTGCTAACTATGGTTCCCAGACATCAAAGCCCAGATCTTCTTCTCCAGTAAGGAATTGTGGGAGTCCAAAACACCTGGAGGGCTGAAGTTTGCCCATGGCTGATCCATAGTCACTGTTGTGTGCCTTCAAGTTGTTTCTGACATTCTGTGTGTGTTTGTGTGTGTGCATCCTTACTCATTGTTGTGTGTCTTCAAGATGTTTCTGACTTTCTCTCTGTGTTCAGCTGTGTGCATCCTTTTTCATTGTTGTGTGTCTACAAGTTGTTTATGTTACTGATTTGTATCACATGATTTTCTTGGAATATTTTTCCAAACCATCCCTTCAGGCTAAGAATATGACTTGACCAAGGTGACCCAGTAGTTTCCATGGTAATGTGGAGATTTGAACCCTGTTTTCCAAAATCATAGTCCAACGTGCAAACCACTACAGTATGCTGGCTCACCCCTCACTTATTAGAGTAAGATATCTCTTATGATACAGCCCTTGTAATATTATCGACCACACCCACCTCCTATAACAACATATGAACCATCTCGGAGATTAAGATAGTCTGAGGAGGCTCTGCTCTCGGTCCCGCCTCCTTCACAGGCACAACTGATGGGAACAAGAGACAGGGCCTTCTCAGTGGTGGCCCCTCAGCTATGGAACTCCCTCCCCAATGACATTAGATCAGCCCCCTCCCTCCTAGCTGTCAGAAGAAATGGTAAAAAATTGGCTGTGGGATTAGGCCTTTGGAGAATAGTGCAGTGCAATTAACAGATCTGGAATATATGGAATGACTATGGAACAGCTTGGACTAGACCAGGGCTGTCCAACTTCTGCCGGCCCAAGGGCCGGAATTCTGGTGAGTGATCACCTGGGGGGCCACAGCGTGGGCCATGGCTGCTCGCAGGGGGCGTCCTGCCCGGCCCGCCCCTTTTGGCACCTGCACCGAGGAGGAAGAGGTGGAGGGAAGCCGGGGCCTCTGCCTCCACCTCCACCTCCTCGGCGCCGGCGCCACGCCTAACGTCACCCAGCCCCGCCGAAAAGGGGCGGGCCGCACAGGACACCGGGCATGCGCGCCAGGGCGGGAGTGCCCCCCCATGAGAGGCCCCACCCCCACGAGTGGCCCCGCCCCTTTCTGGCGATTTTTATATTTTTAAATAAAAAATAGCGGAGTTCTTGCGGGCCGCGTGCAGGGGGCTGGCGGGCCGTGTACGGGGCGCGGGGCGCCAGTTGGGCAGCCCCGGGCTAGACTATGGTTGCTGTGCTTTTAATATGGAATGCAATGCTTTTAAATGTTTAATATGTTTTTAATTTTAATCTTTTGGAATTGGATGTGTTGGAAGGCATTGAATATTTGCCTCTATGTAAGCCGCCTTGAGACCCCTTCAGAGTAGAGAAAGGCAGGGTATAGAGTAGATAAATAAATAAATACAATAGACCTTATGTTTTGACCCTGAAATCCCTGGCCTGGAATAGTTCTGAACTTGTAACCCTATTGCTAACGTTCATGATCATGTAAAACTCCGGAGATGGCAGGGCGACACTATGTTTCAAGTTCAAGTTGAAACCCATGTAGACCTAGGAATTGATGGTATACAACAGATCTTTTCATTTTATAAATGATGTTAAAATGCAATGGGCTTTTTGTGTTTGAGGGAGAAAGTTCAGAAAGACAATTGTGAGTGGGAGTGCAGTTATCCCAGATGTCAGAACATTTCTTGGGCTACAATGTACACACCTAAACGAAATCTTCCTGCTATGCCAGACACAACCTGCATTTCAGCTTCCATCTGATGCAATCTGTGTCCAAAGGAGACACTATTACATTACATTGACCTATGAACTAACGCAGCACTTGTTCCCTGTTTTTATCTCCCAAGAGTCCCTGAAATAGTTGCACAGAAACCAGATGCTTTTTGTGGCAACAGAGTAATAAATCAAAAATGCAAGGCATGACGTTCCTTGACATGGCTTTGTTATTATCTCACCGACCCCTCTTATCCTCTGCCATAAAAGTTAGAAAGATAATCTTTCTTTATGAACTCAGAAAATCATCTTCTCTGAAGTTTTAAAATCTGCAATTTCATGCAAAATTGATAATTAAAAAGTCTAGGTTATTTAACTAGCTGTCCTGGAAACAAAGTGAAAAGCATTATTTTGAAGAAAAGTTGAACGTAATACGGGCATCCATGAGTAACTCCTAGGTGTTCCAACTAAGAAAATGATTCACTTTTATTCATACTTTTTTTCTTGAAAATATCTTTACTTTGCTAAAAACAAACAAACAAACACCAGCAATGAAACATTTGTCTTTCTGAAATGGCACTGTTGAGACAGGGGGATGAATAGGCACTGGAGGTAATATGAACTAACTAACACCCACTGAACAGAATAACTATTAACTTAAGAAAAGAGAAAAACATTGGAGAAACTGTGAACATGTTTAACACTATTTTATTGCCACAGAATTCAGTATAATCCGGTTTTCAAAAAGATGTTCCTTTTTCTAAATTGTAAAAATTATTTTTTTTAAATTAAAAAAGTGTGTATGATGATGATGATGATGATGATGATGATGAGATCAGGCCATAAGAAATAGAATACAAATGCCATACACAGTATGTAAATCTAGAAGGATTATCTCTAAAAGGATTAATATGTGAAAGAAAATAATCCTCATGGTGGTGGTGGGAATTGTAACTGTTGTGTTTGTGTATGCACTGGGACTGTGGCGCAGCTTGCTGGGAGTCAGCTGCATTAAGATTACTGTTGACCGAAAGGTCATTAGTTCAAAGCCAGCCCGGATCGGAGTGAGCTCCCGACCAAAATTGTCTAGCTTGTTGTCAACCTTTGCAGCCCGAAAGACAGTGGCATCTGTCAAGTAGGAAATTTAGGTATCACTTTGTGGGGAGGCTAATTTAACTGATTTACGAGGCCATAAAAATCTCCAGGAAGTATACAAAGAATGAGGAAGTGACAGCTCCCCTGGTGGCCAGAAGCTGGAATGTTGAATAGTCTCTGAGTGTCTGTCTATATATGTTGTGTGTCTATGGCATTATGTGCTGTGATATCCATGGCATTGCTCATGGATTTTTTCCCTCCCCCTCCCTGTCCCACAATATATCAATTTGTACATCCGTTTCAAGAATAGGTGTCAATTGGTGATCAACACTCATCATCATTATACAAACAGCGCAAGTAATATTTAAAGGGCATGTTCACCAATACATCCAATGGCTTCAAGATAGAGATTAAGCCACCAATAATCACTACCTCTTGTGTCTTATTGTCACAAGGAAATTCCTTCACTCAATTGACAATGTGACTTTGGAAACTGTCTAAAATAGCATACCCAACTTAATGCATGCGGTCTTTTGTTCCAGTTTTGAACCAATCTATCATCAGTTCTAAGTCCATCCAATCCTTTGCCTGCACTTGTACATGAATCCCACAGGAAAAAATGGGTTTCCTTCCTGCCATTTTGTTTCCATGCTCTTGTATATCTCTACCGCAACTGGTACTCATGGCTATTTCTGTGGGGGAAGAAAGCCTCCATCATGTAAACATTCTCCTTGTGTCTTTCTGATCCAACTTAACAGTTTGAAGCACCCCCACCTACTTAGCATATTCTGCCCCGTGTTATTAGATGTGCTCCCACAGTTTTTATTTGTAGATACATGTTAAAGATATATGTAGTTTTGCAAGTTTGCTGTGTATTTTACTGTCGTGGATAATACAAATATTATATTTGGCTCGGGCTTCCTAGAGAAGTTAAAAACAATACATAAAATAGTTTTTTTATTATGTCCGAAGCAAAAGGAAGTGGAAGGAAATGTTATGGTCACTGCATATAGGTGATAGCAAAATGCTATCAGGAGAATGAGAAAAGGCAGAACTGCTCAACACCTTCTTTGCCTCAGTCATAGTGGTAATCATCTCTGAAAATTCCTAGAGAACAGGACAAGCTCTGGAAGACTATTGTCCCCATATTTTTAAAGGGTGTGTGTGTATATAAGTACCCAAATAATTATCCAAAAGTACCCAAATAATTACTGCCCAGTCAGACTGACATCAAAGATTCTGGGAAAGATAATTTAAAAGACAATTTATAAGCACTTGGAAAGGAATTCAATACTCAGAAATAGTCAACATAGGCTTCTCAAAAACAAGTCACGCTTCTCCTTTTCTTTTGATAGAATTACAATAGAATTATGGCTATTTCTCCTTACTTTCATGTTTACAGTATCATTAAGCCACAAGTAAATGGGTGAATAAAAGTGCTGAAAATACGAAAAACAAATGCAATCAAACTAGAATCTATGGTTTTTCTGTTATACATGTAGAAAATCAAACCATGGTTTGATTCCAAATTACATTCAGCGAAAACCTTATTTATTATAATGTTTGAACTGAGCTACTTTCGTATTTCCCCACCAGCAGCAGCATAGGTTTAATCCATTGAAGGCTCTTGAACATTGAGCCTTGCAGCAAGGAAAGTTTCTGTTTTACTCTAAACAAAGGTGATTTCTGTGCTTGTAATTTTCATCTTGTTTTTGAAGAGATAAAATATTTCTAACATTTCAGAACTAAATATGCAAATATTTGAACAAATCCGACATGAACAGGTGTTGGTTTGATGGATGAATGTCTGTTCACGTGCAAATATTTGCAGCTGTCCAACATTGCAGCTGAGCATTTATACTGTGCTGCTATTTTGGAACTGGCCAGTCTGAATGGGTTTTCAATTTGACTCTCTCTGAATATTTCCAAAGCAAACATGGGTTGTTTACATAGTTTAAATTATTTTTCTAGGCAACTCCATACGGAAGATTCCATTTCAAATGACCAAGCTCTAATCACACAGTTAGATTAACAGATGTTGCCAAGGCCATTTTTAAGAAGCAACAATGTGGTAACATGGTTATCTGTCTCTGTGCATAAACATGCTGGATGGGATTTTTTAAGTAAAAAGTTACAAATATAATAGGCTTATGAAAAGATAGTGTTGTAAATGTTCATCTGTTTCCATCTTTCTTTATTTCTTTCTTTGTTTTTTTCTGTGTGGGATTGGCAGCCACAACTGTATTCCCTTGTAATCCCAGTGCCAAATTTTGTACTAATTGGTGCAAACTTCTGAGCAGGAGTAAAGCAGCTTCCTGTGTTTCTATGAATGGCACTTTACAAGCACATTAGCAAATCAATGACAGATAAACATCGATGTAACAAATTAACATGCAATGCTAATTGCTGCTTTAAAATTATTGGCTAGGGTCCTCCACATAATACATTGCTACATAGTAAATCCTGACCTCACCCCCCCCCCCCTTCCATCCCCACTTATTGATCAGAAACCATCTCGATCAACAGGGGTCTGTTCCCTTGTCACTTAGGAAGCATCTGACTACCTTCCCCACCCTCTTGAAGGAATGGTTTCCATTATGACAGGTGGAGGAGTTGGGGGGGGGGGGGCTGCTGCTGCAAACTTACACTTATGCTTCATAATAGGATTACAGCCAATACAGGAAGCATCTGTTTATCTGATTGTTTAGGGACCACGGCACTGTTGGAAAGTGGAATCGGATGAAAAGTGGAATCCAGTTTTGTTTAGCTTGCAAATATATTTTGGCTGCTGAAGCAAATTTCATACTGATGAAAGAACAAACCCCTCATCAAATTCATGGAAATTTATCTGTGATTTGTAAGTGTTGAAATAACAAGTTGTAAGAAAGCGAGGTGTCTAAAGCCAGGAAAAATGGTATTGTAAGTATTTAACAATTAAAAAATGTTAATTTTACATTAAAATGGTTTTTTAAAGGCAAGAAATATTTAAACATATTATTTCCAAGTTCTGCCACCTTCTCATCAAGGACAATCCTCTCAACCATCATACCTTTTCTACCATTACATGCTAAACAAATATTTCCAAAGTGGTAATTGTACTTTGGATTGTTCTTATGAATTGCAGAACCTCATGTGTGTCCTTGTTACAGTTCAACCCATTATTTCTGCCCATTATTCCAAATTGTTCAGATAGATTTGAATTACAGTCTTGTCAGCCAAAGTATGCGTAATCTTTTCCATTTTTATAGCTGCAGAATAGTGTGCATTCTCTTCCATTCTTCATGTAATGAATGAATACATTAAACAGCATTGGACCTATAATGGAGACTCCTTGTATTCCACTTTTGACATTTCTCTAGACAGATAATGAATAATTTACTGCTCTTCATATATAATGTGTTGGGATGATTGACTGATTGATTGACAAGTAGACAGATAATCAGGCTCTATAGAACCAATTTTGTTCTCTAGAGAGTTGGTGTTTAGAGAAGAGGGGGATTTAAATGCTTAGGAAAGTTAGTTTCTTATATTATACTACCTCTTATGAGAACTGAGATGTCCTTTCACAATGCTGGATTAAAATGTGGATTTATTAAGTATCTTGATGAAATGTCACTGGGATGTATTGCTGAAGGCTTTCATGGTGTTGTAGTTTTTTGGGCCTATATGGCCATGTTCTAGAGGCATTCTCTCCTGAAGTTTCGCCTGCATCTTTGGCAAGCATTCTCAGAGGTTGTGAGGTCAGGCAAAATGTCAGGAGAGAATGCCTCTAGAACATGGCCATATAGCCCGAAAAAACCTACAACAGTGCACTGTTACTGAGATTTCTGCTTGTCAAAACTTGGGTCATTATAGGTCCTCTCTATGTTAGTATGGAGAGGACCTATAATGGTTCGGGCTGCTTCAAGTTACCTGTAGTGTGTTGACAGCTTCACATAAGACTGATGAAGCCTGACATATGAAAAGTTCAGAAAAAGTCTCTGATCAGTAGCAATGTTATGAGCAATTCATTACAAGCTGGAGCTTTGTGTTATAACTGGCAGACTGTTGATAACAATATGGCCCTAATTCAGTTGAGAATAAAGAATGTTTAAGTTTATTGAACCAATAGACACAGACATTTTCATTTGACTGAGGCCTACAAAGTTTTTTTCTGAATTTTTAAAAGATACACACACACACACACACACATTCAGAAAAATATAACTTTGTAAGCCTTGGTCAAATGAAAATGTCTCATATATACAGGGTGTGTGTGTGTCTCAATTCAATATAACAGTACTATTGGGATGTTTGTCTGTCCTCCTGCTGCAACACTCTCAAAAGCTAAAAACCTGTTTGGAAAGTTTTCAACCTCTGGAGCATTTTCATCAAGTATTTGTCAGATACAATATCAATATAAGTTATATGTATTTAAAGGGGTTAAAAGACACTTTTTTACTACACTATTGACTTGTGCCTCCATGGATTTAGGCATCCACAAGCAATTCTGGAACTGAGCCCCAGCAGATAACAAGGTTCTGCACAACATATAGATTAGATATCTTAGAGATGGGACTCAAATGTACGTACGACATTCGTTTATGTTACATATACCTTATACAGAATAAAATAATTTTATACAATATGTTAAAATAATTTTGTGCATGAAATAAAAATTGTATACATTAAACCACCAAAGAGCAAATATGTCATTATCTTTGTCACCCATGTGGACTTTCTAGATTCAAGTGTATTTTAAATTTTAGACACTTGGTTCAAGATGTTCAACCTGTAGTTCATTATATGTCTGTGTGCTTTTCAATTTCTTCTAGGCCAGTGTTTCTCCAACGTGGGAGTCAAGACCCCTGGGGGGGGGGGGTTGCAAGGGGGTTTCAGAGGGGTCGCCAAAGACCATCCGAAAACATATATTTCTGATGGTCTTAGGAACACCTTAGGCAGAGAAGGCTGAAGATCTCTCTGTCTGTCCTTCTCTTCCTTTTTGGAAACAGATGGTGAATCCTTCCACCAAAAGCCTTCCTCTGCTGTGATTAGCTGGCATCTCCGACGAACTCTCAGCCAAGGGGAGGGCTGTTTCTGACACTCCTAGGGGGAAATGGAGAGCAGGCGTGATTGGCTCATGGTGCAGATGTGTAGGTGAGGGAAAGTGCATGAGAGGCTCGTGCCAGTGAATCTCTTCAAGCCATGGGGGTTCTGTGTGGGAAATTTGGCCCAATTTTATCATTTGTGGGGTTCAGAATGCCCTTTGATTGTAGGTGAACTATAAATCCCAGCAACTACAACTCTCAAATGTCAAGGTCTATTTCCTCCAAACTCCACCAGTGTTCACATTTGGGCATATTGAGTATTCATGCCAAGTTTGGTCCAGATCTATTATTGTTTGAGTCCACAGTACTCTCTGGATGTAGGTGAACTATAACCCTAAAACTCAAGGACAATGCCCACCAAATCCTTCCAGTATTTTATCTTGGTCATGGGAGTTCTGTGTGCCAAGTTTGGTTAAATTCCATTGTTGGTGGAATTCAGAATGCTCTTTGATTGTAGGTGAACTATAAATCCAGCAACTACAACTCCCAAATTTCAAAATCAATTTTCTCCCCCAACCCCACCAGTATTGAAATTTGGGCAGATTGGGCCAAATTTGGTCCAGTGAATGAAATTACATCCTGCATATCAGATATTTACATTACAATTCATAACACTAGCAAAATTAGAGTTATGAAGTAGCAAAGAAAATAATTGTATGGTTGGGGGTCACCACAACATGAGGAACTGTATCAAGGAGTCATGGCATGAGGAAGGTTGAGAAACACTGTTCTAGATGTTGGCAGAGATGTGGATTTCACAATCAGACGAGTTTCCACCTGTTTCCACCTTTCTACTTCATCTCAATTAGCTCCACTATCAAATTAATTAAAGAGTCCTGAGCTGATAAAGAAACAGTACAAAGATAGCAAGGAATCATAGCCACAATGAAAACAATCCAAGGTCAAACATTTGTTCCAGACACTGACAAAACAACTGTCAGAAGCAATGGGTGTTTCTCAACCACCTGTAATTCCGTAATTTATCCATTTTGACAAACTCAAGATGATGGTTAGTTGTCCATATTTGATATTTGTATACTATGATGTTATGGGAGACTGAAATTATCACCTCATTTTTATGAAGCAAAATTCTTCATGAGGTTAGAGATTTCAGTCCACCTTTGACCAACCATTTTGTGTGTGTTAAAGACTAAGAATGGACAATGTAATGTCTCTTTCTACCACTGTTAAATTAATTCAATTCCATTTCTACATCAGCGTGTAGTTTTAAGGTCTGCACAAAAACTCATGAATTTCACACAAATCAATGAATTTTATGCCCCATTTAACTTGATCAATATATTTTTGGTAACGGTTTTTCTTAATTTTAATGATTTTCATACTTTCCCCATGAATATATGCATTTTGTTGCATTTTCCTTCATTATGTGCATTTTTGTTCAGTGACTGTATCACAAAATTCTTAGCAGTATGAATACTGAAGGTAATGAAATGTGTTCCAGTTCATATACTGCTTTGGAATTGGAAAATTACTAAATTCTTAAAGAAATATACATCAAACTCTTCTGTAGATTAGATGAAACATTTCAGTTTCTCTCCTGCAGAAGGAAAAGATATGCAGCCTTAGAGAATACTGAAACACACAACTTTAAGGAAAAAATCACGGTCAAAGACACAAACCTATATCGGTCTTCCATGACGGCAGCATGCTACTTGCATTTCAATTCTTGTTTTCAAACAAGTTGTGTTAACAGCTGCTACATATTTAATCATATAACTGCCCTGTGTCTGAGTTTCAGGATTGTGGATAGAAATATTTACATCACACATGTAATTCTTTTGACATTCTCTCCTTCAGAAGAAGAGACTCGTGCTTTAAAAATAATTGCTTAGAATTGTCTTCGAGAGATACATACATACACATTAAGAGGATATATAGTGTGCTTCCGTACTCTACCATGCATTCGGCCAACTGTAGCTTGATGTAATTCCAGATGGCAGCTTCATATTTGGGCTCTTTATAATATCAAATGCTCATTGTGCAAGGTGATTATATTACAAAAAGAAAATAACAGTCGGACAATTATGTCTCAATTACACATGTTTGTGGAGTATCTAGGGAATCATTGCTCGCCACTTCCTGCTCAGTTAGCTCAGTTATTAGTGATAAGTAGCACAAGGGGAATTTTAAGAGTATGTCAAATAACAAATCAGGTTTTGTGAAAATGACAGTTCTGAGTTCTATAATTTCCCCCCACTAGTGACTTTCATATGAGAAATGGGAAAAAATAAAAGCAAGTTTATCATCCAGTCAGTGTAGTTATTTTGGTTTCCTTTTTCCTATTGTTGATCGCAAAAAGAAAGAAGCAGGAGTCAAGATTTTAGCTGGTAATTGCCCGCAGCAGAACACAACACCATTGTAGTTCTGCAGCTATTTTTTTGCTCTATTGTAATGACAGCAGTGTTACATAAACAACCTGATCCTTTACCTTTATGTCTGGCTTTGCACAGTGGGAAAGGAAGGGAAGGGAAGGAAAGTGTGGCAGGTGTCACATTATTGATTAAAAACTGTGTTAATTGCTCGCAACACTGCAAAGGGCGAGTAGAAGGGAAGAAGGAGATTTGATAGACCTCTGTCAACTGTGGTAGGTCTAGGGGCCAGTTTTCTGCCTTTGCCAAATCTACCCCTGCTTTCAATCTAAACTTCAAAAACATAGGATCTGTTTTTGGAGATAAGCATAAATTCTCACTGAGTATAAGGCAGCTTTTTATATTTCCAATTTCATTAACACAAAGCACAAAGAACCTTCATATCTTTGTGGGGGGCCAGGCATCTGGTGACTGTAGGTGTGATAGCATGGAGGTGGAGTTTGAGAGAGGAACAGGAAGAGATAAAGAAGAGCCACTTTTTCTGAATGCATTAAGGAAGGCAGAGGGTTGAAGGCCAAACAATTGTAATAATTTGTATTATAAAAAACACAATTCATGGTGAGGATTGCTCCTATTTTCTAAAAACAGTGTTGAGTGAGGAAATGGGCAAAAGAATGCTGGGACAGAAAGACACTTAGGACTTACTCTCTCTGTAAAAATATAGCATTATATATCACACTGGCAACAAAGATTTGCGGAGTCAAAGCGATGGTATTCTCCGTAGTAACCTATGGATGTGAGAGCTGGACTATAAGGATGGTTGAGCGAAGGAAGATAGACTTTTGAACTGTGGTGCTGGAGGAAAACTCTGAGAGTGCCTTGGACCACAAGAAGATCCAACCAGTCCATACTTCAGGAAATACAGCCCAACTGCTCATTGGAGGGAAGGATAGTAGAGACAAATATGAAGTACTTTGGCCATATCAGGAGAAAACAGAAAAGCATATGGGGAATTACTTATCAGGTTCAATGGCCAATGAGCACTGAGTGGGAAAGATGAACTGGGTATTAAAGACTTGTTTCAATATCATCAATTATAGGAAAGATTAAAAAAGAGCAAGAAGAGGGGATTTGCTTTAAAAAAATTCAGATTTGGAAACTATATTAGACAAAGGGGGAATAGCCAGACTATACAAATATATCTTACACTACAAAGATAATCATGTCAAATTGAAAGACAATCGTGTCAAAACCTCCATGATATCATGGGCAAAAGACCTAGGGAGAAGCATAGATTTTGAAATCTGGGGAAATCTGTGGAACAAAGGCTTTAAATTTACAGTGGCTGCTTCAATTAGAGACAATGTATATAAAATGTTCTACATATGTTACATAACCCCAGCCCTCCTAGCCAAAATGGACAACTCACAATCAGGTTCCTGTTGGAGGTGCAAAACAAAGAAAGGGACTTTTTTCATGTATGGTGGTCTTGTGAATTAGTCTATTGGAAAATAATAATAAAGGAAACAAATAAAATGACCCACAACAAAGTGAGATATTCAGAGATAGATTAGAACAATCAGAACAAGATTTTTTTCTGTACAGCTTTGCAGCTGCATGCATTACAATTGCTAAAGATTGGAAAGGGAAGAAAAAAATTAAGCATTAAAATTGGAAAGATAAACTGTGGGCTTATGCACAGATGGCTAAGATTTCTAGCAATTTGAAATATGAAAATCATGAAATATTTGAAAGAAACTGGAAGCTGACCTTAGCATACTTGACAGGAGATTTAAAGAAATAAAAACAAGAGGAATTTATTGAACTAGAAGTATAGAGGGATAAACAAAATGTGCATAAACTCTGTGGGGATCAGTGATAGAAGCCAAGGTGGTAGGTAGCACTGGGGGTGGGTTGAGGGGTAACTGTACTGTGGGTGGCAGGTTGTCTGTATGTGTATGTGTATGCGTATGTCTGCAATGTATATGGTCAGTGTATTACCTTTTAAAAAAAATCAAAAAGAAGAAGACAGGAAACTTTAGAGAAGTCAATGATGCTGGGGAGGATGGAAGGAAAAAGAAAGAGGGGCCTACCAAGGGCAAGATGGATGGATGGTATCCTTGAAGTGACTGGCTTGACTCTGAAGGAGCTGGGGGTGGTGATGGCCAACAGGGAGCTCTGGCGTGGGCTGGTCCATGAGGTCACGAAGAGTCAGAAGTGACTGAATTAATAAACAACAACATTCCACCTTAGTTGCCATTTTTATTGTGTCAGAAGCAAATTGAGAATATACAGCAATTCACTCCTGGTGTGAGAGAATTGATCATCTGCAAGGACATTGCCCATGGGTGCCTGGATTTGTTACCTTGTCCCTGCATGGGAAGCTGGGGCTGCCAGACAGGAGCTCACCCTGTCTTGCAGATTTGAACAGCTGACCTTTGGTTTCCAGGTGAGCAGTTCAGTCGGCACAAGGGTTTGACCCATTGTGTCCCTGTGGCTCCGGCATGATTCTGTACTATGGAATTCCTGGCTTTTAGGAAAGATGCTTTAACAGATTAAGGTAAAAGTAAAGGTTTCCCCTAACATTAAGTCTAGTTGTTTCCGACTCTGGGATGTGGTTCTCATCTCCATGTCCGTAGACACCTCCAAGGTCATGTGGCCAGCATGACTGCATGGTGTGCCGTTACCTTCCTGCCAAGGCGGTACCTATTGATCTACTCACATCTGCATGGTTTTGAACTGCTAGGTTGGTAGAAGCTGGGTCTAACAGTGGGAGCTTAGTCTGCTCCCCGGATCTCAACCACCAACCTTTCAGTCAGCAAGTTCATCAGCTCAGCAATTTAACCCACTCTACCACCAGGAGCCTTTCAACAGATTACAAACCTCTGAATTCCATAGGCTTCTGCCATGCCAGTTATAGTAGAATAACAACAATGGTACAAATGTATAGTCTCCAGGCTTGATCCTCTCAATTCAGGCCAGTGTTCACCTTTTTCATACCAACTGCAACTGGCTTGGCTTTGCACTGCCCCTCTGGAATCAAATGCAGAAGAGTGGGGTCTTGTTTGAGCTGTAGGAAACCATATCTTTTAGCAACCTGTTTTAATTTGCAGCTCTTTGGGAACTTGTTCATTTCTTACACATAAATTCTGCTCTTTTTGGGAATCTCCAAGCTAGATAATGAGATTTTGAGATGGTCTCTCACACAGCTATTGAGCAAGTTGAGACTTTCTTGGCTTTCACAAGGTAGAAACAGCTTATGGTGTTAGAATAGTCTACAGAATTTGCTGTAGAAATTGTTAATCATTTTTCATTGTGAAAGTCATTCAGTACATTTCTTATATGGATATTTTTAACAGACGTGTTCTACATTACTCTTTCCTTAATAGGCCAAGCTAATTCTGTAACCTGTGAACAAGCCAAGCTTTTTTTAATGGAAAGACCTACAATCACTATTGCTACATTTTGAAACTGCTATAGAATGATAATAAATAACATCCCTCTAGGCAGTTCATTTTCTATAGGGCAGCCATGTAAGCAGAACGACTGCATTTGCTATGAGAATCTGGGCCAGTTTCATAGTTCTTTCAGACTGACTAGATTGTGATCCACTGTAATTGAAATAAAAGACTGAAAATGCTGGGGTTTATGCTTCTTATAGATTCTGTGCAGCTGCTTCAGTGTCTCCTACAGGCTTTCTTTCACTCTGATCCCCAGGCTTTCTATCTTAATCTTCTATCTCCAGTTCCACTTGAGCCTTGTCCTTCACTTATATATCTTCCTGTGATGCACATCATGGAAGAATCTGAAGGGAATTGAAGGTCATTTTGCTGTGTATAAACTAAGGCAGAATGCTTAAGACCCAGCACGCTTAGGTTATTTAGAATATCATGTTTATGAGCAAACAGAAGTATGCTCCGTGCCAGAACTGCCTGTACATTAAATGAAAAAATCTCTTCCAGAGACGCATTTATCTCATCTTTTTGCGATACTTATGCCATTCTATCCTTAATTGCTAGCCTTTGCAAACACCTTGAAGGCTGTCAGTTTTGTTTTGTCATTGAGTAAATTATCAAGTAAATTGTTAATTCAAACTTTGAATTATGAACACTGGAAAAATAAATATGGCCCATTCAAAGTAACTCCATATTTTAATCAATAAATAGGAAACATATAAAAATGGGAAATTAAATGCTTTCAGATTTGTTTTATTAGGAGGCAGAGAGTTGAAGGTCTTGTGCGACACAAGTGTAGATCTGGGTCTCAATGTAATTTATTAGAACATTTGCTTCAATTTAGTGTGTGTGTGTATACACACACACACACACACACACATATATATATATATATATATATATATAATATACTAGCTGAACCCGGCACGCGTTGCTGTGCCCTATTTAGGAGATGTGTGGAAGTGTGGTTATGTTAGGGTTGGAAATGATTTGACAATGTGTTTTGTGTTTGTATATATGTGTATGTGTGTTTGTATGTGTGTGTGTATGTATGTGTGTGTGTTTGTGTGTGTTTGTATGTGTGTATGTATGGGTGTGTGTGTGTGTGTGTGTTTATATATGTGTGTTTATGTATGTGTATTTATGTAGTTGTGTGTGTATGTGTATGGATGTGTGTGTGAGTATGTATGTGTCTGTGTGTCTGTATGTATGTGTATGTATGTGTTTCTGTATGTATGTGTGTATGTACACTCTCCCCTGCCTCTCTGAGTATGTATGTGTCTGTATGTATATGTATGTGTTTCTGTATGTATGTGTGTATGTAAACTCCCCCTGTCTCTCTGAGTATGTATGTGTCTGTGTGTCTGTATGTATGTGTATGTATGTGTTTCTGTATGTATGTGTGTTTGTACACTCCCCCTGTCTCTCTGAGTATGTATGTGTCTGTGTGTCTGTATGTATGTGCATGTATGTATTTCTGTATGTATGTGTGTATGTACACTCCCCCCTGTCTCTGAGTATGTATGTGTCTGTGTGTCTGTATGTATGTGTATGTATGTGTTTCTGTATGTATGTGTGTATGTACACTCCCCTGTCTCTCTGAGTATGTATGTCTGTGTGTCTGTATGTATGTGTATGTCTGTGTTTCTGTATGTATGTGTGTATGTACACTCCCCCTGTCTCTCTGAGTATGTATGTGTCTGTGTGTCTGTATGTATGTGTATGTATGTATTTCTGTATGTATGTGTGTATGTACACTACCCCGTCTCTCTGAGTATGTATGTGTCTGTGTGTCTGTATGTATGTGTATGTATGTGTTTCTGTATGTATGTGTGTATGTACACTCCCCCTGTCTCTCTGAGTATGTATGTGTCTGTGTGTCTGTATGTATGTGTATGTATGTGTTTCTGTATGTATGTGTGTATGTACACTCCCCTGTCTCTCTGAGTATGTATGTGTCTGTGTGTCTGTATGTATGTGTATGTATGTGTTTCTGTATGTATGTGTGTATGTACACTCCCCCTCTCTGTCTGTTTTGCCCGTTGTCTGTGTCCCCTCCCCCTCTCTCCATTTCACTTTCCCATCTCTCTCTCTCTCCCCCTCTCTCTCTCACTGCCGGATTTCCCCCTCCCCCTCTTTCTTTCGGTGTGACTTTCCCCTCTCTCTGTCCTGCCCTGTCTCTCTCTGTGTCATTCCCCCCCTCTCTTTCTCCCCCCCCCCCTTATCTCTCAGGCCTCCCCTCTCGGACTAATTACCTCCCGTGGGGTTCCCCCCGGTTGCGGCGGCCGCACCGGAAGCAAGGTAAGGGCCGGAGCTTACGTTCTTTCTGGCGCGGACGCCGCAACCGTGGGGGGGGGGGGGCCCGCCGGAGGGCGGAAGGCAGGGCCGGAGATCGGTGCTCTGGCCGCCGCCGTGTCCACCGCGTTTGCGGTGGCCAGGAGGTGGTTATTGCGTCGCCGGTGTGGCTGCAAAGGTCCCGGTGAGTGGGGAGAGAGCGTGACGGGATGGGTTGGGGGGTTGGGGGTCGCTGTCTTTGCGCGTTTGTTCTCCCTCTCTGTAGCGCTCGCAGCGCAGCCGTGTCTCCTTTATATATATAGATATAAAATTCTATATAACAATATAGAATTTTCCATTTCCATCACAGGCAGATATTCCTAGCCACCGAGAAGGCCCAATCTCTAGATCTCACCAACTGAGCTTGAGATGGAGGTGGGACTAAGTGAAGGGCCTCTACTGAAGATCTCAGGGCCCGGGCAGGTTCATACAAGGGGATACAGTCAGCCAAAAAGACTGGACTTGAACCATTTAAGGCTTTAATGGTTATAACCAGCACTTTGAATTGTGCTTGATAACAGACTGGCAGCCAGTGGAGGGAAGCCCAGAAGGATACCATGGTCAATGCTACTGAAAGCTGCTGAGAGATCCAAGATAACCTGAAAAGAAATGGATTCCCTAAGACCAACAAGACAAACAGGTTCACTATTACCAAAGTAGAACAACACCAAGCATATATTTCACAGCTTGTACAATATACAATAAGCAAAAATCTACAATAAACATAAGCATGTTGTGTTCACAACACTGATTTTAGTCTTTTGAAGAACTAATGATATCAATTATGAAGAGCTTCTGTTTCCTTATTGAGATCTTCTACAGCAGGGGTGCTCATTATGGTGATCGGGAGCACCTAGGTGATCTTCGGCCCTCTTCCTGGTGATCTTTGGGCCTCACCAACTGGATGGTGTGCTCCTGCCATGCGTGCGCACGTGTGCTCCCGCCGCCGCCTTTGCGGGGCTTCTTTTACCAAAATGAGGCTTTAGTGGGCTGGCCCTGGCGCTCGTCTTGCCACGCATGGTGTGGTGACACTACCGCCCTTTGGTTGCTGCTGGGGGGGGGAGCAAGGCGAAGGCACGTGCACGGATAGGATGCGAGGCTGTGGGAGGGATGGAGGGAATGTGTGTGTGTGTGTGTGAGAGAGAGAGAGAGAGAGCCAAGGAGAGAAGAAAGAAATCCGGAGAACCTTTTCGGATCCTTTTGGCAGGCAGGCGGGCGGGCTCGGGAAGGAGAGAGGGAGAGAGAAAGAGGCAAAGGAGGCCGGGCAAAGTGGGGCAAAGCCAAGCAAGCCCCGCCGCAAACCCTGCTGCTGCCCTCGGGACTCTCATTCCAAGCCGAGACCAGGGCGAGCGACCTGTGTGGGCTGCTTTCTTTCCTTGGTCGGGTGCGAGGAGGAGGGCTCCGCCATGTTCCTGGGGCTGAACCCGAGGAGGAGGGGGCTGCGGGGATGGAGACTCCACTTGCTGCTGCTGCTTGTGCCATCGCCGCCTTTCTCCACCTCGCCCTCTCTCACCCTCGAAGGAGAAAGGCGGCGAGGGCCCACGGGAGAGAGAGAGAGAGAGAGAGAGAGAGAGGGTGGCTCTTCAGAGCTGGCTAGGAAGAGCCACCCCCCCTCTCTCTCTCTCTCTTTCTCTCTCTCCTGTGGGCATAGACTGTCACCAGTGGGAGGGGTCCTCCTTCCTGCCAGCCGTCCACTTGGGCGTCCTTTCTGAGTGACACCCTCGAAAGGAAGGAAGGGCGCCCCCCCCACTGCATCTGTCATTTTGGGGAAGCACCTCTTCCACTCTTCCTTCTCCTGCTCAGGTAAGGAAGCCTCGAGGGAGGGGGGGGGGGGGGCTGCCGTGGGGAGACTCCAGCCTCACATGGGTCCTTCTCTCGGTTGAGTTTCCCGGCCCAGGCAGCAGCCAGGCGGCCCCTCTTCCCAGCCCTGCACCTTCCGAGCCGCTGCCGAAGCCATATCTGGCCAGAGCGCTGACGGGTGCGCATATAAATACCCTCCTGCT
Source organism: Anolis apletophallus (assembly GCA_030556195.1). Taxonomy (NCBI): domain Eukaryota; kingdom Metazoa; phylum Chordata; class Lepidosauria; order Squamata; family Anolidae; genus Anolis; species Anolis apletophallus. The sequence goes on along the minus strand of JARBWK010000006.1, from coordinate 61,309,643 downwards.
GCGTGCGTGGGAGGGGCCTGCTGTGCATGCAAGAAGCAGGACGGGGTGGGGACTTCCTGCTTTGCGAAAGCACGCAGCAGGAAGGAAGAAGGCAGCTAAGACATTAAGAGAGAACGCGCGCGCAGGCAAGGAGGATCCCCTTCCAGGGTGCGCGTGGCAGCGAGTTCGTGGGCAGGCAAGAAAGAAGCCCCGCGCGGACGGAAGGCTGCAGTAGGAGCGTGCGCGCGCACACTCACATGCACAACAGGTGATCTTTTCAACTTGATTGTTCATATAGTAGCTCGCATGATGAAAAAGTGTGGACACCCCTGTTCTACAGGATACAACCAATAATGGTTCCTTGCATTCACAGTACCAGATGGTAAATCTCCCTTGTAGGAGAGAGTTTGCAATCACAAGTTCTTTGAAACAGATTCCTCTTTCAAGGTAATAGTTTCATTTACTCTCTTATAAGTGAGAATTTATAAATACAAGTTCCTGAGCATAGATATTCCTCATGACTGGTTTCGACTTATACAAAGTCTTCTTCAGGTGGAGAAATGCGAATTTACAAAATAAAGTGGACCTAAAGGGAATGAGAATAGTGGCTTAGAAGGTTTGTCTTGTAGATCCAGGATAACCAAGTGGTACACACTTCCCCATCTAGCTCTCTGTGTATGTCATTCACCAAGGCGACCAAAGCTGTCTCTGTTCCATAGCCAGGCCTAAAACTAGATTGAAATGGATCTAGATCAGTAGTTCTCAACCTTTTTTTTTTACCAGGGACCACTTGACCAGGGACCACTTTGACCAGGAACACTCTCTAACATTAATACCAAAAGAGTTATGAATAAGTTTTTGGTCCACTTTAGATTCGGTTTGGTTATTTGGGGTGCTGATTCAGAAAATTTCATTGGATAGAGCACGTCAGCTCTAGTTTCTGATACATAACATATGCTATTAAGTAGTCACCATCTGCTTGCCCACAGAAAACCATATTTAATAATCTACAACTGATGTGGTAGTAGTCTTTTTGGGTAGTCCGCCTCTACCCTCCCAACATCCTTGATGCCTCAGCATTATAAGAGGGTTTTGCAAGACCATTCTCTCTCCTTGCTGCATGGTTTTGAGGCAACTGTGTAGTAATAGTGAGGCCACAGACCAAATTTTAATTCTTGTGGATGAGTGATGGTCAGCAGACCACAGGTTGGGTACCACTGATCTAGATAATCTGTATCTAACCCTAACCCAAAAATCCCTGGAGTTAGGAGGCCATCATTTAGTACTGTGAAACTAAATGTATTCATATTTTCCTGAATGCTGATATTTGAACTATCCCCCCCACACACAGTTTTTCGCCCAACTCCTATTTTTTGTAATTAAATACATCATATTTCCTGAATATTTCTGTCTTCATGGAAGTCTACCAGCATACAGAAAATACCAACTCCCCTCTAAAAAGGGGGACATAACACAAGATAGGCACTTTCATGTTTTTATGTGAGTTAACAATAGCAATCTCATTCAGTGTATTAGGGTTCAAAAGAAAGAGAATAAATATCCACCCAATGGGGGGAATTCTGTAATTTTAATACAGAGATATGCAGTTAATCAGATGGAGCCTAGCTTTCATGTTTAACTTCCATATTTATTGTAATGTGGTTATGACAGAAGGCCTGACTATCAATTGCTGGATTTGTCAAGCTATGGATTCTGTTCCCATCTAGCATCTATAAAACCATAATTATGGCGAATCTTAGTCTTTTATTCTATATTTCAAGAGCTATACAAGGGCCCTTCTATACAGGCCCTACATTTCACGATCTGATCCCAGTTTTTCTGGCACTGAGGAATCACATAATCCAGGTTAAAGCAGAAAAACTGGAATCAGATCCTGGGATAAGGGCCTGTCTGGAAGGGCCCCAAGGGATTAAATCTAATTCCCCAAACAGGTTCAGTACCATGGACAACATCTTTAGAAAAAATCCCGTGGATTTATGACACCCAGTGGCTACTCGTGATAGAAGTAAATTCAATTTTCCAATAAGTATATAGTGACAGGAGAGGCAGGGTGACCTAACCTTAAATGGTGTGCATCATAGAAATATATATAGAAAAGTTATGACCACAAACAAAAGAACAGTAGTGTCATAGGATCACTGAAAAATATGCTTTACTTTCTTTTAAAACTACCAAAGTTATGTAGAACTCCAGAAGGTTGGACTAGAAGATCCTCATGGTCCCTTTGACCTATGTCTCATTTCAATTATTTAATTATTTAATTACCCCCAAGTCTGACATTGCTTTTTTACAGTACATGTTATCTTCTGAAGGTCAAGAAAGAAGCATGTACAAAGTTCTGGCAGGTTCATGACAGGAGACACCGTCATTGTGATGTTGTATGAATCTTGTTAAATCAATGGTAATTTCCACATTTTACAGATTTTATTTAATAGAGGTTGTTCTTGTTAATTTTTATGTCTGGTCTTATGTAAATGTATTGATTTTATAGGTTGTTGTATTGCATTTTACATTATGGCACAATTGCGTGCTATTTTGTAAGCTACCCCGAGTCCATGTGGAGATGATGGCGGGGTATAAAGTTTATATTAGCACAGAAACAACACAGCATCCACCTGCCAGACTACAGGAAGTTCCTGAGCAACTTGAAAGTGTTGGCTTTTCTCTTCCTGTTTGGTATGTGTTAAGTAATATGTTCGCACACATCTTTTATTTTTATATATGTTAGATGTAGAAATGGAGCCCCGGGTGGTGCAGCGGGTTAACCTGCTGAGCTGCTGAACTTGCTGACCAAAAGGTTGGCGGTTCGAATCCAGGGAATGGGGTGAGTTCCTGCTGTTAGCCCCTGCTTCTGTCAACCTAGCAGTTCCAAAACATGCAAATGTGAGTAGATCAATAGGTACCGCTTCGACGGGAAGGTAATGGCGCTCCATGCAGTCATGCCAGCCACATGATCTTGGAGGTGTCTATGGACAACACTGGCTCTTTGGCTTAGAAATGTAAGTGAGCACACACCCCAGTCGGACACTAGACTTAATGTGAAGGGGAAACCTTTACCTTTATCAAGTCAAAGTCTTTGTGGGTAAAAATGCAATAAATTTCTACCTGCCACATCCGGAAGACTTCACCTGGAGATAAAAGTCAAATTTGTTGGGATGCTTGTATGGGGAAATAAAAATTGCAGCTGTTTACACTTAGGAAATCCATCCGAGAGATAGATTAGCATTGATCTCAGTGAAACTCTGTAGACTTCCTTGGGGAACTCCCGTTTCATAACTGCAGTTGTTTGACAACTTCTGCATTGTGCATTTAAATGCAGGCTTTGATGATCATCTGAGACACCATGTTATGGTATGCTGCTTGAAAATGTTGAATTATAGCATGGGAGTTAGGGGGTAGTGTATTTTACACAGGGCCGTGGTATCCGTTAGCAGAGGGTAGCCATGAACATTTAAAGTTTATGTCATATTCTCCAAAACATTATGCCCAGTACTATTGTTCTCCTTGCCCCGGATTATGCAGGTGGCTTTCTCATTTTCCAATTCTTAAGCTTTAATCTTCCTTCCACTCTAGCAAAATCTAACAAATCAAAGAAAACCCTTGCGGCAACATGCCAGTATAAACAACAGCCATGCAGATGGATTTTATTTGCTTGAATTGCTGTCATTTGAGGTAACATAATTAAAGCCTGACAAACACTCCAGAGTGAAGCACACATTTCAATGGAAGCTTTTTCCCTTTAAATCAATGGTTTCTTCTAAGTGAACATATACAGGATCAGGCAGTAAACAAGAGGGTGCATCACATACTTTCTGTCGTTAGTTTAAAACATGCAAATTAAGGAAAACACATATTTCCTATGACACTGCACTTTGAAAAGTAATTAGATGAGCTAAAAGTACTCTGGTTATAAAGGATTAGAAATCTTAGTTTTTTTTCTTCATTCAAAGTATGTTCTTCTTTCTAGTTCTCTTCTTTTCTCCTACATCTTCCCTTCTTAAAAATAATCTTTCTGGTCTTTCTCTCTGTCTTCCCTAGTAATATATGCTTTTCTTACCCAGTTTCTTATCAAATAGGAGCACTTTCTCCAATTTTAAGCACAGAGTTCAAGGGAAGCAACATTTAGAACTGCCTTGAAGCCATATTATGGAAAAATGAATAGCACAAGTCTGCCTCTGGGAAGCTCTGAGACGTCTGCCAGCTGGGAACTAAAGGGGGTACTGCAACCACTTCAGCAACCAGGTTCTTGCTTACTTCACTCTTATGGCACAATATCAGGCACCTTCAGTGTTGCATATCTTGTGTCAATCAAGTGGTAATACAAGTGGTGTAAACACCAGTTAAACATATTTAAATTCCAGTTTGCAATGTAACAAAATATGGAAAATTCAGGGCAAGCACATGTGAGAAGGCACCTTAACATCAGGGCAAGGACCCATGTTATAAATCATCATTACAAGATAATAAAAACATTTTAAATGTTTCCATTAAAACAAATGAAATCTGAAAAATACACTATTAGAAAATTTTGCAGTCAATTTCCAAAGGCCCGTTAAAATAGTTTTCACTTGGAAAACCAGCAATGAGTTAGTATAATGTCAACCCAGTGCGCAGCGGCAGTGAAAAAAGCAAATTCTATGCTTGGCATGATCAGGAAGGGAATCGAAAATAGGTCGTCAAATGTTGTATTGCCTCTCTACAAATCTATGGTGAGGCCACATCTGGAGTACTGTGTACAATTCTGGTCACCGCACCTCAAGAAGGATATAACGGAACTGGAAAAGGTACAGAAAAGGGCAACAAGAATGATCCAAGGGATGGAGCAGCTCCCTTACGAAATCAGGTTGCAACGCCTTGGTCTTTTCAGCCTTGAAAGACGGCGTTTAAGAGGTGACTTGATCGAAGTGTATAAAATCATGCATGGGATAGAAAAGGTGAATAGAGAAAAATATTTTCTCTGTCACACAACACTAGGACTAGGGGGCACTCCCTAAAGCTCCAAGGTAGGAAAGTTAGGACTAATAAAGGGAAATATTTCTTCACCCAGAGGGTCATTGGGTTATGGAACTCACTTCCAGAGGAGGTTTGTGACAGCGGTCAGCCTGGACAGCTTCAAGGCAGGATTAGACAGATTCATGGATACCAAGGGAATCAGTAGCTACTGAAATGGACATCCAAGTGCCACCTCTGTGTTGACGGAGGCAGGCAGGATTTCCCCGGGTACTGGTTGTGGGGGGTCGGGAGCAGGTGAGGGTTTTGCCCTCCTTTCTGCTAGAGATCCCTGTGTACAACTAGTGGGCCACTGTGTGACACAGAATGCTGGACTAGATGGGCTGAGGCCCGATTCAGCATGGCTCTTCTTATGTTCTTATGTTCTTATAATTTCAATAGAACAGCATTCTAGTGTTTAGGGTCAGTCATCAAGAAATATCTATTCCATGCACCCACCAAAAACAGGGCTGAGGATGAAGAGACCCAAATAAGATCATCCCAGAGATTTCAGAACTTAGACATACTGATATGAGAAGATGCAGTCTTTCAGATTGCCTAGTCCAAGACAATGGCTTTATATGCCATACTGTGATAGCTACTGGAGCTGTTGTAAGGAAGCCACGTGCTCCTTGTAATCAGCCTCAGTTAACAATCTGGTTGCAGCTTTTTGGGTGAGCTGAAATGTTTGAATTATTTTTCCATCTTTGAGTCAAAAAACCTAACACCAACAAATACATAACAAGTGTTCAATATTAGGAATACTGTAAACATTTATTTGCATCACTCTCACAGATCTACAGTGTATATCCATGTTAACCTCCACCTTTAAAAAAAATCAACACTCCTCAGAGACATAAGTGATTAAATTTGGCAAGACAGTGCTAGTAAATGAAAGACTTGTTGCAAAAAAAATTCACATAAATAAGTTACTACATTTGACATACTTTAAAAAAGTTAACTAAGAAATTCATGAATGTATCTCACAAGAGAAGACCACAATACAGAAAATGAACAGAAAATACCCTGTTTAAAATAGGTTTAAAGTTTAGTGTGCTATTTCCATAGGCTTGAACTGAAAATAATTCTGTATATATATATATACAAAAGATAGAATAAAAGGTTAAAAGAATTTATTGCAACAAACTAAAGGATACCATAATATATATATACACATCATTTTTATACCCCCCCCCCCCCAAGTCCCAGTATTGGCTTCTTATTCCTTTTGAACCACCTTCTTCTGTTGCTCTGCGATTGGAAACCTTTCTCAAAAGGCACTTATCTAGAAAAAAGAAAAAATGTTGTTTGAATATAATCTGTTCAAATGAAACCTTGACATACTTCCAAAACAAATCTTTGCATCCCACTTGAAATTAGCAGTACGATTTCACATTATTACATTTATTTATTTATTATTCATGCTTATATACCACCCCTTCCCGGAGGCTCGGGGCGGTTCACAACATGGCAGCAAATACAATAAGATCAATAATTAAAACAGTAATAAAACAATAAAAACAGTAAAACAATTGCCCCCAGCTGCAATTGAACAAGCTATACCACTGCAGCATGGATTACATGGAGCACTAAATGTTGAAGGCCTGCCGAAATAGGGTTGTTTTACAGGCTCTTCGGAAGGCCAAAAGCTCCCTAAGAGCCCGGACATTGTCTGGCAGAGCATTCCAAAGTTTAGGGGCTGCTACAGGAAAAGCTCTTTCTCGATTCGAAGACAGGTGATAGGTTCGGATGGGGGAAACCTCTAGTAGGTTTTGATCTTTAGATCATAAGTGATCTCTGGGGAACATACGGAGAGAGACGGTCCCTCAGGTACATGAGCCCTAAACCATAAAGGTACTCGAGATGACTGTCACCTGAATCACCGTGGCCAAGTCACCCCGGAGAGATAGGGCGCCAGCCGTCTAGCCTGTCGCAGATGGAAAAATGTGGATCTGCTGACCATAGAGACCTGGGCCTCCATAGTCAGCAGTGGGTCCAACTGGACCCCCAGACTCTTTACCAAGGACAACGGGCAGAGTGCTTCGCCGTCCAGGGTAGGCAGCCATCACCCCCATCCCACCAGGTGGCCCAACCAAAGGATCTCCGTCTTCGATGGATTCACCTTCAACCGGCTAGCCAGTCACGGCTTCCAGGCACAGATGGAAATTATCAGGTAGGGAGTCCGGTGTGCCCTCCATCCTGACAAGCTGGGTGTCATCAGCATACTGATGACACTCCAGACCAAAGCTATGCACCAGTCGGGCCAGTGGTCGCATGTAGATGTAAAATAATAGAGGGGTGTCAGACCCCAGCCTTGTCCTATAGTTCAGCCAGACCAAAGCCATGTTTCCAAGATTCCAGCTAGGCCTGAGAGCACAGCTGTACAGAAGCCTCTGTGTCAATTACCGGTCAAGGCTAAGCACAGCCTTCCTTCTTCCCAGGCCGATAAGGAGGCTTGGTACCGCAAGGCCTTGGTGCCTCCCGAAAGGCCAGGTGCCTTCACTAACAAGCTTACATTCCAGCCTTCGCCGAGAGGCCCGGGAGGGGTAAGCCCAACGAGAGAGCCTGAGAAGTTCCGACGCTGCTTGTGTCTTCAAGGGAGAAAACCTATCTAAACTGTTTCCCGTTGGCTCTAGGTATCTCTCGCCAACGTTCAGCTTTCATTGCCTCGTTCTACGTACTCTAGTTCCAGCCGGGGCCAGTGGGCCTTCAAGTCATCATACCCAAGTATTTGCCAAGCCTTGCTATCAGAGACTTATCCAGGATTTAGCCCATTGGGGCACCAAGACTATTTTTACCTTTTGAACCCTTTTGATTCTTTGGACTATTGCTTTGCAATACTGGATGCTGAGAGCATCAAAGGACTATATTTTTATCCCTTTACTTCTTTTCACTTATTCTAAATAAAGCATTTAATCACGGTTGGTCTCAAGTGGTTTACTGAGGAATCCTTTAGATCTAAGGTGCAACAAGGGGAAAGAATGCCCCCCTGAGGCACCCCAAAAATAAGGGGGAGCCTCTCGGAGACCACTCCACCCCTCTCCACCTGTTGTCCCCGATCTTGAAGGAAGGTGGCCTCATAATACCTAATATTTAGCAAACATCATTTCTACACGATTTAAACGTCCAATTCCCATATATAAGGAATCCTTGATGAGGTAAAAACTAGGCTTTCTATACACAAATCAATCATTGTTTTGAAAATCTTCCACAGAAAAAAAGGAATTTATTCCTCTTGAGAAGAGGAGGAAAAAGAATAAAAGTATCCTGTTTCATTTGCCAATACTGCTGATACTCTCTTGTTTGTTACATCAATTTGCCACCATTGAGCCAAAATGAAGTTGCTCAAAATTTCTGATCCAAAACCTTCTGAATTACGGATTAGTATAATTTCTCCCTCATTTAAAGGGTAAGGAGATAATTCTTCTGAAATATAGGTTCAATAACACTTGTGCGTCTTTCCAAGCATACGTAAAACTTGATTCGCACCCAACTCATTTTCCACAGTTCTTCTGCCACTTAAACCAATTTCTTTCCCATTATTATTTTTCTTTATATCTCGTCTTTCTCCCTGTGAGGACTCAAGGCAGCTAACAATCCCACACTGCAGTCAAGTATAAAAAGCGCAATACAAAAAGTTTAAAAAAGGAAGTAAATAGTACAATGTGGTAAAAACAGATTAAAATATAATAAATACACTTAAAATAGCCTTTAAAACTCACAGTCCCCCAATCCCACCCACAGCCTCCCTAAAGCCTGCCCCTTTATCCTTTCCCAAATGCCTGCTAGCAGGAAAAAGTCTTGACTTGCTTATGGTCAAGATTATCTTCCAACCACTTGTTTTCAACAATATATCCACCCTTTTCCTAAAATTACAACTACCAGAATAATAGTATTCAGACAACTGGGTACCATGCAGTTTCAAACTTTATCTACTATGTACACAACTAGTGATTACTCATGGGATTCATGCAGTTCCACATAGCCATTCATGGTTGATAGAACATTAAATATATTTTAAAAATTAAATGTAAAATAAGGATAATCAGGAGGCAATTCTGGAGAACAAGAATACAAAAGAAATGCCTAAATTAAAAGGAGTGTATATTAATTATTTTACATAACTATTAGATTCACTTCTCATACTGACAATTAAGGAAAGGAAATGGTTTGTTGTGAGTTTTTTGGGCTGTATGGCCATAATCCAGATGCATTCTCAGATCCAAGGATACCTGCCATACAGGCAAAATGTCAGGAGAGAATGCTTCTGCAACATGGCCATACAGCCCATAAAACTCGCAACATACCAGTGATTTCAGCTATGAAAGCCTTCGACAATACAAGGAAAGAAAATGATGCAGATTTGATGTTACGCATATTATTTTCATCCTTTCTGGGAAGCTGTGATGTACAATAACTCCGTGATTTCTAATTTTAAAAATATGTAGTGATGTGACTTATTGTTCATAGCATTAATTTTATCCACGGATGCAAACCTACAGCACAGTGTGCTTTGATTTGGAATGTGCATCCATACAACTATTCTTTCTTACTGCAAAACATTCCTGAATCCTAGCCACAAACCTTCGAGGATGATTGGCATCAAATAGTGTTGTATCATCTTCATCATCATCTTGTTCTAATGGCGTCAGCTCTGTATTTTCTATGTTTGTGTCCAGAACACCATACCTCCTTGTCTTTCTATTTCTTCGTCTAAGTCTGAAATGTAATAGCATAAAAAGATGACGTGAACATTAAGATGCACAAGTACTTCAACATACCACCTGTCTCACATTAATAACAAATAAAGTGGAATTGACGAAGTTTGCAAGTCTATCTGAACAGATAACCATTTTTGAGAATAAAGCATTATACCTTTTAGCAAAGAAAATCACATTAATGTGAGACTATTAAAAATGATCCTGAACTAAACAAGATTATACGAATCTGTACTATAATTCAGTTCAAAGCAGATAATTTGCATTTTATATGGCAGTATAAAAGGGGCCTCACTAAATTCTTTGTACCATAATCGAGTCTATATAGCATTGTCTTTTCACCTTTGGAGGGATGGCAAGGTCAGTGGAAGTCAACTTCTACAAGCCTTATGCCACAAACATTTGCAATCAAACCTGCCCTCAACTTATACATGAGGTCAACACATATATGAGAATATAATCAGACCTACAGCAAAACATTATTGAAAAAAATAGCAATTTTTCCTTTTATTTTTCAATAAATATGTTCTCCCTCTCTCTATAGATATCTTGGGGATAGCCAGGAGCAGAGCAAGAAAACTTTAGTTATGGCACGCACAATTTGTTTGTCCTCAGCATGTCATTTACAGATCTACTAACTCTGAATGTGGAAAACCGACTTAATTATCATGGCTAATATATAAATTATCCTTCATGTATTTGTCTAATCCTCTTTATAGCAATGTAAGCCTCTGGCAATCACCACATGTGATGCTAGCAAATTAACTGTGCAACCTGTAAATCTGGAAGGGGGTTGGAAGAGAGTCTACACAATCAATTTATGACCAAAGTATGGCATTGTTAGCAACCTTGAGTCCCCATGGGGAGGAAGGTGGGGTATAAATTAGGTAAATAAATACATAAATAAATAATTTAACTGTGTGATTCCAGAGTTCCAAAATTATATAAATACAGGTAGCAGGGAATCGATCTATGCTTTTTTGTATTCTATTTGCAGTTTTAGAATATATTGCACAATACAATTTAGGCTCGATTTTCACCAAAGTGTAAATCAGTATTTGAGCTTCACCATTATCGGTCTGCAGGTATTGACTTATTTGCTGGGAAGTATTTCACTCCACCCCCAATGTCATCAATGCTGAAACTGGCATGCTATTTTTCTATAGGCTTTGTCTGAGTTTGATAAATGTTATGTCCACCAGAACTTATTCCATCAGTGTAATTTTAGACATGGTAATTAAGAAAAGTTCCAATTAGGAAGCTATCTGTATTGTTAAAAGATAAATGTCCCAGAAAAATGGGACAATGGCAGTTAAACTGGGCGGACACAGTGCTGTAACGGTATGTGAAATATATGTGGGCCCCTAGTGTGAAAGGCAGAAATAGAGACCCTTTTCATGCCAGATGTTTTGAACTTTGCCACTACCCATAATAGTTTGAACTTTCAAGAACTGAAGCATCCGAGGACTGTGAGCCCTCCACACCTAAAATAAAATACAAAAGCAGTGAGGTAAACATGAGATAATCTTGTGCAGAGAGGACGTCATGATGATCTGTTGCTGCTAATAACTTTGAATACAGTGGGTCCTGGGTATCTGGCGGTGTTTTGTTCCAGGATCGCCAATGGACACCAAAATCTGTGAATGCTCTTCCCATTATATACAATAATGCAGTAAAATGGTATCCCTGATAGAAAGTGGCAAAATCAGTTTGTCTTTTGGATCATTTTGAGAATGTTCTCATACCACGGAAGGTGAAATCCTTGGGCGTGGAATCCGTGGATGTGGTATGCCAACTGTATTGGCCAGTTGTTCCCAACCTTTGGTCCTTCAGGTTTTTTTGGTGTAGATCACGAAAACAAAAACCATGGATCATTTGGAAAGGAATGGATTACCATAATATTTGATTGATGACACTAGATATTCCCAACCTTTGGTCCTCCAGGTATTTTGGACTTCAACTCCCATAAATCCCAGCCAGTTTACCAGCTGTTAGGAATTGTGGCAACTGAAGTCCAAAACAACTGGAAGGCCAAAGTTGGGAACCACTGGTGTATACGAGGGTTGGGACTTTAATAGTGGCAACACTGCTGTAAAGACGCCAGACAACAAAACCAAAGAATGTTGTGTGTACATACCTAACTTACCTCTGTGCAAAGACTTGCCCTTCCTACGTCACGCGCATGCGGAGCAATGCAAATAACTGAGCCTTGTTTTAGCTTGCAGTGTAAAGTAAGTGTTGTCACGATGTTTTCGAAACAAGAACAACAGAGTTGGACAAAGATTGAATGTGACAGAGGTCATACAGCACGACAGTGTCATCAAGATCTTCAAGAGGCTTACGGGGAATCTGCATTGCCTTACAGAACAGTGGAAAGGTGGGTAAAAGCCTTCAACGAAGGATGCCAAAATGTGGCAGGCATGTATCATCCAGGTTGTCCTAGTGTCAGCAAAGCGGAAGTGAGTGCTGTTGCTGCACTCATAGACAGTGATCGACGCCATACGATTCGTGAGCTGGCCCGAAACATAGGATACTCCCCAGACTTAAACCCTTGTGACTTTGACTTAATTCCTAAGATGAAGGAAGCACTTTGTGGCATTTGCTTCAGAATTATTCCAGAGATTCTTGCAGCAGTAGACCGCTCCATTCGAACTATCACCAAAACAGGCGCTGCAACAGGTGTCCTACAACTTCCACATCATTGGAAAACGAGTTGTACACAATGCTGGCAACTATATTGAAGGACTGTAAAACTTGGTGGCATGTATCACTTTTGCATTATATGCAAATAAATACTTTCCACTATTGAAGTTCCAACCCTTGTACATAACAACCTCATGATGCAGTAAGGACCAAAGCAAAACCGCCTTTTTCCACCTGCGACAAGCTAGGTGTCTGGCCCCCTACCTATCCAGAGACGACCTGGCCACGGTGCTCCAAGCCACGGTCATCTCGAGACTGGACTACTATAATGCCCTTTACATAGGCCTGCCCTTGTCAGTGATCCAGAAACTTAAGCTCGTCCAGAATGTCGCTGCTCGACTTCTCACTGGGACACCGGTGAGATCTCACATAACACCCATCCTCCAGCAGCTCCATTGGCTTCTGGTCGAGCACTGGATCACCTTCAAGGTGATGGTGTTAACTTTCAAGGCCTTGCATGGTCTGGGGCCGCTGTATCTGAGGGACCGTCTCTCCCCCTACCAACCCCAGAGGTCACTTCGTTCCGAACAAATGAACCTCCTTGAAGTGCCGACCTTCAAAGCAATCCGTCTCACATCAACCCAGCACAGAGCCTTTTCTGTAGTGGTGCCGTCAATCTGGAACACTCTTCCAAGCGATGTGCGGGCCATGCAAGATCTACTTTCTTTCCACAAGGCCTGCAAGACCCACCTTTTCCGGCTAGCCTTTGATTGTTAAACTGGAAACCTTTTCCCTAGACTAGTTAAAAATGTTGTCTTTTACTTCTGTTGTGTTTTTACTTGATTGTAAGCCGCCTTGAGCTCTCCAAATAATAAATAAATAAAAGCTAAGACAGACTCTATGGTCTGAAGACCAAACTGATTGGAAGCATTATGGGTCATAAAATGCAGCCTACTTCGGATTTTACAATCTTTAATTACGCTCTTATCAAATCTATCAAACTACACCACAAAGACACTCCAGCTTTGGATCGAACTTTAAAGAAGATCCTTACAGAGGTCTAAAGGAAAAGTGGGCAGAGGAGAATAGATCTGGCCCTCAGAAGTAGTGTCTGAAGCCAACCCAGGCATGGGCAAACTTGGGCCCTCCTAGCTGTACCCGGCACGCGTTGCTGTGCCTTATTTAGGAGATGCGAGAAAGTCTGAGTATGTAAGGGTTGGAAATGATGTTACTTAAGGTCTTGGCGGGGTGCTTGGGAACTGATCTTGAGTTTGGAAGTTGTAGTTCACCTACACCCAGAGAGCACTCTGGACTCAAACAATGTTGGATCAGGACCAAACTTGGCATGAATACTGAATATGCCCAAATGTGAACACAGATGGAGTTTGGAAAAATATACCTTGAAATTTGGGAGTTGGAATTGTATCAAACTTGGCATACTGAACTGTTAGGAATTGTGGGAGTTGGCGTCCAAAGCACTCGGAGGACCCAAGTTTGCCCATGCCTGAGCCAACCTCTCACCCAGATATAACCTTGGTGTATCCGCACTGTAGAATGAAAGCAGTTTGACACCTCTTTATCTGGCATGACCCAGTATTATGGGCTCAATGCATTTTGCAGTTTGGCTAAAAAAAAACCTGTGGAACTGCAACTCCCACGACCCTACTTCATGGAGGCATGGCATTCATTCTGCCTTGTAGTTAGCTGCACCCTAAACTGAGGTTTCGAGGGACCCCGCTGGGAGCTGTAGTTTGGCGAGGCACCAGAGGAGGGGGGGGGGGCTTTGTCAAACTACAACTCCCGGGCTCCAAGGCAGGAAGCGTGGAGTCAAGGTGGAGAGGCAGGCCCCTCCCTCGGGACTCACCGGACGGTCCGGATGACGAAGTAGACGATGAGGGCGGCGCTGGCGAGGACGAGCACCGAGAGGGCGCGCTGGGTCATGGGCGGGCTGGCCTGGGGAGGGGCCGGCACGGCGGCCAGGCTGCTGCTGCTGCTTCCATTGCCGCTGGGCACCGCGTCCGGAGGGCCGGCGCTGTCCGGAGAGGCCTCGGGGAGCTCTTCGCGGCCTAGCTGCTCCGAGGGCAAAGGCCGCTTGGGCGGAGGGGAGCGGGGCTCCGGGGCAGGGGCCGCTTCCCCGCGGAGCAGCAGCAGCGCCAGCGCCGCCGCCACAAGCAGGCCCGGCAGGGGCGTCAGGCTGCGGGAGGCAGCGGCCAGAGCTGCCGCATGGCGCCCCGTCCCGAACTCGGCCCCCACGCCGCCCAGGGAGGAGGAGGAACAGGAACCGGAAGTGCGCGCTCTTCCGGAAGGCCCAAGCCGTTGCCATGGACGCCGAAAGGCTCCAGTCTCCTCTCCCCGCTTGGAAGGCTCGCTGGGCGGGGCGCATGCGCAGAACGTCATCGCGCTTCTCTCCCTGCGCTGCTAGTTAGAACTCCTGTTATCCCGCCTGGAAGGCTAGTTGGGTGGGGCGCATGCGCAGAACTTCATCGCGCTTCTCTCCCTCCGATGCTACTTTAGAACTCCTCTTATCCCGCCTGGAAGGCTAGTTGGGTGGGGCGCATGCGCAGAGCTAGTTTCTGTAGTCTAAACTCCAAATAGTACAAATATGTGCACATTCTAACCCTTAATTCTAGTTTCATAGAACAGGTGTTTAATATTCAGCCAGAGAACTGCAATGCGCCTCCTCTTTTGTGGATATAACTTCTGTATTGCCATATAATGGAGTTTGAAACTGCACTATATAGGGGTACTGTAGACCCCGAATGGACAAACCCCGGCCCTCCAGGTGTTTTGTACTACAACTATTTTGCACAGTTAAGACTCGTGCGCCAGCTGTACCTTGTGAAGTCTGATCTGGCTACGGTCGTCCACGCTCTGGTCACATCCCGACTAGGTTACTGCAAAGCACTCTACGTGGGGCTGCCTTTGAAGACAGTTCGGAAACTGCAACTAGTCCAACGGGCAGCAGCCAGATTACTAACGGGAGCTACATACAGGGAGCATACCACCCCCCTGTTGTATTAAAGCGGTTTTGGTACTTTTTCTGTGCAGGAGTACAGTCAGAGAGTGATGCTGCACACGTGTAGAGCTTTGAAAAGTGGGTTTCGGTGCCAAGAATCAGGCAGGCACTTGTTCCGTGAAAGTAACACTATGATTGGCGCTTCTAATCTATGCTGTGACTTGTTAAAGTACACCCCGTGCCTAACGTGAGTTAACGTAGGCTTAGATTGGTCTAACAGTACAGGATGTGCTAATGGGAGACGTTTGTGCCAAGAAAGGGAAAAGAACTGCGCATGTATGGAGGGATTCAGCCCCATCCTTTGCTGGCAGGGAAAAGGCAGAATGTGAAATGTTGCGAACCGGGTACATGAACGTCCCAGGCTGCTGATATGTACTGTGAGAAAGAAATAACGTAGAAATGACTATTGTTCTCATACATAGGTGGGACTTTTAGATGTGATGCTAATGGAAATGCAATGTTTTATTGGATCAATGAAATGCCATGAGACACCAGCCAATTATGATTGTGTAAAATCTATGAAGAAGGGCGGGCTTATCCGAGATGCCTCCATTGGGGGTATAAATGTTTTGTACTGAGAATGACCGGGGCCTTTTGCCCCTGATAGCAGCCGTGTTCTGCTGGCAAAAACCCACCAGCTGGTGTCATCAATAAACCATTTTGATTTCATCTACTTCACAGTTGTCGTGAGTTTTCCTCATCCTTGTACCCGCACGTCCAGGTAGCCTTGGTAAGAGTAAATTTGCCACTCGGAGTTCCATAACTCCCTAATTTGCTGCTACAGTATCAGCTCCACTGACTGCCTGTCCACTTCCGAGCTCAATTCAAAGTGCTGGTTTTGACCTTTAAAGCTCTATACGGTTCTGGCCCAGCTTACTTGTCCAAACGCATCTGCCGCTACGTCCCACCTCGTAATTTAAGATCATCCGGGTATGGCCCTGCTCTCGCTCCCGTCAGCATCTCAAATGCGGTTGGTGGGGACGAGAGATAGGGCCTTCTCGGTGGTGGCTCCCCATCTGTGGAATGCGCTTCCAAGCGACATACGATCAACCCCATCCCTCCAGGCATTCAGGAAAAAAGTGAAATCATGGCTGTGGGACTAGGCTTTTGCACATTGGCACAATGCAGCACTTTGGATTGGAATTGTAACGGCAAGTTGATGGATATGGCTCAATGCTTATGTTGCGGACGGAACACTGTTTTTAACTTAAATGTATGTGTATTATGTGTTAATCTTAACTGTATTTTAATGCTGAATGTCTATGGGTTTATATTGTATTTATATTGTGTATCGGCATCGAATTGTTGCCTTTTGTTAGGCCGCTCTGAGTCCCCCCTCGGGGGTTGAGAAGAGCGGGGTAGAAATGATGTAAATAAAATAACTCCCACAATTCCCAACAGCCATGCCCAGGCCCGTAGCCAGGATTTTGATTGGGGGGGGGGGTGAGTCTGAGTGAGAGAGGGTCTACCTTACCAAACCTTTTGTATTGTTATCCCAATAATACCCCCATTCATATGGGATATATTGAGCATGGTGATTAGATCATGATATGAATAAACATAGCAGTTTAAATAATGTACCAGTAAGGCCTTCTTGCGGACCACCCTGAGAATTTCTGGAGGGGGGGGGAGCTGAAACCCCTCAAGCCCCCTGCCCCAGCTATGGGCCTGGCCATGCCTGGTGTAGATTCATATAATGTAGTTCAGTGCAATTACCAATAAATCCTTCAGTGTAGACCAGGTATGGGCAAACTTCGGCACTCCAGGTGTTTTGGACTACTCCCACAATTCCTAAGAGCCTACGTACCGGCTGTTGCAGATGGACTCAGCTTCACCTTGGAGAGCATGACCATAGCACCTGAGGCGTGATTCTCGTAGTTTCTCAGCAACTGGAGTAATGCCGGATGTCATTGTTAGAGATGTGGTCAAGGTCTAAATCATATCCTCATCTCCATATCACCGAGGCGGTGTTCTGCTTTCATTGTTGCCGACCAACATGCGACTCCATAGATTGTGGCAGGCCTTGCAACAATTCAATAAATTTTTGATTTCAGGCGATCAGGCATCTGCTTGTAGCAGAGTACACCTGTTACCAAGTACCATTTCATCCAAGCTGCGCTATTCCGTGTGGTGACTTTGTTATAAAACAAATAATAATAATCTCTGGCATTAGTTCGCAAACGAAGATTTTTAGGAAGGACGCATCCCACGCTTTTTACAAGAATGTTAATGACCAAAAAGGTCAATCTGAGATAGGCAAGGCCGGTTGCAGAAAGCACAGCAGAAAGTCTACTTGGGTGATGTTGTTTCCATGTTGCGGTTCTTTCTGCGTTGTCGTTTCTCTTCGAGACCCATTTGACGTGTCTTCTCGAAAGAGGCCACAGCATTGTGGATAGTGTGTCTCCATGCCTCTCGATGTGATGCCAGGGTGGACCATTGTTGGTGACCAATGTGGCCGAGCCTGAGATGCTGTTTCAGGGAGTCCTTATATCTCTTTTTTGGGGCACTTCTCTTGCGCTGACCCGTGGCAAGTTCACCATAGAGTAGTATCTTTGGGAGGCGGTGGTCCTCCATCCTAGAGACGTGCTCTGCCCAGCGCAGCTGTGTTTTCAATAGCGTGACCTCAATGCTGATGATCCCTGTTTGCTCAAGGACAGCAACATTTGTCACATAGTCCAGTGTACGTTTAGGATTGAGCGAAGACAGCGTTGATGAAAGCATTCGAGGAGTCGTAGGTGTTGGTGATAGGTGACCCATGTTTCAGACCCATATAGGAGAATAGACGTACGATAGCTCTGTACACACTGATTTTGGTACTTTGCCTCAGGTGGTTGTTGCTCCAGACTCTTTTGTGAAGCCTTCCGAATGCGCTATATGCCTTTACTAATCTGTGATCTATCTCTTTATCAATCTTGGCATCTGAAGAGATGATGCTTCCCAGGTCTGAACGGACTTAAGCACAGATTGCCTATGCTGACATGGGGATGGTGGTGTTCTTTCTGTGGTGCGGGCTGACTTCCAGCTCAAACAGCTCTGCAGCCTCTCTGTTGGCGCCCCCTTGATGTGGGGGAGAGGCTTGCGTATCCTAATGAAGTTGTGAGCTATGCTGGCAGTGGCATAATAGCCACCGGTAGGGCCTTCCATGCCAGACAGGTCACAACCGAAGGGTCTGACAAAGAGCGTCAGGGCAGGATGGGCTCTCTAGCCTTTTGGCAACCATTCTAGGAGAAGGAAAAAAACTAATAATAATAATAATAATACCATAGTAGTAGTGTACAAGCAATAATAATCAACATCATCTCTTCTAAGGGTGCGTCTATACCAGGCATGGGCAAACGTCCTTCAGGTGTGTTGGACTTCAACTTCCACAATTCCTAACAGTGTGTAGGCTGTTGCCTTCAAGTTGTTTCAGATTTAGGGCAACCCTATGTCTATAGCAATGGTTCCCAACCTTTTTTTTGACCAGAGACCACTTTGACCAGGTACCACTCTCCAACATTAGTACTAAAAGGGCTATGAATCAGTTTTTGGTCAACTTTACACTTAGTTTGGTTATTTGGAGTGCTGTTTCAGAAAATTGCATTGGATTGACCACGTCAGCTCTAGTTTCTGATACAAAACATATGCCATCTGCTCGCCTACAGAAAACCATATTTAATAATCTAGAGCTGATGTGGTCTTTCCAAGGGGTTGGGGCTGGTCAGCAACAAGGAAGGAGTGGCAGGTGGGGTGAAATGAGCGGAAATAAAATAAAAAATAAAGAGAAAGCATGCTCATGGACTAGATTTTTGTCCTCGCAGCCCTCAGGTTAAGAACCACTGGTCTAAAGAGTGGAGGTTGGGCAAATGAACTCAGAGGGCTGCATCCTGACCGCTGGCCTTAGTTTAAGAATCCCTGATTTACACTGTAGAACTAATGCTGGTTGACACTATTTGAACTGCCATGGCTTAGTGCTGTGGAATCCTGGGATTCATTATTTGGTGAGACAACCAGTACTCTTTGGCAGGGAAGGGCAAAGATCTTGTAAACCTCCCAGGATTCCATAGCATCAAGCCATGGCAGTTAAGGTGGTGTCAATATGCATTCATTATACACTGAAGATATACCCTGAGAATTACAGATTGAGCTGGCATGGGTAGTGGATTGAGTGTTGGGTTCAAATCCTCACTCAGCCCTGAAAACTTACTGAGTGGTTTTGGGCAAGTTGTGCACATTTTCAGCCTCAGAGGAAGGCAATAGCAAAGCTCCACTGAATAAATGCTACCAAAAACATGCCTGTGAAAGCTGCAACAGATTGCTGCAGACTCTACTACTGCTGGACCATGGCAACACTTGCTGTATCGCCTTGGGCAAATCATGTACTCTCAGTCTAACCAGCTCCCAGGGTTATTAAGAGGACAAATGAGATACCAATTGTGAACCGCTTTGTACTGACACTTACTACAGGAAGTGGATACATAATAATGCTAATAGCTTGATCTCAAGAAAACTCTGTGTCGAAGACTTGCCATGAAATGCGATTTATATGGATTTTGTGATGAGCCTGGAGCAGAGAGTGCTGAATTATGATTCTGATATAATATTTGTTTATGGAAATAAGAAGAAAAATATAGTGACATATAATTGATGCCAATGAATGTTGCTGAGTTCAAACTCCAGACCTGCCAATTTCTCTAAAAAAAACTCAAAATACTATAAATACGTTAAGGTTTTAGACGTTAATCCCAGTTTCGGAGAACCAGATATGCTTTTCAGCCTGAGGATTACCATCCCGTCAACACACAAACATTTGTGGATTTAACTCCTGCAAGTTTGATTATTATGTTGTCTCTAGGAATCTTTAGAGCCCATCTACACTGCCATATAATGAAATTTGCTATCACACAGGAGACATATGTCTCATCCCACTGTCCCCTCCATCATCGTTTTCCTTCAAAATCCTTCAACTACAGCAGACAGGAATGTAGCCAGGGGGGGGGGGGCTGTAACACAGCAGTTCTCGTTTGTGCCTGGAGAGCAAGGGCTAGGACCCGGGGTTCCATTGGCATTGGGGCCTGCAGCTGCAGAGACAGATTCAGAAGAGGATTTGGAAGGGTGGGAAGGACAGTTTCCCATCAGCGGGCCTCCTTCGCCCACAGAAAGTTTGGCATGGGAAGAACTGTGTTTTGGCCCTGACGTAGACATAGATAACCAGGTGCAAATGGAGGACAGCGATAGTGGGAGTTATGAGCACCCGGGGGGAAGAGGGTCACAGGAGCTTTTGAGTGAAAACATGGATGAAAGCGCCTGGGAAGATTCTAGGGAGGAGAGCTCTCATGTAGATAGTGACCCAGCTGCTGAGAGACAAGGTCGAACCTTTGATAGGAGAAGTAGCATTGAGTCTGGGAGAAGGGGATGGCACCGCAGCCTAGACAGGCCGAGGTCCGTCAGCAGAGATTGGAGACGACGGGGCCTAGAGCGTCGGGGACCTCGGCCGAACGATTAAGTATAGCATCCGTGGGAACCAATCCCCAGTGCTTCGGCCACGTCTCTTCTGAGTAGACGTGTTAGCGAAGTGGATCTGGGCGGAGCTGAGCTGGCTCGTGGTCACCAAGTCTTGCCTTGCATTCACCTTGCCTTGTTCCTGTTTCCGCATTGCCTTGCAGAGCCTTGCTCAAGTCTTGCATTAGCCTTTGGATTGTTTGCCAAGCTGTTTTGGACATTTGCTTCAAGCCTTTGATTGCATCTATATCTTCTATGGACAATTTACCTTTTGGACTGTTTTTATATTCAATAAAGTAGTTAGCCTTCAGTCCGTCTCTGTGTGTGTGATTAAGGGGCCGGTCAAGTCCGTGCATCGTGACAGGGGCTAAGGGGGCTTCAGCCCCCCCCCCCGAAATTCTCAGGGTGAACATAGGAACATAAGAACATAAGAAGAGCCATGCTGAATCGGACCTCAGCCCATCTAGTCCAGCATTCTGTATCACACAGTGGCCCACCAGTTGTACACGGGGATCTCGAGCAGAAGGGAGGGCAAAACCCTGACCTGCTCCCGACCCCCACAACCAGTACCCAGGGAAATCCTGCCTACCTCAACCAACTCCGAGGTGGCACTTGAATGTTCTTTTCAGTAACTACCGATACACTTGGTATCCATGAATCTGTCTAATCCTGCCTTGAAGTTGTCCAGGCTGACAGCTGTCACAACCTCTTCTGGAAGTGAGTTCCATAACCCAATGGCCCTCTGGGTGAAGAAATATTTCCTTTATTAGTCCTAATTTTCCTACCTTGGAGCTTCAGGGAGTGCCCTCTAGTCCTAGTGTTTTGTGACAAAGAAAACAGTTTTTCTTTATTCACCTTTTCTATCCCATGCATGATTTTATACACTTCGATCAAGTCACCTCTTAAACGCCGTCTTTCAAGGCTGAAAAGACCAAGGCGTTGCAACCTGGTTTCATAAGGGAGCCGCTCCATCCCCTGGATCATTCTTGTTGCCCTTTTCTGTACCTTTTCCAGTTCCGTTATATCCTTCTTAAGGTGCGGAGACCAGAATTGTACACAGTACTCCAAATGTGGCCTTACCATCGATTTGTAGAGAGGTAATACAACATTTGCTGACCTATTTTCGATTCCCTTTCTGATCATGCCTAGCATAGAATTTGCTTTTTCACTGCTGCTGCGCACTGGGTTGACATCTTCATTGAGCTGTCCACCAAGACCCCAAGATCCCTTTCCTGGTTTGTCTCGGAAAGCTTTGACCCCATCAATTGGTAGGTGTAGTTGGGGTTCTTTGCCCCGATGTGCATGACTTTACACTTGTTTAGGTTAAAATGCATTTGCCACTTTGTTGCCCATTCACTCAATTTCGAGAGATCTTTCTGGAGCTCTTTACAATCAGTTTCATTTTTAACTACCCTGAACAATTTAGTGTCGTCTGCAAACTTTGCTACCTCAGAATTCACTCCTACATCCGGGTCATTAATGAATAAATTAAAAAAATAACGGACCCAAAACTGAACCTTGGGGTACGCCACTTCTCACCTCTTTCCACCCAGAGAAATGTCCGTTTATTACCACCCTTTGTTTCCTACAGTTTAGCCAGGTTCCAATCCAGGACAAGACCTGTCCCCTGATTCCATGGCTGAAGAGCTTATTTAGGAGCCTTTGGTGAGGACTTTGTCAAAAGCCTTTTGAAAGTCAAGGTAAACAATATCAATTGGGTCCCCTTTATCTATGTGTTTATTTACACCCTCAAAGAATTCTAACAAGTTAGTAAGACATGATTTGCCTTTGCAGAAACCATGTTGATTTTCCTTCAGCAATGCCTGTTCTTCTATGTGCTTAGTAATTTTTCTTTAATAATGGTTTCCATCACTTTGCCTGGAACTGAGGTTAGACTAACTGGCCTATAATTTCCTGGATCACCCTGGATCCTTTCTTGAAGATCGGAGTTACATTTGCCTCCCTCCAGTCCTCGGGTACAGTGCCTGATTTTAGAGAAAGGTTATATATTTTGGCTAGAATTTCAGCAATTTCACACTTGAGTTCCTTAAGAACTCTGGGGTGGATGCCATCTGGCCCTGGTGATTTGTTGACATTTAGTTTAGTAAGGCCTGTGAGAACATCTTCCTTGTTTATCTCTATCTGGTTTAATTCATTTAATTCCCTCCCTGAAAAAACTGACTCAGCTGCAGGCATATGTTGTCTGTCCTCCTGTGTGAAAACGGAGGCAAAGAAGTCATTTAGCCGCTCAGCAATCTCCTTGTCTTCGCTGATTTTCCCTTTCTGACCATTGTCGTCGAGTGGCCCAACTGCTTTTCTAGTTGGGTTCCTGCTTCTGATGTACTTAAAGAAGTTTTTGTTGTTTTTTTAATATTCTTTGCTATGTGTGCCTCAAAATCTCTCTTGGCTTTCCTGACTGTTGCTTTGCATTTAGTTTGCCAGATCTTGTGTTCCTTTCTGTTCTCCTCGGTGGGAAGAGCCTTCCATTTCTTAAATGAGTTTTTCTTCTTTCCAATCACATCTTTTACTTCATTTGTAAGCCATACTGGTGTCCTTTTGGACTTTCCATGCCTCTTTCTTTTTATTGGAATGCATTTTAGTTCAGCCTGTTTTAAGGTATTTTTAAACAGTTTCCAAGCATTTTGGAGGGATTTGATTTTTTTACTGCTCCTTTTAGTTTGTTCTTTACAATTTTTCTCATTTTGGTGAAATTCCCTTTGTGAAAGTTTAATGTCTCTGTGTTCGTTTTCACTGACAGTTTGCTATCCAAACTTACGTTGAAGGTTATTGTGTTATGGTCACTGGTACCTATGGGCTCAGCTACAAGGACATCTTGAACGAGATCTTGTTCATTAGTTAGCACCAAGTCCAGGATCCCCTTTCCCCTGGTTGGTTCCATGACCATCTGCTCAAGGGAATAATCAGCTAGCATGTCGAGGAACCTTGTCTCTCTTTCATGCGTAGAACAAGAATTTGGCCAACCTATTCGGGGATAGTTGAAGTCCCCCATTATGACTAATTTATTGCTTTTTGAGGCCTGTTTAATTTCATTTTCCAGATAGCAGTCTGCCTCTGGAGTTTGGTTGGGAGGGCGATAGCAGATCCCTAATGCTAGATTAGTTTTTGTCCCGGGACTTTTACCCACAATGTTTCTGTAGGTGAGTTTGAAATTTCTTGAAGTTCTAATTCATGAGATTCTAGCTCTTCATTTATGTACAGGGCCACACCGCCACCATTTTTCCCTCTCCTGTCTTTCCTGTACAGTTTATAACCTGGAATCTTTGTGTCCCATTTGTTTTCCTCCGTCCACCAGGTTTCTGTTATGCCAATAATATCAATATTTTTTCTTTTTGCCAAATATTCCAACTCCCTATTTTTGTTCAAGGCTTCTAGCGTTTGCGTACAGACATTTATATTTATTTCTCTGGTGCACTTTCAACTTTGGCTGTTTGTGAGAATTTGTAGAAGGCCTACCATGTCCTACCTCTCGACTACTACTATCTATCTTTTCTGTTGACTCAGCCATACTCCTCCATACTTTGCATTTCATCCTCTCGAACCGGAAGCTGCCCAGCTTCTGTCGACTTTCCCCTAGGAATCAGTTTAAAAGCTGCTCTGAAATCTTTTTAATATTAGTCGCCAGCAGTCTGGTTCCATTTTCGTTCAAGTGTAACCTGTCCCTTTTGTACAGGTCTGGCTTTCCTGAAAATGTTCACCAGTTCCTAACAAATCTAAACCCTTCCTCTCGACACCACTGCCTCATCCATGCATTGAAGCTCCTGAGCTCTGCCTGTCTGGCTGTCCCTGCGCGTGGAACAGGTAGCATTTCCGAGAATGCTACCTTTGAGGTCCTGTGAAAAGGCCTTACTGGTACATTATTTAAACTGTTATGTTTATTCATATCATGATCTGATCACCATGCTCATTATATCCCACATTAATGGGGTTATTGGGATAACAATACAAAAGGTTTGCTAGGGTAGACCCTCTTCCACCCAGTCTCAGCCCCCGAACCAAACTCAGCCCCCAGAATCAAAATCCTGGCTACGGCCCTGACAGCAGAGTTAATGCATCAGTCTTAAGGAACCACTTTTCTGGGCTTGTTTGCCCCCAAATCCTTCAACTACAGCTGAGTTAACATATCAGTCTTAAGGAACCACTTTTCTGGGTTCATTTGCCCTCAAAATCCATCAACTGCAGCATAGTTAAGGCATCAGTCTTAAGGAACCACTTTTTCTGGGGGGGGGGTTGCCCTCAACACCGTTCCTGAGAGACTCCCCCCTGGCACACAGAAGACTGGGTGACTTGGAAGGCGCTGACAGTGCATCCTCACACCACGAGATGTGGAGCCAACCTTAAAAAATGGGGCCACAAAGTGGAGTCCATGACATTCGAGTGTGGAGAAGAGCAAACCACAGACCACTTATTACAATGCAGTCTGAGCCCTGCCACATGCACAATGGAGGGCCTTCTTACAGCAACACCAGAGGCACTCCAAATGGCCAGCTACTAGTCAAAAGACATTTAGTATAATGCAAAGTTTTTAAACTCTGTGTTTTTTAAATAAAACAACAACTGTATCCTCAGTTCGTTTTTGACACGATAAATAAATAACACCCTTTCAATGAAGCTGAATTCAAGCATCCTTTTTAAACACTTATACCAGTGGAAGCCATACCACCTGATGGAGCATTAGCAATGACTTTTAAAAAAAGATATAAATTACCTCCTCGGTTCTATACTAACCATCTTGGCTTCTTCCCCCATGATGATGTCATTGTTTTATTTATTTAATGGGCAAGGAGGGGATTTCCATCACAGGTTAAATTGGGCATTTTTGCACGTGGGAAAATGAAGTCTATTGTCAATGGACTTAGAAATTGTGGGGAAAACCCACATTTTAGAAATGGTGAAATACCTGGAGCCCACAGTTGAGGCTTGTGTCATGTGATGAGCTCTGTGGATTGCTGATTCTTAAATTAAATCACACACTGATTTTATTGTGTGTGATGAAGTCACTGATCCATTTAATTGAAGGTATCTACATTCTTTGGTTGTTCAGAAGATCAACTAAGGGAAGGGCTATATGGGTAGGTTGACAGAAAGATGGAGTTATAATGAGTTTAATAGCCATAGTCAGGGAATTTTTATAGAATTTCTTACTGATTCTTCATTTTTCTACAGAAAATGTCTATTTGAAGCTTCTCCATTACTTACAATCATAATAATCAGATTGTGTTGGAAATTGTTTTTTTAAGGCGAAATGTAACCCAGAGTTGCACATTTACTTGTATGTGATACACCAGAAAATGCCTGAATTAAATAATAATAATAATTCTAAAGTTTATCAAAGCTTAGAAAAATAGCTTAAACTATGACTAATCTTGGATTGCAATACATCCATTTTCCATTTTATTTTTATTTTTAGCAGCTTGGAGAAGGCAAGGGAAGAATGTGGTGCTCCAGATGTTGGACTTCATGCATCCTTTGTCACCATAGTAATGGTGAGGAATGCTGAGAGTTGTTATTGAGCAACATCTGGAGTATTATCTATGTTTGCATTAATATACCTGCACACTACGCAAAAACTAAACAGCCAGAACTGGAAGCCCGTTGGTAGCATAAGTGCATGTAACTCAGGATTGCATGTATTTATGCCTTCATTTTGGATAAATAGCTTTAAATAGGATTCAAACATATTAAACATGGCAAGTTCCATGACAATTTTGTATTAAAAGAACAGGGCTTTATTTTTCTAGAAAGGAATTTTCCTCCTCTTCATATTTTCATACCAAACCCAAGGCTTTGCAAATGAAAACTGACATGTTTCTGTCATCTTAAAAGCTAGGAAATGGAGCAATGGATTCAAATTGCAGGAAGAGATTACCAAACATTAGGAAAATGTCCTGATTGTAAGGGCTGTCCAGAAGTGATTTTATATTTATCATGTCAGGAGTGAACCAAACAGTTGTATTGCATTAAAAGCAAGCAAGCAAACAAACAAACAAAACATAAAGTTTGCAGACTTGGTATTCTATTAAATGTCCTTTGACCAGTAGCTGGCCACTTGGAGTGCCTCTGGTGTTGCCATAAGAAGGTCCTCCATTGTGCATGTAGCAGGGCTCAGGTTGCATTGTAGGTGGTCTGTGGTTTGCTCATGGATTCCACCTTGTAGCCCCATTTCTTAAGGTTCGCTCTGCATCTCGTGGTGCCAGAGCACAGTCTGTTCAGCGCCTTCCAAGTCGCTCAGTTTTTTGTGTGCCCAGGAGAAAGTCTCTCATTTGGTATCAGCCACTGATTGAGGTTCTGGATTTTAGCCTGCCACTTTTGGACTCTCACTTGCTGAGGTGTTCCAGGGAGCGTCTCTGTAGATCTTAGAAAACTATTTCTTGATTTAAGTCGTTGGCAGTGCTGGCTAATACCCAAACAAGATGGGCCGGAGATGTCACTGCCTTGGTCCTTTCACTATTAGTTACTACTTCCCGGCGGATGTCAGGTGGTGCAATGCCAGCTAAACAGTGTAATTTCTCCAGTGATGTAGGGCACAGATACCCTGTGATAATGCGGCATGTCTCATTAAGAGCCACATCCACTGTTTTAGCGTGGTGAGATGTGTTCCATACTGGGCATGCATACTCAGCAGCAGAGAAGCATAGCACAAGGGCAGATGTCTTCACTGTATCTGGTTGTGATCCCCAGGTTGTGCCAGTCAGCTTGCGTATGATACTATTTCTAGCACCCACTTTTTGCTTGATATTCAGGCAGTGCTTGTAGGTCACAGCATGGTCCAGGGTAAACCCCAGGTATTTGGGTGTGCTGCAATGCTCCAGTGGGATTCCTTCCCAGGTAATCCTCAGAGCTCGGGATGCTTATCTGTTCTTAAGATGAAAAGCACATCTCTGTGTTTCAGATGGGTTAGGAATCAGCTGGTTTTCCCTGCAATAGGCAGTAAGATCACCCAGAGCTTCGGAGAGCTTCTGTTGAACCATCTCAAAGCTCCCTGCTTTGAGATGGCACGATCATCACCATAGATGAATTCTCTGTCCCTTCTGGCAGTGCATGGTCATTTGTGTAAATGTTGACCATTGATGGAGTAAGCACTCTCCCCTGAGGCAGGCCATTCTTCTGTTTTCACCATTTGCTTATTTGGCCCTGGAACTCAACAAAAAAGCTCCTGTTTTTAAAGCAGATTTCCTATGAGGCGGGTGAGTTGGTAATCTTTTGTGATATTATACATTTTTCTCAGGAGGAGACGCTGGTTTACAGTATCATAAGCTGCTGACAGGTCTATGAAAACAGCTCCTATGATCTGCTGCCTTTCAAAACCATCTTCTATGTGCTGAGTCAGGTTCAGCACTTGCAATGTGCAGCTTTTGCCTTTCCTGAAACCAGCTTGCTGTAGAATCAGACATGGGTCTATTTTTTTCCATAATTCTATGCAAAATAAGTCTCTCCAGAAGTGATAATATGCTGCCTCAGAGAATGGTGGAATCTCCTTCTGTGGAGATTTTTAAGCAGAGGCTGGGTGGCCATCTGTCAGGAATGCTTTGTCTGTCCCTACATGGCAGGAAGCTGGACTGTATGGCTCTTGTGGTCACTTCCAAATTTATGATTCTATGAACTTCCATAATTCCACAGAATTGAGTTGTAGCAGTTAAAGTGGTGTTAAACTGCATTAATTCTACAGTGTAGATGCACCATCTGTATCCACAGAGTTTATCCAGTTCTTCTTTAAAGATAGCTGCAGCCTTGCTGCCTTACCTTGCTGCCTGTAAATAACCATAGACCTACAGTATATGTTTGATAAAATGAAGTAAAGGAGTCTCCAGAGCAGATAGCAGATCATTCCGGTAATTGTGAACTTTTGAGCCCTGGCACTTTTGTTAGGAATTAAAGTGAACATATGAAGAAATCCCTTTGCACTTTGCAATCAGCAGGGGGAGATTTTGCTCAAGCATTTATCAGAAGACTGGTGGCTTGTAAAAACTCAAAGAATTATTGTGGAATAGGCCTTTATATTCTACTGCTGGCATTCAATTCCTTTCCTCTGTAAGTGCTTCAGTAGCTTTTAACCTGAAATGGTATTTTTGGTTCACTGATTAAATTGTAAGTGTCCATTTGTCTCCGTTGGGTGTCCAAAAGCCAGGACCAGGTGTCCATTTGGAGACACAACTACTATTTTAAAAATGCTTTGTTACATATATCAGGAGCTTTTTTACTATTTGCAGCCTATACTGGCCTTCTCTGCATCCTGTGTTAGTACTACTTAGCTGTCAAATTTAATTTTGGGGAGTATTGAGGGACACAGTTCTTAAGGTTGAAACTCCTTACATAAGATGCTGCAAACATGTTTAAATTGATATAGGACTGTGCAGTTCCATGATTTGTTTTATCATCTGTTGAACTGCAGCCTTAATTACCAATTTCTCTGTTCTGCCAAGTGAGTGAGGTGATAATGTTACTGTTATTTCTAACACATTAGGAATGAGGAATGAAGAAAATGACAAAGCAGAGGTTGAACGCTTCCTTCCTTTACTCTGATCAGGTTGCCAGATTATCCCAGCAATTTATTAGGCAACAGGTCTTTGTAAAATGGTTTGCATATTTAATTAAAAGCTAAAAGCTCCATTTCAGCTGGCTGAACATCTTTTCTTAAAGGTCAGTATATTTCACAACTTAAATCTATGCTGTCAGAAGTAAGCACCACTGAATTCGATGGAGCATATTCCTATGTAACTACGCATATAATAGCCATTGTGCCCTGTAGACTTAATTATTAGAGTTTATTAGTGGTTCATTTGTTCCTTTTTAGATGTTTGTTTCCTTTAAAAACAAACAAAGAACCATCTTGAAGTCCAGCTGGCCATCTATACTTGTGGGCTTAATTTTTGTGGATTTGGTTATGTATGGATTTGGTCAGATATGCTCTCTAGGAATCCCTAGGTCCTCTAGGGCAGGGGTGCTCACACTTTTTCAGCATGCGAGCTACTCTTAAAGCAACCAAGTCCAAAAGATCTACCTGCCCCCGCCGCCGTGCGCTCCCTTGCGCTACCGCCGCAGCGCGCTCTTGCCACCGCGCATGCTCCTGCTGCTGTTTTCCGCCCGCGCAGTGCTTCTTCCGCCTGTGGGGCATTGCAGGAAGGAGAAAGCACGAGGCGGGGCCTCCAGAGGGAGCGCTCCGCCCTGCCTATCTCGCCGGCAACGGAGGCTGCACAGCTGCTTCTGGACGAGAGAGAGGCAGGGAGCTCCCTCCAGAGGCCCCACCTCGTGCTTCCTTCTTCCTGCAATGCCCCGCAGGCAAAAGAAGCACTGCAAGAGCGGAAGCCAGTAGCAGGAGCACGCGTCTTGCACAGGGTGTTGTGCGCATGGCAGGAGCACCCCATCTGGCTGGTGAGGCCCGAAGATCACCTGGAAGAGGGCCGAAGATCTACTAGTAGCTCCCGAGCTACCTAATGAGCACCCCTGCTCTAGGGCAATTCTAAGTTCAACTTCCATTAGTTACTAAGCACAGAATCATACTAGAGAACTTATTCTTTGAGAGGTGTTCTCTTGGAATTCTTTTTAAAAAATCATTTCTTTAAAATACGCAGTTTCTCAACTTTCATGGGGCCTGGCACTCTGAATCACCATGAAAGTATGAAATACAGAAAAATGGAATCTGGATCTTTAATTCTTTGGGTGTATGTGGTTATAGGAGTATACCAATGACCTACACTTTAAAATGATTGTATCAGCATAATGCAGAAAATTTGAGGTTTTTCAAGGACCCACAGATACTGAGGGAAGCCTGGTGAGCTTTGATAACCGCAAATGTTCTGAGTCAGGAATTAGGAAAGCAGGTTGAAAGCAAATCACAGAAGTGATTTCTAGAAGGGCACTTGTACAGCCATGAGTGCTCAAAGGGTACAAGTGCAAAGCACAAGGAAAATGGCATATTTATATATAAGAAGGTTCATGCAGTAACATTGCTGTGGTTTGAAACTCCATCCCATTTCCCTGTGCCAGAAAGCCAGCTGGCATTTTCCAGGCCTCTGATTGGTCAGGAGGTGCTGCCTAACTGGTGTACGCTTTGACTGATGGAGACAACGATGACATGCCTGGGGTACCCCTCCCAGCAGGGCAGGGAAGCCCTGGGGCATCCAATGGGCTAATGCAGGTGGTTCTTCGGGCAGAGAGGTCTACAGGGGGTTGTGACCATTCTCGGTTCGTAGTAATGGAATGCTGAAGACAGTGAGAGTCCAGAAAGAAGAATGATGGTATTATGCAGATACTGGGTCCTGGATGCGAGGACATAAGAACATAAAAACATAAGAAGAGCCATGCTGAATCGGACCTCAGCCCATCTAGTCCAGCATTCTGTATCACACAGTGGCCCACCAGTTGTACACGGGGATCTTGAGCAGAAGGGAGGGCAAAACCCTGACCTGCTCCCGACCCCCCACAACCAGTACCCAGGGAAATCCTGCCTACCTCAACCAACTCCGAGGTGGCACTTGAATGTCCTTTTCAGTAACTACCGATACACTTGGTATCCATGAATCTGTCTAATACTGTCTTGAAGTTGTTCAGGCTGACAGCTGTCACAACCTCTTCTGGAAGTGAGTTCCATAACCCAATGACCCTCTGGGTGAAGAAATATTTCCCTTTATTAGTCCTAATTTTCCTACCTTGGAGCTTCAGGGAGTGCCCTCTAGTCCTGGTGTTGGGTCCTAATGAATGTTGGGTCCCCAGCCATCTTTTTATGCTTGGAAGACAAAGAAAAGGTCCCAGAAATGTCTATTGGAGATGAGAGTGGCATCTGAGTGTTTGTCCAGCAGATAGCTGGGATCCCCAAAGGGGATTTTCGGGGTGACAAGTGGATGGCCTCCTGCTGGCAGTCAGGAAGACTCTTTGCCCAACAAATTAAGTCTTGTCCCCGTTTCCCACATGGTATGGAAGGAGTATCTGGAATGGCTGAGATTTTTCAAGAAGTTATTGGAGATCCTTCTTGAAGGTTTGCCTTCTATTTCATATAGTTCTATTTCATATGGTTCAATAAAATAAAATAATAAAATAAGATAAAAAGAGAGTTCATGTGATGCTTTTGTATAAGTTCTTAGGTAGAAATAAGTGCAAGGGGTGACGGGCCTCACCTTGGCTCCATGCAGGAGAGGAAAGGTTATTTGCTTTATGTGTTTTAATTCATTCCTCTTGCTTGTGGGCACATTCACATAAAGGAAAAAATGAAAAGAAAAATAGAAAAAGATACTTTGTATAGAACAGAGTCTAGTACTGGTGATATATGGCACACTCTACCTACCTGGGCTTTAGCTTCGTTTATTTATTTATTTATTTACAGTATTTATATTTCGCCCTTCTCACCCCACAGGGGACTCAGGACGGATTACAATGTAGACACACAACACATATAGACAGACAGTCAGAGGCTATTAAACATTCCAACTTTTTCTGGCCACCTGGGGAGCTGTCGCTTCACTGTACATTTGCGACACTGATGAAGTACTTCTTCATTCCCCACATGCATGCTGGAGATTTTTTATAGTATTGTAAATTAGTTAAATTAGCCTCCCCACACATAAGTTGTACCTACATTTCCTACTTGACAGATGCAACTGTCTTTCGGATTGTAAAGGTTGACAACAAGCTACACAATTTTCGTCGGAAGCTCACTCTGATCCAGGCTGGCTTCAAACTCATGACCTTTTGGTTAGTAGTGATCTTAATGCAGCTGACTCCCAGCCAGGTGCGCCACAGTCCCGGTTGCAGTAGGTGTGAGTGGGGCCATGGAGTGATCTTCAGCAGAGCTCTGGGTGATGTAGACTGGCTCAGGCTGAACATCTGAGCTAGGGTGTGTGTGTGGGGGGAGCTGGTCTTTATGGAATTAGGAGGTTACTGCTGGTCTGTGGATGGTCGAGGGAGACTAGCGGGATGGAGCCCAATGTAGTCCATTCTGGCATTGTGTCTTTGGGAAACTATGATCCCTTCGGAGTCAGAACTATGTCTCTCTTTTTATTAGGGGTCGGGGTAGTCATGTTTGATAACAGTAACACTTAAAGGAGATATAAAAGAGGAGAACAGATATATAAATCTGAATAATCCCTTGTTTTCCCAGACAACCTAGTAAAGAAACTCTCCAGTGTGTTCATCTAACAACCTTTGCAAGTTATGTATGCTCTTATTGTAAAAGCGACAGTGGCCAATGTTTCTGGTTGAGATCTTTCACACCTGACATGGTATAAACAAAGCATGCTAAATCTCCAAGAGCAAATCCAGGCTCAAAAGCGTTTCTCAAGAGTTTTATTGTAAGCAGCCTTTATTTTCTAAACACAAAGTAAAACATAAGTGTTTTTTTCATATGAATGGCTAGAGGGGAGGGACTGCTATTTAAAGTACACCATTCCATACAGTGATATATTTCCCCTTTTTGTTAATGTGTGTATGGAATGAGATGATAAAAATGTGGCAATATTGCAGAGCTTTTATAAAATTGGCTTCCTGAAGGCAGCCTCTTTTTTGTTATAATGACATTTTGGATAGAGGTGAACTACATTTGTAGGGGAGGTGAAAGTACAATAAATCCAATTACAAAACATTCCAGGTCCAATATTATATCCATAACAATATATTTAGCTAACATGCTAGCTATAAAATGTGAGACTTTATCTTTGTCAAACTCATACTTGTCATCAGCCTGCACAACCTAAACCAATAGTAAAAAATAATGTCCTAATAGATTAGAAAAGAAAGTTTAGAAGCAGGGCCGTAGCCAGGATTTTGGTTCGGGGGGGCTGAGACTGGTTTGGTGGGTGGAAGGGTCTACCCTAGCAAACCTTTTGTATTGTTATCCCAATAACCCCATTAATGTGGGATATAATGAGCATGGTGATCAGATCATGATATGAATAAACATAACAGTTTAAATGTAGCACAGCAGTTCTCGTTTGTACCTGGGGGGCAGGGGCCAGGACCGGGGGTCCCATTGGCATTGGGGCCTGCAGCAGCAGAGCTAGATTCTGAAGAGGATTTAGAAGGGTTAGCAACAGCAACAACAATTTTATTGATTAGCCAGAAGCCATATCAAATACACACAGAACACAGACACATTGCAATGATTCTAAAAACAATCTGAGGAGAATTCTAGACCATTACATCAATTAAACCCCTGTTTTGCCCAGCAGGAGGGATTCTAAGGGAGGTGGTAACAATTCACAGGTCCTCATCTCCAACACAATTTATTCCAATTGCATCTATGTAATCAGATCTTAGTTTCATGGCTTTACAGAGAAAACGAGCAGTAGCATCTGTTATCAGCTTGTTGGAGCCGGCCAGCAGAAGTGAGACTTTTGCTAGAGGGTCCCAATGATTTTTTCCCACGAGAAATATCTCTAGCAGTTGTTTTCTCTCTATTTGATAGATTTTGCAATAGAGCAGAAGATGAGTTAGATCTTCGATCTCAGGGGCACCACAAATACAGATAAGCTCTTCATAGGGAATTTTCTTGAACCTCCCATATCTCACCATTGAATCTAATTGCTCAAACCTGGCTCTAGTGAAAATTTTCCTTAGGTGGTGTAACCTTCCTTGCTGTAAGTAAGTGGTTAATTGGAAGGATTTCTTAAAACCACTCAACCATCTCAGGGAAACGGTAGAACCCAAAGAGTCTATAGCGGTTTGGGCCGCAATGTCATTAATTCGTTGACGCACTCCTTAGCAGAAGGAGAGCTTCCCATGCCTCTTTCGCCCAAAGAAAGTTTGGCATGGGAAGAAGGTTGGCCTGACCCGTACGATGAGACAGATAACCAGGTGCAAATGGAAAGCAGTGATAGCGAAACCTATGAACGGCCGGGAGGGAGAGGTTCACAGGATCTTTTGAGTGAAAACATGGAAGAGAGCGGCTGGGAAGAATTTAGGGAGGAGAGCTCTCATGAAGATAGAGACCCAGGTGCTGGGAGGCAAGGCCGAACCTTTGATAGGAGACGAAGCATCGAGACTAGCAGGAGGGGATGGTTCCATAGCCTAGACAGGCCGAGGTCCGTCAGCAGAGATTGGAGACGACGAAGCCTAGAGCGTCGGGGACCTCGGCCGAAAGATTAAGTATAGGATCCGTGGGAACGAATCCCCAGTACTTCGGCCACGTCTCATCTGAGCAGACGTGTAGCGAAGCTCGACCACTGAGCCAAGCCGGGCTAGTGGCCTACTCAAGCCTTGTTTTGTACCTTGCAACTTTGCTTTGTTCCTTGATCCGCTTTGCTGAGCGGCGCCTTGCCAAGCCTTTGGAAACTTACCAAGTGTCTGGAACTATTGCACCTATTGCCTTTGGATTTGCTTTTGCTATTTTTATGGACAATATACCTTTTGAACTTTTACTGTAAATTCAATAAAGTAGTTAGCCTTCAGTCCGTCTCTGTGTGTGTGATTCAGGGGCCGGTCAAGTCCGTTCATCGTGACATTAAATAATGTACCAGTAAGGCCTTCTCACGGACCACCCTGAGAATTTCGGGGGGGGGGGGGCTGAAGCCCCCTTAGCCCCCCCCCTGGCTACATGCCTGTTTGGAAGTGAGAGGGAAAATTAGGAGAAAGTTATACAGGCACATAAACATTTGATGGGTCAAAATGGTCCATTCAGTTCATAGAATTAGAGTTGGGAGGGACCTCATGGGTCACCAAGTCCAACCCTTGCCCTTGTTCAGTGCACAATCTCCAGCTAAAGCATCTTCAGCAGATAGTTTCCCAGCCTCTTTTCTGAAGATTTGCAGAGAAAGAAAACTCACCAACTCTTTAGACAATTGGTTCCATTTCTAAACCGATCTTACTGCCAAAAGTGTTCCTTCTAATGTTCCATCAAAATCTACTCTCCTGAAACTTAAAATCATTAGATCTGGCCCTCGCCACTGAGACAGCAGAGAATAAGCCTTTCACCATCTCTGACAATCCTTGAGGTATTTCAAGAGTTGAATCATGCCACCACTTAGTCTTCTCTTCACCGAGCTAAACAAGCCCAGCTTGTTTAGCTGGGCTTGTTTATCTCATATGTTTTGTTTTCTGTATCTCTTATCATCCTTGCTATCTTTCTCTGAACCTAATCCATCTTGTTTATATCTTCCCAAAACAGAACACAGTACAGATTATAATAAAACATATTATTTCCCTTGACTTGTCAACTTGGCTTCTGTCAATGCAGGTTAAAATAGTGTTTGACCCCTTTGCTGCAGCATCAAACTGCTGGCTTGTATTCAAATTATGATGGACTATAATCCCAAGGACCTTTTCTCAGACATATTACTGAATGTCTCCCATCCTATACTTGTGCATTTAGTTTTTTGTGTTCTAAATGTAGAATTTTACATTTCCCTCTAATTAATTTGATTTTTATTAATTTCTGCCCATTTTATTTTTATCATTTAAAATCTGTTTCTACGTATCTTCAAATATCTTATACAGCTCTCCCACTTTGGTACCACCATTCAACTTAATAAGGTTTTTTCCCAGTTCATCATCTGTCATTAATAAAAAATGTTGGCGTAGTGGCCCTAGGACAGAACCAGTTTTATTCTCTTCATTTCCATTTTAAAACACAGCCATTGTTGAAGACTCTTTGAGCACATTTTAAACCAATGATGGCAGATTGCTGGGCAACATTTAGCCTT
Organism: Anolis apletophallus; assembly: GCA_030556195.1. Taxonomy (NCBI): domain Eukaryota; kingdom Metazoa; phylum Chordata; class Lepidosauria; order Squamata; family Anolidae; genus Anolis; species Anolis apletophallus. Next base: position 61,273,149 of record JARBWK010000006.1, on the reverse strand, counting down.
TTATTCTTCAACCTTCTATGCTACTATGCTGTAGTTCTTGACCTTGTTGATGTTTATATTATACCCCTTGAAAGACAAAGGGCTAGGTACAAAATAAGAATTTTAGCATATTTAAAGGCTCTGGGAAAATATAACCGTTTACGACAAACAAAAAAACTCTTAGATACTCATTGAAGGGTAATGATCATTGAGTATTTTTCTACAAGAAAGGGAAAATTTGCTCCCATGTTACTTATTTAGAGCCAACTATAGCATTAGGAAGACTATCATTTAACTATAGATGCCAGATCAATGTACTTTCTGGTTGCATGAGAGTTACAATTAAAAATAGGCTTAACTAATACCATACTTCATACCATACCATAAACTGTGTATTGACTTGACATTAATATTGAAATACAGCAATTTAAAGCAAATTATATCAAAAAAGATTAACATAACTTAATGTAACACAGTTTTACTGAATCATAAAAGTAATTTTATTTTAATTTTTATTTGAAGTATTATTTCTTTTGAATTTTTTGCTGATTACTTGAGAGTTCCAGGTGCCTGATTTCTGGTTAATTGTGAGTCCTTTGTATATGTTTACTACCATGGAGAGAAAGAAATGGAACTTTGTGACTCAGAGACCAATATGTATGTACATAGTGTGTAAATGAGAGCCAGCATGGTGTAGTGGTCGAGCAGTGGATTAGCACTCTGGAGACCAAAGTTAAAATTGCCATTTGCCCATAGGAACCCACTGGTGATCTAGGGCAAGTCACACATTCTCAGCCCCACAAAAAACCCATGATAGGACACACAGCAGCAGCAACAACAAAATATATGTATGTTGCCCCTGCCTGTGGATTTCTACATACCCTTTCAGGGTGGGGAGCAGTGCATTTGCTGCTTTCCCTCAGGCATGTTCCAATATTACCATGTATAGCTTTTTTCATTTCTATCATGTTTCACATTTATCATGGCATCTTTTCAAAAACCACTCTCTTAATCCTCCCTTTCTAGCAATAAATTCTCTTTACTCCTCAATGCACATGCCTAACTTCCATCAACATTAATGGCGAGGAAAGCTGTGGTTACTCAAGCTCAATGAGGCAAGAAATGTTTAGAAATCACTCAAAAGTTTCAATGAAAACATCTTTTTAATAGCAGACTTTCCAATCAATTCTGACAATTCTGTGTCGGAGAATAAATTTTACATTAACAAACATTTGGTTTTTAATCTTTTTTTAAAAAAAACAAAAAACAAAACAACAACAACCTAATAACTGTTTATTAGGCATGGTTTTATTTATCTCGGAATCTTTGGAATTTGGATTAAATTCAGATCAAATTCCTTTTTGAAGCGATTTCGAAGTGATTTGGAAACCCGGAAGTATCCTTGCCCTTTCGAAGCCACTGTCTCCATCATTGTTCCAACCCAGGAAGTGATTCGGAAAAGAGCCAGCGTTTGGAGGCAAGCAGTAGCTTGCATGCTGGGATGCTTGCTTCCACTCAATGAGGGGAAACCATGTGGGGCAGGGTGGAGTTTCGGCACGGTAGCAATTGCCCTTTTAAAAGGGCTGCACGTGCCTCGTGGTGTCATTGCAAGCTGGGGACACGAACTGGAAGGGAGCTTGGGTGGGAAAGGTGCCACTGCTTGGGAAGGGAACAACAAGGTTAGGGAAGGGAACAAAACTGGGGAGAACGGCTGTTAGCAGGCCCCTTTCCTGTGAGGCTTGCTTGTGTGTGGGGAGGGAAGAAGGGCAGGGCAGCTGGGAAAGGTATTTTTCTCTTGCCTGCCATTGCCAATTTTCCTTTTAGAAGCAATGATTTTAACTTTCAGCAGACCTCAATCCCCTTTGAGTTACAGCTTGGATTTTGGCATCCCAGAAAGTTCCTTTGGACTTTGGAAAGCCCATTTTCTGCTAATAATTCCCTTGTGGATACAAGTTTTAAGATGCTTTCCTCTCCTGGGGTTTGAATTCTGTGCTTTGTAAAACAAGAAATCCCATTATATGCTAATAATTTCTTTGGGAAAACACCAAAGTTTGGAGGCCCCTTTGTCTGAGGTTATACGTTGTCCTTTTGGAAACTAGAAATCTCCTAATCCAATCTTTTCCTTGGGGAACAAACTGATAACAGTTTGCACAGCCCTCCTTTCTCTGTCTGGGGTTACACGTTGTCCTTTTCAAAACTAGAAATCTCCTTTAATCTGCTAATAATTTCCTTGGGAAAACACCTAAGTTTGGAGGCCCCTTTGTCTGGGGTTACATGTTGTCCTTTTGGAAACTAGAAATCTCCTAGTCCAATCTTTTCCTTGGGGAACTAACCCATAACAGTTTGCACAGCCCTCCTTTCTCTGTCTGGGGTTACACGTTGTCCTTTTGGAAACTAGAAATCTCCTATAATCTGCTAATAATTTCCTCGGGGAAGCACACAATACAACTTTGGATCACCCTTTGTCTGCTTTGGGTTTCACGTTGTACTTTTGGAAACCAAAAAATCTATTATCTGCTAATAATTTCCTTGGGAAAACACACAATAAAAGTTTGCAGGTCCCTTTGTCTGCTTTGGGTTATACATTGTACTTTTGGAAACTAGAAATCTCCTAATCTAATAATTTCCTTGGGGAAGCACACAATACAACTTTGGATCCCCTCTGTCTGCTTTGGATTTCACGTACTTTTGGAAATGCTGGCTAACGGTGAGCAGCCACAACTTGGAGGGCCGAGGTGGGATGCTGCCGTCCACAGGGTGGTCAAGGAATCGGTCCTCTGGGGATTCCTCCCTCCGCTTATCTTGGAAACAAGCAAATGTCATAAATTAATTAAATGTTATGAGATAAATTCCATTTTCTCATATTCAGAGATGTGTGCTCTAGACAAATATGCAAAACGGAGAGATAGATTTAAATTTTCTAAAAGAATCCTGGAGGCAAATTATCAAGAACCCAGGGATCTTCTAAACACATTGAAAGTTAGTATGCTGACAGAGGAGAATGTTTACTACCACTGTGGCAAGTTTTGTCAGTAGTGGTGTAAAAAAATGAGGGAAAAAGAATCCCCCAAGTTTTGCCTCTCCTGTTTGCAGTTTTTCGCTTATTGCACAATTGCACCTGCCATTAACGAAGCAATTCAGAAATTTCAGAAAACTCCAACTTTTTCGGAACATTTTGGAAATCACTTCCGGATTGAATCGCCAATGCCCCCTACATCCAAAACAAGTTTTGAACCACTTTTCCTTGGTCAAACAAGCCTACTGTTTATGAATCCATGTATGTGGATCTATCAGTTGGGAATTTGCCCAGTATCAGTTTACAATTTCATTAATGTTCAAGGTCTATACAGGATTGTTAAAGCTTGTTATGTAGCCCTGGCCTCCATCCCATTCTGTATTATGTAAGTGCCCCAGGTGTAATTCATTTGGCATTTATAAAAACCTTTTAAAAAGAAAGGCTTATTTGCATGCAGCTGTGAGTCCAAATCCTCTCCACATGCTTTGGCGCCTAATGTTATTGGGTTCTGTGTCAATTGGAGCTCTGTGTTGTACAAAAGTAAGCAAGTAGGCTTTTTCCTTTGGATACTTATTACATAGACATGAATATTGGGGCAGGTCACAGCCCCCTGATCCAATACGAGTATTTTGAGTGGGGGAGGGGGACTAGGACTCTCTCGCGTGGCCCTCTACCTGCTCAAATGCAGACAGAAAGCTGGTTTTTGCAAACCCAAACACGGCTTTATTTGAATTTGTATCTGGGTAACCTTTAAGTGTTTGACTTGCATTTGGGGATACAAACTCCATATTTTTCTGACAGGTTTTTCAAAGAGTTTTGTGTGTGATTGCTTGAAGATACTGCAAGAATCAAGAAAAATATCAGATCCTTTGTATATTACACTTTCTGCAAACCCTAGGACAGGCATCCCCAGGAGCACTAGATCAGAACAAAGGCTTTTTTATTCTGTGTCATCACATTCTACATGCATTGTATGAGAATTAGTGTTATTCTGAAGGATTTTTTTGTTTGATCCTAGAAGTGAGGTGACAATAGTCTATTGGGAACCTTTATTTTTCTGAAAAGACTGAGCAAAAAACAAAAACCCAGAAACTTGCTAGAAAAAGCAGCGGTAGAACCATCTGTTTTTAACCCATTTCTTTGAAAGAAAAAATATATAGTAATTTCAGTCTTCTGTCAACGTGACACCTATGTTTTGCTACACTTTGGAATAATGCTGTGTTCAGCGGCTAGGAAGTTTGGCATCAGAAGGAAATGTTAGGTCCTGCTACCATCTTTACTATTAAATTTCTAATCTCTTGTTGTGATAGGAGTGTGGAAAGGGGAAGGGGATATCTGGAGAGGAAAGTTACTCCCTGCCACTATACAGTCTTTGCTGCAACTGTTGCATGGTTATAAATGCAGCCCCCATGAAAGTAGAAAAACTGGGTTGGGGGATGCCATCACTGCGGTCCCTGGGTGAGAGAGGTTATCTCTATTCATCATGATGTCAGTGAAAAGAGGAGGACGAGCATTTCCCACATTATGAGAAGAGAAAAGGAGCTTAGTTCCACAGGGGTAAATGAAGTGATATGTGGGCCACATTATCATACCACTTCAGTGATTATGTGTTTATAATATAAATATTTGATTATATTTCAAATGTTTTTTAGTAAATGACTGTATGAATGTAACTCCACCTCCAAGTGCATACGAACCTGTACATTGTATTGGTTATCTCCTTTTGCTTTGTTGTTCTGTGAGCAACCCCCCCTTTTTTTGCATTGTGATGACATAGGACTGTCAGCCCTCCTCATTCAGTTTTTTTTCCATGTCAGGAGGGACTTGAGAAACTGAAAGTTACTTCCAGTGTGAGAGAATTGGCTGTCTGCAAGGATGTTGCCCAGGGACGCCTGGATGTTTTGATGTTTTACCATCCTTCTCTCATGTCCCCACATGGGGAACTGGAGCTGACACAGGGCATTCATCCATGCTCTCCCCAGATTTGAACCTCAGACCTGTCAATCTTCAGTCCTGCTGGCACAAGGATTTAATCCATTACGCCACCGGGGGCTCCTATTCACTGGGTTTAGGGGCACGGGACACCCCCCCTCCACACACACACACACACACAAAAGTGAGAAATCACAAAGAATAAAATTGTATCAATAGCCATCCACCTCCAACTTTGTTATTGTTGTAGCACAGAACATTTTAAAAACAAGTATTTATAGAGATAGATATATGTATTATGGCCAGTGACTAGTTCAAGATAAAACAAGCATTTGATTTTATATTGAAGTACATTTTTACTCATGAATGGTAATCATGTTACCATTCTAATGTTGGCCTCAACATTGGCATTGGCTATGTTGGCTAGGACCTTTGGCCCTTTTAGTATAGCTGTATTTAGAAGGTGAAATGATTCCTACCTCTGTTTAACTTGTGTATTTTTTTAAAAAAAAAATACATGTTTTTTACTTTGATTTATTAATTATAATTTGCCTTTTATCCTGCTTTAATATTAGATGGTGTGTTTGTCTTTTCCAAACTAGAATTCTTAAAAAGAAAAAATGCTAGTCACTTTCATTTGGCATTCACTTTTAATTTAAGTATTTCCATTCTGATATACAAACATATGTTGAAGTTCAACAGTTCAAAGCAAAGAGGAAAATAGAAGACATTATCCAGGACTCTTTTAATGCTGATATTCAGAAATATATGCTTATGCCATTAAAATAACTGCAACAGGAGGACAATGGTTGTGCGCGAATTCGGTTTAGAGGTCATACATATGATATAGAAGATCCGATTTTTAAAAAGGCTACTAAGGAAATTGGACATTTTCTGTTTAATGAGTGTAATGTGATGGCAGAAATCGTATCATAAGCTCTAGTAAGAGTAAATATTTGAGAATATAACCAATTGGCTATTTTCCCACAACTTTTATTATAAATTCCTAGGAAGTGCATTCTGAAACAGGTGATAAACAAAGAGTCCAGATGGTGAAGTACACACTTCAGAACTAACATCTATGAAATGGGTTTATATGGCCTTTTACATTTTTAAATCAACATATTAGTATAGTCTCTTCTTCTGTGAACACTAATGACCAACTGTTACTAGTCACATTTTGTGCATTTATATGCCATAATAAAACCATCCCTTCTGGATATATCCATATTTTGATGGTTATACAGAACATTAAAGGTAGTTTGTAAGATTGCTAATACAGACTGATTATCTCTTATCCAAAATGCTTGATACCATAAGTGTCTTGGCTTTTGATTTCCCCCCCCCCTCCCCCAGATTTTTAAATATTTGCATATATATAATCTTGGAGATGTGATCCAAGTCAAAACATGAAATTAATTTATGTGTCATGGACACTTTCCACCTGAAGGTAATTCTATACACAACATTTTTTAACAACTGTGTCAATGAAACAAAGTTTTGTACATTGCCATTAGAAAGCAAAGGCCCCACATTTAGATTTGTATTATTAGACTTGGAAGAAAGAGGCATAAGCATTGGAGGAAGAAACCCCAACAGTTTAAGATAGTTAATGAAGAAAGATGATACAAGGAAAGACAATTTGTTTGGAATGTGTTGCTGGAGAAATGTTATTTGGCTATAATTGCTAAAAAGACAAATAAATGGGTCATAGAGCAAATTAAGCCTGAACTCTCCCCAGAAACCAAGATGACTAAACTGAAACTTGTACTGTGAATATATCATTAGAAAATATATCAGGGACACTGAGGCTTCCACCAGCTACTGATTCCTTTCAACTTCTGTCTATTTCATGCATTTATGTAAGCTATTCTTCAATCTTCTACATTTTTTTAAATGCAATGTTTAACAACAAATAACATTTAACATTCAAGAGCTTAGATGCATAACTCTAGAAGAAAAATTAATGGAAGCAGATTGAAATAAAAGGAAGGGTATGGATGAGATTAACAAACTGTAAACAGCCAGACCTTCCTTGATGGCAAAGGTCCAGGCTAGAAGAAGACCTGTGCTTGAGAAAAGTAGATTTGTGTACTAAAGTTCCCAGGCCTTTCCCATGTCAAATAGTTATGGTAACTGGGAATTCTGGGTGTGGGAGTGCCAACACCTAGCTTTTCTTCTACTGAAGTAAAACAGGACTAAATAAATCTAAAGTCTACAACCTCTTCCTGGAACAACCTATAAGGATATGATAACAGGCAGACTGATCAATACTGTCAGCAGGAGATGGAGGAGATGCCTTCTGATCTGCCTGCTCTTGATCCCAGGACGAGAATGAATGCTTTGTACTGACTTGTTCATGTTCACTTTGTTTTACATCCACTTGGGAAAAGTAGGAAATGATTTTCTTGATTTATTCAGACAGTGGAAACAAATGACAACTTTCTGCATGGATGCTTTACCCCAAACCCCTTCTGAAGGAGACTCTAAATATATAGGGAGCTGGTAATTCATAGTGTTGTAGTGCTGAGTACTACTACCAAGAGGTTTAGTTCTTTTCAATTGCAAAAGGTCCCAGGTACCCAAAGAGCAGTTGGTAAAAGCAGTTTAGTTTTTTTGCTGAGTAGAAAACTAAACTGTTCCTTGCTGAGCTGTGGCATAAAAGAATACTTTCTGCTATTAAACTTAATGGAAAACCTATCTAATCTCATTCTTATTTCCCATGTGATACCAGCTGAAATAAGTAACATGGGAACTGAGTTTTATACTTATAATCAGATCATGAAAATGCTATTTTACAATAGTTTTGCCTTACTGGAAAATGTAATGCTTGCATTTCACTAGAATATTAGATCAAACTCTTAAGCACTAGACTGCTATACACTCACCCAATTCTTTATGATGTTTTTTCTTTCCCCAAGTATTGATCTTGATTTTGATATTACTGCTCAGGAATCAATGTAACATACGGCTTGACTCTGATGATCAATAGACATGCTGCTCCACATTGGGCCTTGCTATTGTGCATTCACATGTTTGTTAGATTTTTTTCCATTTATTTAAGCCTGACAAAGATAATATGATTCCTTTCAAATGTGTGTTTAGAGATATAAGAGAATAGAAAAATATTTGAAGGGGAATAAATCACCCAATTTTCATCTACATTCACTGTTCCCCATTTTTCAGCATGAGTGATACTTTGATAAACTGCAATTCGTGTCCCTTAATTGACATACTGATGTTGAAAAATCCTCATTTTTTCTGGTCATCTGCCTTTGCAGTTACAAAGAAAAAAGTGTCAGTATATTTATGCTTAAAAAGATATAAAACTGTCATAGGTTGTCTTATGCTTTAAACAAGAAATACACAGATACAGTCATAGTCATTTTATTCCATTGTGAGCCCTATGATGATTATCTTAATAGGCAGTTCTGGAACATCTTAACTTTGCAGGTCACATTGGGCTCGGCACTATTTTAGCTACAGAAGTCTCACTATCTATAGAGAAAAAGAATATGAAATATTGAAGGAACAGTCTATACCAATTTAGATGCTCAAGAGAAACAAGGGAAATAAGATTTGTCTGTGGAGAAAGCTAAATAAGAGTCACAGTGATAGTGAGCAGAAAAAGAAAAGTGTAATTCCAGATACTGTAAAATGGCTCCGAAGTCTGACCTTTAAATGGTAAATATGTCTAGCCTGTAATTTTACTTTCTTTTCATAACAATATAGAACCCAACACTATGATTCTATGATTCTGATAATTCCCGGCTATTTCTTCAAGAACTGAAAAGATAATAAAATGTACAGTAGCTTGCTGCAATTATCTTTCATGGCATTCTTAATGCCCCTTTGTGTCATTATCATTTACCTATGCTATTCTATTAACATGTGTCAGAGTAGAAACAGAATTTCACCATTCTGTTCTTTTCCAAATTGAGATTAATAATACAAAATAAGGCCCTGAAGCCAATCTTTTCCTGGCGTAGCTAGAAGTCTTGTCAAGGTCTTGACTGATAGAAACATAGCTACACTGTTTTGTTATCCTTTTGTGGTTCAAGGTAGATTACAACACAGCTAAAAACACATAATCATACTTTAAAAAAATAAATTATGCATATTAAAATGTATTTCTATGAAATACATATATTAACTGGGTAGGCCTGCCGGAAGAGATAGGTCTTCAAATGTGTTTTAAATTCTGACAAATTATTTAGCTGTTGGAGCTCTTCCAACAGGTCATTTCACTGTCTTGGGATGGCTGATAAAAAGGTCCACTGGGTGATGGTTGCCAGTTGGGTTCTGGCAGACTGGGGTAGCCACCCTCTAGAGCAGTCTTTCTCAACCAGTGTGCCGTGGCACACTAGTGTGCCGTGAGCGATCATCAGGTGTGCCGCGAGAAAAGCTCTCTGCCCCCCCCCCTTCCTTCCCCCCCTCCTCCTGCCGAACTCCTGCTGCTTGGGGGAGGAGGAGGAAGGGCCGGGCAGCGGCGAAGAAAAAGAAGGGGCCGGGGCGCCGCCTCCTTTGGCCGTTCCCCAGCCAGCCTCCAATCCGCCATGACTCTCACCAGCCTCCAATCCGCCATGACTCCCACCATGACTCTTGCCCCTCGCTCTCTGAAGCCACACGGAGGACGAGCCCCACCCACTGAAGCCCATCCACCGCTCATGCTCCCCCTCTGTGGGAGAGCTGAAGCTGGGGTAGGGGGCGGGGCATGGCTTCCTCTCCCCCTGGCTTCAGCGCTCTCACAGCTTCGCCAGCCTTGAGGGGGCAGTGCCAAGCCAGCAGTGGCAGAGCCAGCACAATGCTGGCTTGGCACTGCCCCCAAGGCTGGCGGCTGTGGGAGAACTGAAGCCAGGGAGGGGAGGGGCATGGCACGCCCTGGCTCCTCCCCCTCCCTGGCTTCGGCGCTCCCAGCAGGTCACCATCTCCCAGCCATTCTTTACTGTGTGAGAGTGTCATTTTGTGTCATTTTGGTTGGTGGTGTGCCCCCGGATTTTTTTAATGTTAAAAGTGTGCCGCAGCTCAAAAAAGGTTGAGAAACACTGCTCTAGAGAACCTAAGTAATTGGGCTGGATCATACAGGAGAAGGCGATCCTATAGGACCCAAACCATGGAGGACTTTAAATATCAAAACTAACACTTGGTAACTTGTCCAGAAACTAATTGGCAGCCCGTGGAGTGACTTTAGTATGGTGTAATATGCACACTCCTTTAACCCAGTGGTTCTTAACCTGGGATTAAAATCTGATCCACGAGCCTCCTTCCTCTTTATTTTATTTATTTCCAACCCTTATGCACAGCCTGCTACTCCTTCCCAGTCACTGACCATGCCATATGTTATGTATTAGAAACTAGAGCTGACATGGTCTATCCAATGTAATTTTCTGAATTTGCACCATAAACCAAATCTAAAGCTGACTAAACACTGATTTGTTACCCTTTGGTACTAATGTTGGAGAGTTGTCCCTGGTCAAGTGGTCCCTGGTTAAAAAAAGGTTGGGAACCACTCCTGTAACCAATCTGGCTGCTGTGTTTTGAATCAACTGAATTTTCTGAGCTTGCTACAAAGATACAGTACATTGCAGAAGTCTAACTTTGAGGTTACCAGTGTGTGCCCCAACATCTTTAGGTTCTCCAAATCTAGGAAGGTGTCTCGCTGGCATATCAGCCAAAGCTGAGAGTCGCATCTACCTTTGAAGAGACAGATCCGGAAGCACACTCAAGATGCACATACACAGTCTTTCAGAGGGAGTATAACTCCATATGTGAGAATGTAAAATCACAAATGTGGTGTCCATTTTATTTAAGGAAAGTTGATGTATAAGTGGACAGAGACAAGAGTTTTTATGCATTTGTGAGACTATTTTTAACAAATCATACAAATTATTTTTCCCACAAATTATAGTGGCTTTGTTGTGCTTTCTAAAATTTCTATAACTGCTCCTGACAGGAAAAAAATAATCTAAATAATCTGACCGGTGCCCGCCATAACCTGCCACCCGCCGCATCACTGCCGCTACATCACTACTGTCCTGTTACAGTTTTACTGGGGGGGGGGGTTGAATTGGTTTTAATGCTGTTTTAATGTTGTTATGTGTTTTATTGGTATTTTATTGTTGTAAACTGCTCTGAGCTTCGGAGTGAGCGGTCTACCAAGCTGAAATAAATAATAATAATAATAATGTTAAATGTGCTAATAGAGAGAACAATTCTCTAGGCATTTTGGTCCTCTACAATTAATCTAGGGTATGCTTCAGCTGGAGGACCATGGCATTGTTCACTTCAGATAAAAAAGGGTTACAAAGTGTGTGAATATGGTATTATGCAAAGAGTCCTGGAACAGATCTATAGCATAATGTATGGGTCTAATGATTTTTTTCTTATAATTCTTCCCAATTTTACTACTAGTGCATATGCAGTCTCAAAGATCTAACATCACTGTGTTTGAACTTAGGGATAGGCCTAAATACCTTAAACCAGTGTTTCTCAAACCGTTCTCCCCACATGTGTCAGACTTTAGCTCCCACCAGGCATGTAGCCAGGGGGGGGGCTTAGGGGGCTTCAGCCCCCCCCCCCAGAAATTCTCAGGGTGGTCCGTGAAAAGGCCTTACTGGTACATTATTTAAACTGTTATGTTTATTCGTATCATGATCTGATCACCATGCTCATTATATCCCACATTCATGGGGTTATTGGGATAACAATACAAAAGGTTTGCTAGGGTAGACCCTCTTCCACCAGTCTCAGCCCCCCCCCTGAACCAAACTCAGCCCCCGGAATCAAAATCCTGGCTACAGCCCTGGCTCCCACAATTCCTAACAGTTAGTAAGATAGTTGGGATTTCTGGGAGCTGAAGTCCAAAACACCTGGAGGAGCACAGTTTGAGAAACACTGCTTTAAATGCATCAGATCCCATCTGATCTTGGAAGCTAAGCAGAGTAACCTCTGGTTAGTTCTTAGATGGGAGATAGCATGTGCTATAGGCTGCATTTCAGATGAAAGAACTGTACAAAATCCCATTATATCCCATTATATGGTACATTCCTTGCCTAAGAAAACCTTATGGCATTCATGAGGTTGCCATACATTGATGGAATTTGAAGGTTTACACACAACCATGCCTCCAGATATTGCTGAACCACAGAGCTCATCATTCGTTGCCATTGGCTATGCTAGTTAGGGCATCTGGGCATTGAATCTGGAGGAGTCCAGTTGTACTACATTATATGGGATGTGTTATATGGGATGTGTTATTGTGTTATTGCCCCAACCTTATTCACCATCTTCATTGCTATGATACTGTACCTTGTTGATGGGAAACTACCCACTGGCATTGAAATCATCTACATATCAGACAGATGGCAAGCTATTTAACCTCAGCAGACTGAAAGCCAAACCCTAGTTCACAACATCATATGTTATGGAACTCCAATATGCTGATGATAATGTAGTCTGGGCTCATTCTGAAGAAGACCTATAAGTCACTCTAAAACACCTTTGCAGAAGCATACAAAAAAGTTGCCTTCTCATTGAACATCGAGAAAACCAAAGTGCTGTTTTAGCAAGCACCTGCCAATCTCTCTTCAATGACAGAAATATAGCTTAATGGTGTAACATTAGAAAATGTTGACCATTTCCACTTCCTTGGCAGCCACCTCTCCACAAACTTTTTAAACAGAGGGTTGGTTCACAGGCCCTCAGACTGTTGTGGGGGGACTATAGTTTGGAAAAAAACATAAATGAATTTATATTTACACTACACATATCTTATCTGTAGTGCAAAAAGAATATATCAAAGTTTAAATTATTTTAATAATAACAATATTTAAAATGAACAATTTTAACCAACATAAATGTACCAGTATTTCAGGGGGAAGTATGGGCTTGCTTTTGACTGACGAGATAATCAAATTAATTAGGATTATTGTTGTTCTGTGCCTTCAAGTTGTTTAAGACTTAGGATGATGGTTAAGTCTAAAGTTTAGGGTGGGAGCTGAGTAAATGTCCTTGGAGGGCTGCATCCAGCCCACAGGTGTTAGTTTGGGGATCCCAGTTATAGACCAATCCTAGTAGCTGCAAATCTTGTAACACTAGATAACAGTAAGGAAAATATACCACGAAGAGAATCCAACTCAACATAGGTTTTATAGAGTATATATTATAAATTATAGGCAAATTATGCTAAACTTCTGTAGCCCAGAAGTAAACTCAATGTAGATTGTATATACAGTAGTCTCTCACTTATCCAATATAAATGGGCCAGCAGAATGTTGGATAAGTGAAAATGTTGGATAATAAAGAGAGATTAAGGAAAAACCTTTTAAACATCAAATTACATTATGATTTTAAAAATTAAAAACCCAAACATTACAATTTTACAACAAATTGACAGAAAAAGCAGTTCAATACATGGTAACGTTATGTAGTATTTACAAATTTAGCACCAAAACATTGCAATGTATTGAAACAGCTGTGGATCCGGGCAGGAGGCAGACTGTGTTGGGTAATACAGAACGTTGGATGAGCGAAGGTTGGATAAGGAAGACTCTGCTGTACTGTAATATTATATACTAACTGTTCTAAAACAATATTGAGTTGTCTTCTGTTGTACTGTTCTATGGAGTTACCTTTTTTTAAAGTTTCAGTAATTGTTCCAGAACACCATATCTTAGGCTGTGAAAAATAGGGTGTTTTTTTGTCACTCCCCCTCTTCCCCGCCCTCTCTTTCTGACTTCTCTTTCCTTCCACATTATGGGAAAATCCATATCCTTGTCTTTATAAGCAGCTTGGGAGAGGTTTCTTCTGCACCCTGTAATACTCCTGCATCTTGCAAAACCCGTATGTAACAATAATGTAGGTGGAAATTGTGCTACTATGTAATGAAGTAACAGTAGCCATCTCTAAAAATAACTTTAAAAGTAACACTTCTACCCAGGAAAAGAGGAAGACTGCACCACAGGTGGATCAATTCAATCAAGGAAGCCACAGCTCAGAGTTTGCAATGCTCAAGGAGGGCAGTGAATGACAGGTGGAAGCCTTACATTCACAGGGTTGCCTTGGCAGCAAATAAGCCAAAATTGACATGACAGCAAAGAATAGCACAACAGTTATACTGCAAAGAGGGTGCAGTTATTCCTTATAAGGTTACAATCATATATAGCATATGGTAGCCTTACGCATTTGGTAGAACCTTAGAACCATAGAGTTGGAAGAGACCACATGGGCCATTTAGTCCAACACCCTGCCATGCTGGAAAGCACAATTAAAATATCCTCGACAGATGGCTACCCAGCTTCTGTTTAAAAGCCTCCAAAGAAGGAGCTTCCACCACACTTTGAAGCAAAGTGTTCCACTATTGAACAGCTCATAGGGTTACAGAGTTCTTCCTAATGTTCAGGTGGAATCTCCTTTCTTGTAATTTGTTATTAGAAACAAGTAGTTAGTTAAAATGATATATTAATAACTTCCAAATTATGCCTGTGAGGATGTAGAGCAAAGGGTTACAATCTAGGTAAAGCACCATGACCAATGCATTATAGTTTTGGCATCAGGGGCATGACAAAATCCCTCTGTGGTGTCAATCTGGTTAGTTTTTGTACATAAATGCAACAGACTAGCAAAATATGTTGAGTTGGCCTGGCAAGACGATGAGTCCCTCTTCTGTATTATTCTGTAGATTAGCCTATCTTGTGACTAACACGAGGAATGTCAGGATGCACAATAGCAGGTACCAGAGTGAAAGGATTCATCATTGTCCCCATTCCCTTGAGCTTCCCACTGCTAGTATGGTGAAGGAAGGCAGAACCATGAACTAACCACCTAGACAAGTGATTTGAGCACTGGATCACTGATTTTGGCACATGAATGACTGGCCACAGCAATTACATATTTCTTATCATCCTTCTGTCCCACTAAGCTTTGTAAGGACTGTTCTCATGATGATGAGCAGCAGAGCTGAAATTTCTGTCACAGGGTTATATAAAAGACTTCCAGATACCTGAAACTATATTTTGATTATCTAGTAAACCAGCTTGTAAACACTATACAAAAGAAGCTTACACAAAATCTTAGGAACAAAAAAGAGAGTTGTAACTGAGATTCAAATGTGTCACCAAAAAAATTAACTAGAGATTTCCATTCCTCCTGCTCTCTTAACAGCTAGCCACTGCCTCCTCGCTTATCTAGGAACTAATACTGTTTTGGAAAATGAGAGAAACTGTATATCCCTCTTCCTTTTTCTGCAGCAATAGGATGAAGCAAAAGAAACGAACCCTAGAAGCAAATGTACAGTTGTAAAATTGGCCTCCAAATCTACAGATTCCTTAGAGTCTACCATGTATGTTGTATATCTCTCTGTCTATCTGCAAAAGCAAATATATATTTTGTCATTTTATATAAGATACACCATTTTACTCTGCCCTTGTACATAACGAGACTTCGGCATTCACAGATTTTGGTATCCTTGGCGATATGGGTGGGGGATTGTCCTGGAACCCAGCCACATCAGGCCTCTCTGTATACATTAAACCTCTTTTTTCTGATGCAAAAGGGAAGAGTCTACGGGCCTTTTCACACAGCTATATATCCCAGGATATCAAGACAGAAAATCCCACAATATCTGCTTTGAACTGAGTTATCTGAGTCCACACTGTCATATATTCCAGTTCAAAGCAGATAATGTGGGAATTTATTCAGCTGTGTGAAGGGGCCTTAGAGACCCCATATATTTACTAGATTGAGCATGCCAAAACATATATACCAATTTGATAAAATGAAAATGCTAATAGATTTCTATGGGTGCTTCCAGTCAGTGCCAAAATGTGGACTTTAAACAAGGGATTAAAAAAAACCCCAAGACCTCTGAGCAGGTCCCCACACAGACCTGCCAGACCCAGGCTTTCTTCCCCAACCATCCTTACAGCCCTTCTGTGTCTCAGGATAAAATGGAGGGCACTGGAAGGTTTTTTAAAAAAATCACTGAATTATGCCCTTATCCTCCTATATGAACATATGAATATCTTAATGCGAAAACATAAAGATTCCCATGTGTGTATATAAGCATCAGTGCATAATGGCAGGATTTTTTTTTTAAAAAAAACAAACCCAGCTAGATTTCTCTCTTTTCCCAATTGCTTGTTCACAATCTATTTAATATTATGAGGTTTTAAAAAATAAATTAAGAAGCCTCCAATGGCTTCGGGCTTTTTAAAACCAGGGAAGCAGTCTCCACACGGGATAACATCTATATGTGACCACTTGCCCAATTGATGCAAAGCTTTGGGCTTGAGTGCTATCAGTACGCTGATGACACTCAGCTCATTTTGGGGATGGAAGGCCGGCTGGACTCCGTACCCAATAATTTCCATCAGTGCCCTGAGGCTGTTACTGGATGGTTGCGTGCCAGCAGGTTGAGGGTGAATCCAGCAAAGATGGAGATCCTTTGGCTGGGTCTCCCGGACGGTGGGGAGCCCAGTTGGATGGTGAGGCATTACGCCCGCCGTCTTTGGTAAAGAGTCTGGGGGTCTTTTTAGACCCTCTGCTGACAATGGAGGCCCAGGTCTCCGCAGTGAGCAGAGTTGCATTTTTCCACCTGCGTCAGGCTAGACCAGTGTTTCCCAACCTTTTTTGAGCCATGGCACACTTTTAACATTTAAAAAATCCAGGGGCACACCACCAACCAAAATGACACAAAATGACACTCTTAACACAGTAAAGAACGGCTGGGGGATGGTGACCTGCTGGGAGCAGCTGCTGGGAATGCCAAAGCCAGGGGAGGGGGCGGAGCCAGGCCGTGCCATGCCCCGCCCCTCCCCCTGTCTTCACCTTTAGCAGTAGCTGCTCCAGCCTTGAGGGGGCAGTGCCAAGACAGCGGTGCCAGAGCCAGGACAATGGTGAGTTCGCACTGTCCCCTCAAGGCTGGAACAGCTGCTGGGAGTGCCAAAGCTGGGGAAAGGGGCGGAGCCAGGCCACACCATGCCCCACCCCCTCCTCCCAGCTTCAGGTCTCCCACAGAGGAGCATGAGCGGTGGATGAGGTTTAATGGGTGGGGCTCCTCCACGCGCCTTCAGCGAGCGAGGAGTGAGAGTCATGGCGGATTGGAGGCTTGCTGGAAAAACGGCCGAAAGAGGTGGCGCCCTGGCCCCTTTTTTTTCTTCGCCACCGCCCAGCCCTTCCTCCTCCTCCCCCAAGCAGCAGGAGTTTGGCAGGAGATGGGGGGAAGGAAGGGGGGGGAGAGCTTTTCTCGTGGCACAGCAGGAGGTCCGTCACGGCACATTAGTGTGCCACAGCACACTGGTTGAGAAACACTGGGCTAGACGACTGGCTCCCTATCTGTCTAGGAATGACCTAGCTATGGTGATCCAGGTGACGGTCATCTCAAGATTATACTAATGTAATGCCCTCTACATCAGCCTACCTCTGTCTGTGATCCGGAAGCTTAAACTGGTGCAAAATGCTGCCGTTCAGCTTCTCGCTGAGAAGCCGGTGAGATGTCATATTACTCCAATTCTGCAGCAGATGCACTGGCTGCCAATTAAGCACCGGATTACCTTCAAAATGTTGGTTCTCACCTTTAAGGCCTTATATGGTCTAGGGCCGGCATACCTGAGGGACCGCCTCACCCCCTACAAACCCTAGAGATCACTTCATTCGGAGGACTAAAATCTGCTTGAAATTCCCAACTTTAAGGCCTTTCACCTGATGGCCACCAGATGCAGAGCCTTCAGGATTATGGCACCATGCCTATGGAATACCTTTCCAGCAGAAACACGAGCTCTTTGAAGTTTACCTTCCTTTCAGAGGGCATGTAAACACACTTGTTCCAGCAGGCATTCGAATCTTGCTAATTGGGGATTTCTCTTTGTTTTAATTTGGTGTAATGTACTGTATATTTTTTTTGTCCGCATTGTAAACTGCTCTGAGCCTTCGGGGAGTGGTGGAATATAAGTTGGAATAATAAATAAATAAATAAAGAGGGAAATCCTGAACTTTACATAACTGCAGGGCCACATAGTCATGGGAAAATCCATTTTTTTTCACCCAGAGCCAGGATAAAGGAGTACCTTTTTGGAACGAGTTTTCTGTCTGTTGCTGTAATTGAGTGCGCATTTAACTCAAACGTCATCTGACCACCCCCCTTTTTAACCTGTTAGCTCCCGAGTTATAGCTACTGCGTGGAAGGGCCCTATATACAGATATTGTTTGTGTATGGAGGAGGGAGTGCTAATATATAAAACCTCTAAAGACTATATCATAAAGTTGTCGAGAATTGTTTTTCCTTTAATAGCAATGACAAATTTGGCTTGCATTTTCTTTGCCAGATAAGAAATAGGGCATTTAGTTGCATGAAGCCATTTATACTTGTAATCTTTTTCATTAAATTGCAAATGCCTTTCTCTTTTCCATAGTGCAGTGTATTTGATTTATTTTAAAAGATGCAATATACACTTTTATGATTAAATCTTCCATATGATTACTCTTCAAAACATCTTATTTTTTCCTCCTCTCCCTGCAAAATTGGGTTTCCTCTGAACTTTATTTGGATTATGATTATTTTATTTGAGTAATTGTACAATGCCCATTCTTTATCCTCCCTTGGGTTCAAACATCGAGTAGCATCTCCTGAAGTTGTTTCACTGAAGGCATTTAAAGAATGCCATCCTTCTCAGTGGCTTTTATACACAAGAGCAGTAGTGAAGCTGATATAATTTTTGAATCCAATCATCAAGGCTGGTAGAAGATGTTTCCTACTGAGATAGAGCAGAACATTTTGCCTCAACTCCACACCCCCACAAAGCCAGCCATAATATAAAAAAAATTAAAACAGATCCCACAAACACACTTCTTCTCATCCCTGGCAATACAACAAGGTTTCAATGGCAACACAAAGCAAGTAAAGGAGGCTGGTGAAAGCAACACAAGCTGAACCCTCGTACCTGCCACACTCCTGAGTAGTAGGTACAGAGCAGCAGGAGCAGTCCTGAAACACCCAGGGAGGTATAATAACACCCAAACTTTGACCCCCTTTGAGCTGCTCACAACAAAAAAGACATGGTAGTCAAACATAATTGGTTATTTTCATATTATATCAATTCAGACTTGCTTGAAAAGCATTATTGATTATGTATGGGTTAGGTTTACACCAATTGTTTCCAAATTAAACAATTCTAAAAGATAAACATACTATGTAAAAAGGTGAGCACACGCTTTATTGTCAAAGTATAATAACAAGATGATCTCAGCCATTAAAACATCTGGTCCCAACAACATTGGCTTAATCAGAACCTGCTTGGGTTTATCAACTTGTAGCTGGCACATTCCACAGCTAAGGTAGAGAAATGATAAATTTGGCACAACTATGGCTAACCATCCAACAAAAACAAACCAGGGCTAGGTCTTTCTAGAGCATGAGTTCTCTAAATGTGCTCCACAGAGCCCTTGGGGCTCCACGAGTGATATTGAGAGGCTCAGCGGTGCCTCCTCCTCTTTCCTCCTCCTGAGAAATGCAGGGAAATTAAAGTTTGGAGCTGCCAAAACAGCAGCAGCAGCATCCTCCCCAGGCATGGACCTTTTTCCCCTGCCTCCCTCACTGCCCAGACTCTTTTTCTCAATGTTCAGACCCCTCTCTCCCCGCTGCCTTTTTTGCTTCCAAAACCTTATTCCCCCCACCACCACCACCACCCCAGGGAGGGGGGGGGGGTTGATTGTGTTTTTCCTGCATGGCAGAAGGGAGTTGAACTGGATGGTCCCTGCAGTTTCTGCTGCTATTATTATTATTATTATTATTATTATTATTATTATTATTATTATTACAAATGCTAGATGACCATATGTTGTGGGTTCTTTGATTTTTTTTCCTGCATGGCAGAAGGGGTTTGGACTGCATGGTCCTGGAGGTCTTCCACTGAAATACTGTTAAGTTTATGTTGGTTAAAATTGTTCTTCATATTAAATATTGTATTGTTCTTTTTTATCTTTTTGCACTGCAAATGAGATACTTGCAGTATGCATAGGAATTCGTTCAATTTTTCTTTCAATTCCTTGACATAAACACTTTCCATCCATCTGCCTCTGGCCCAGCCCGTCTGTGAAATTTTAAAACTCAATGAGGCCCCTATGTCCAAACATTTGCTCGTGCCTTATATATATTACATTATATATTATATCTAAACCTTTCATGGAGCTCCATGAGAAAAATTTGCTTCAGAAAGGACTCCACTGCTTTAAAAGTTTGAGAGCCCCCGTTCTAGAGCACTGATGGAGACAATGTCAAGGGTTTTGCTGCTACTGGATCTTATATTAGATATAACTTTTTGGAAAGGAATGGAAAAGGAGCAGAACTGAGAAAAAAGAAGCTTGTACAACGGTAAACAACTACTTCCATCTAGATGTTTTAAGTGTCAATTTGTGACGCCTAAAATGGAACCAAACAGCTGTTTCCTGTTTTCCACCTGCAATTGGAAATAGCCATTTTGGCCCATCTCTGCAAGCTCAAAACAATAGGCTACAAATTGGAATAGAGGGTTTTATGAGAACATGGAATAAATATATAAAATGTGGTCTTCTCTTGGATACAAGTGTATGTTTTTGTTTGTTGACTGATTGTTCAATTAAATAACATTTTATGGCACTAAATAACTAGGACTTTTCCAGTTATCCTTTGACTTTGTGAGCAAATTCTGAAATACATTAAATGAGAAATTAATGTGTTTTCCATTCATTTATTATTCTTTTGTTTCAAAGATGTGTAACTTGACTCTCACTATACCAGATAGAGAACAAAAGTCATGAACTATACAATGACACATGAAAACACCAATCACTAATGACTGGAGCAATATTCAGTGAAATTAAATAAAGTTAGGTAATGCATAGCAAAGATATATGCATTTATTTTAAAAAGACTGTGTACTAAATATACACTCTGAAATCATCAAGTCGTTTGTCTGTTTGTTTAATTTATATCCCACTGTTCTCCCAATATGAAACTCAAGGAAATACATGGGTAAACTAAATTCAAGACCATTTAAACCAATTACTGGCAACTTGTGACCAACACTTTCCTGGAAGTTGCTATCTGACAGCGTATAAAAGGGTGTACACTTCCCCATTTAATCATAAGGAATTAGTGATGAGATCCAAACTAAGTTGAGCCTTTCTAAGTTACATTAAAATTATGGTTCATGCATAAGTTTGCACCTGCAAATAGTAGTCCTGTATTTAATTATGAACATTTAAGCCGTGCTGATTTAAGTGGCAGTAACATGTGAGTAACTATGCACAAGATTATACTATTTAGACACAATTTGTCTAAATAGTAGTTTGGTTTTCAGTTATGCAAAATATCCATCACTCTCATTGATCTCAACTAATTTAAAACTCTGCTGCCTAATTGCCTAGGTCTTTAGAACTCCGATTCCCAATCAGAGAACCTGAGTTATAAATAGAACCTATTTTGAAGTTCAGACCAAGTTGCGGGTGTCTTGATGCTATACAAAACCGTTTCCTAAATTTTATAACTGGGACAGGAATCTAGCACTGCTATCATGGCTTTTCAAGTTCTTCAGTTTGAAAAGAAATCCAGAAAATGACCTCCTACATTAGCATGGCCTGAATACGTACTATCACAATATTATAGCAATTTACTTACATGCAACACCAACTTGTCATGTAAGCAGCAGACTTGCATAACTAGTGTTAAAATTTGGAAAGACGCTATACAGCTCACTAATGGAACAATGCTTGCATGTAGTAGGTTCTAGGTTCAATCTCTGGTATTTTCAGTTAAAAAGATAAAAACAGAATATGATGGGAAAAACTTGTGCTTGGATTATTGCTAAAAACATTGAGAAGCAATCTTGACATTTGCACAAATCTGTTGTGCAGTTTTATAGTGGACTTTGCATAAGATGCTTCAGCTGTACTTCATTAAAAGAAAAATCGGCCTTTTTAACAAGCCTTGCAGAATGCAGATTTGTTATCAGTAAAAGTGTAATTTATATATCTATTTTATATACCTCTACACCCAGGGTTATGTAAAAATTTCTTGTGGTGAAAAGGGCTGTGAAGAGAAAATTTTAAGAAGCTCTGAGCTAGATGAACAAAAAAACTGATATAAAATAACAACACAATTTTCCATAATGATTTGAGATTTAAAGGGATAGTTATTTCAATGTAAGTGCTGGATGTCAGCAATGAAACATGCAGTACATCTTTGTTTATTACTCTTTGCCACGTCTAGAATCATTCGTTTCAAATCTGTAATCTTTTCAGATTTCAGAAAAGTATCTCTTTTGACATGTAACAATGAAAAAGGGAAAAATAATGATGTTCTATCACCTTTTTTCTTTTTAGCCCTTTTGTAACAATCATTTCTGTTAAAATATTCTATCCAAAGGCTATGAAAAGACAGAAGCACAATTGTAACTACTGCAGTGTTATTTTAAAATTGGCTTTTGATGATCTATGAACACTTTGCAACCTCTAACAATATCAATGCACTCCAATTTTTGAAAAGAACAAAGCGAAATTGAGCATTTACATTGTTGCAGCCTGCTTTGTATCTTTTCCATGTTAAAGGCATGGCAATGGCAAGATTGAGATCACACTGCTCACTTCACCTCAAATATCCCATGTGCATCCGGCCTGTCTTCTTTTTAATGTAAGTCTGCTCAACACAAAAGTTGGAATTTATGAAAGTAGTTGGAATCTGTTATCAAGTGTTATTTATTAATTAAAATATTTATACCCCATCCTATATCAAGAGATCACAAAAAACATCAAAACAGGCTAGGCAGTGCAGCCCTACTAAAATCCAATGAGATCATGTACAATATAACAAGTTAAAAATCAGAGCTTTTAAAAAATAAAACTATATGGCACTAAGCACTCTGAACCATAGAGTCAATGTGGACCTCTAATCACAGCTAGGAGCACTCATTACATATTTGTGACTGATTTATACCTTATATCTCTATATATTCACCATTTTAGAGATCATTTTAGGGAATTCCTCCAACCCTCATTTACTAGGCAGCAATAGCTGCTGCTATTGAGAGGAGTGTGTTCTTGTCAATGAGGAAGCAGCTGATTGAGGTTTCCAAGCTCCCTGCTATATGCAATCTCCAGAGCAGTCTTCGTGGGAATTGTAATAGGGAGGCTGCTTCTGGCAGTCATCAGAGATTGCTCTTGAAAGGGGATGAAAACTTTAGTCAGATGTTTCCTGACTGACACCCCTGTTGCTTGCCCAGTACATGACAACATGGATGGGGGAAGCAGGCTAGGAGATACTATGTTGCTTATGTAATTTAAGTGGTTATGCAATCATACCAGTCAATTTGCTATGAGCAACTATGCCAATAAAGCACACATGCAGCTCAGTTCAGGATAGTGTCTCTATGTATACAGTAGCTGGTAGAATCCATATCAACAGAATGGCAAATCTGCTCTGAGTTTAAATCCAGACTTCAAAGGAATTACCAAAGATGCTGGATCAGATCCTACCAACCCAAAGCTTCAGCATATTGAGTAATAGCTCTTTAATTCAGAGTAAAACATGTAATAGATCCTTTTCCTTACTGATCTGGAAGCCACTGCCTATCACTGGCATATACGAGGTATGGCACAAAAGTAATGAAACTGGCTGTGAACAAACTGACAATTCTGATACCTACTCCTTCATATGGCACTTAGGTTAACCCCTGCTATAAACTCAGTACATGTTTGAACTTCTTACACTTGCTATGCAATTGTTGAGAGCTTTTGATGTGAAGCTGTATTTGGAATGTACATTAGAAATGGACAGCAGAAAGGAAATTATCTGAAAAAAAACCCTCACAATTGAGCAGAAGGCCAGTCAGAGGGATGTGGGTGTTGATCTTTTGAACCATTTTGAGAGCCAGAATTCTTCAATCATGTGATAATAGTTGATGAATCATGGATTTTTTAGTATGACTCAGCAACCAAACAACAAAGTTGGAAGGGACACATTGCAAACTCCGTCCCAATGAGCAAATCAAAAATCAAATCAATGCTCATTTGTGTGTGTGTGTGTGTTTGTTTACAGTCAGGGGATCTTCCACAAAGAATGTATGCCTCCAAGACAAAGTGTCACTCAAACTTTTTATCAAGAAGTCAATGAAAGGCTCAGGAAACGAGTGTGTGACTAGACATTTTGTACACTTGAATTCTGCACCACAACAACATCCCATGTCACATGGCAGACTCCATCAATGAATTATGGGCAGAAAAACATTACTGTGGTTTCTCAGCCCTTCTATTCATTGGATCTCAGTCTCTGTGATTTTTTTGTATTCCCTGAGCTCAAAAACCACCTCAAAGGATGACATTTCGGTACTTTGGATAATACCAAGAAGAGCATAATCAATGCACTGAAACTTCCAGTACTGCTCTGAACAATGGATAGGATGCCTCTATCGCTGTGTATCTGCCCAAGAGAACTACTTTGAAGGGGATAACCTTGATTTGGACACAGAATAAAATTCATAGTTAAAAGAATTCTTTACCATGAATTAATTTTCTGCCATACCTCGTATAAACAGCAGTAGGTCTTCAGGTACCTTTAAATGTTCAATTCTTTCTCTTGAGATATGAATGGGACAATGGCTATACATTTGTTAATAGCTTAATCTTTGCCAAAAGGTTTGTGCTATCATGCAACTATGTTTGTTATTGATCCCCATTAACCTCATAACCATTGTCTGTATTTTTCAGTTCCTTCTCATCTCACTGATTACACTCCTTACACACATAAACAAACATAATCTATAGTGTGTGGCACTGCTGCATGAAATCCGATCAAGCGAGTTGGATCCATGAAAGGTGATGACTAATAAAGCTTGTTCATTTGAAAAAAAAAGTCACAACACTGTTGTTCGTCCTATCATAGTCAAATAAATGCTCATAGTTCTGAAGTGGAGGAATGCTTATATACTTCTCCCTATGTAAAGATCAGCTAAAAAGAAGAAACGGTCTAATTTTAATTCCCATACATCCAGACTTCCCATCTAGTATACTATGATGGGATTGATCATCATGCAGGGAAGAATGTGGTCTGAATCAAAGTTTTGGGTTGAAGATGCGTATGCTAGTACCTTAGTCAACATTCTTTCAATTCCTATGAACTGTTGGCAGATGTTGTGCTGCATGTAATTATGCTGAGAAATTAGGATCAAGACATTGTGAATTGCAGTTCTCACACATTATTCTACTCAATACATTTAGCACGTAAGTGAGGAAAGTCTGAATAGGCTTTATGTACATCTGTAATTCGTTTATCTGAATGTTAGTATAACAACTGTGTTTAAATGTGCTTTCTTTCTCAATGGGGTGTCTCCTTCATTTTGGTTGCTGTCATGATATTGTATACTATTCATCTGTTACCATTACATCTTTCTCAATAGAGTTATCTAACAAAGGCATTAACTTCATAGGAGAGTCTCTTCCAGTATTTGCTTCTTGCTCCTTGGAATTAAAATGAATATGAATGACTAAAAAAAGAAACCAAGGGATAATAAGTCAGAAAACAATAAAAGGCAACAGTCTCAGAGACAAGCACAGCCAATGCAAAAAAAATTATAATTTGAGTGTTATTTGAAAGCAAGGGATTAATATACCTGTAGAAGTCATGCTACTGTTTGTCAGGTCTATGAATTCTATACAATATACTTCAATTTACAGTGGCTTTTCAGAGATCTTTCCCACTACTTGCTATTTGTTATTTTGCACTTAAGATGCCCAAAAGTGAATGCATGATCCTTTTGCATGTAAAACATTTGCTTTACAGCTGAAGTATGACCTGCTTAATGGCTTCTCCTATGTATTTTTCTCAGTTTTGGGGAGAAAGTGCATAAGTCTTCTTAAAATATACCATAGATTATTTCTTCAGTAGTGTCTTCCTCTCTCTCCCCAGTACCCTGGGAAACAACAAGGTGAATGAGCAATGGAGTAGAATATTGATTGCCCTCAAATCAAAAGTCACACTCCTCTGGCAAGTGGTTGTAGAAACTCATAGCAGTAACTTGATTTTATAAGCATCGGTGACTTGGAAGTCAGTGTGTTGCTTATTATGTGTTATTGGGCTTGGCCTCATGTAAGCCGCCCCGAGTCCCTTGGGGAGATGGTGGTGGGGTATAAATAAAGTATTATTATTATCTGTGACCCAGCTCTACTGTATATGTGTTAGTATGAACTTTAAGGAAGATATCCAAACATTCAGCATTTCTTTAAAACCAAAATGTGCAGCACAGAGCATTAATCACCTCTGATTCCAAAGTCATTTGAATAACTTGCAACTTTTGTTAGGGCCAGTGGGAAGAAGGCGATGGCGAATGGGAATGGGGCAATGAGGAGAGGATAGTGGTATAGCTATGGCTGAGCACTTTTTATTATATAGATCAGGGGTGCTCACACTTTTTCAGCATGCGAGCTACTTATAAAACAACCAAGTCAAAATGATCTACCTATCCACTACAAAAATGTGAAACATATAACACAATATCTGCTTTGAACTGGGTTTTCTGAGTCGACACTGCCATATATTCTAATTCAAAGCAGATAACGGGATTTTATTCAACTGTGTGGAAAGGACCTCAGATAACCCAGAGCCGGCAGCACTTGGGCAGCGTCAGGAGCCTGCGGGGCGGGACTGAGCCTTCCTCCCACACTGCCTGCGATCTACCAGGACGCCCTACGCGATCTACCAGTAGATCGCGATCTACCTAATGAGCACCCCTGATATAAATATATACTAGATAGATAGATAGTTTGTGTGAGAGAGGCTTATATTTTTAAAATGTTGTTTGTATGTGACACTTTATTGTGCAACCCAATAGTGTACTAGTGTACTGTATTCAGCTCCAAATGATCTTCAGCCATCTTCCTGTAGAATATCTTCACTTCAGTAACTTGACACAAGTCTTTATTGTAACAATTGAACAAAAAAAATTATTTTTGGATTCTCAGGCACACAAAGCATATTGGTTACACAGTATTTTCTTCACAGTACTTCCTAGATATGGTTACAGTTGACTTTTATTATTATGAACACATGAAACTGTTATTATATAATATTCAGAATGGCTTATCTTATGCCAACTTGGTTTAGTAACTTCCTTTTACGTTAAAATGTAATTCCTTTCTCAATCTCTTAACTTGGTCACTTTAATCTTGTGGTGTCTTCACATTATAAATAGGTTAACTGTAAATTTATTTTTCAAAGAACACTTTTCTCCTCAGTCCCACTGACTGATTCTTATGCACAGACCATCCTTTTTATTTACTTCAGTCCTGCCACTGAAGATACAATATAATTCTGGGAATTTCTCTCCCCTAGCTCACAAGCTAGTTTCTAATGCCAAAATGATTCCTTTAACACTATAAATATCAAGGCAAACTTAGAATAGTAACCTCTTCCAGCTCTCACATAGCCAGAGGCATCTTCCCTTTAGCTCGACTGGCTAAAGACTGGCTCATATTTTAAACTGTCCACTCTCCTGTTGTCAGTTAGCTCCGTCCCTTTTTCCTCCTAGCTCTGCTGAAATAGATACATTTCTACTCCAGGAGCTTCGCTACCATGGCAACACATCAACTAATCAGCTGTAGCTAAGGCTTGCCTGTACTTGTCATATACTAACATTAATAAACACATGCAAAACTTACATAATAATTAGATATTCTGTTATAGCCAGTTATATATATTTTATCAATCTAAGGTGCAAATATCCTTGCAGGTTAAAAACAACTATGAAACAATAAGATAGTTGTATCATGCTAATATATAATGACTTCAAAATTTGTATAATGTAAATCTCTGTTACAAGGTATAAAATGCTATATGTTAGCATTTAGTTAATATGCTTAGCATTTTTAAATCAATATATTTCAGTTAATACTGTTGAATTAGTTATCCACATTCCCAGGCGACAGGAGTACAAAATCCCTGCCAAAATGGAAACGTCATGAATATGAATGCTTCTCTATGTATTTGTTAGTCCCCCCACCTGATTCTGTGGTCATCTTCCACTGCATGTTGACTATAGAGTCACTCTGGAGGATGTACAAATGTCTAGAGATATATCAATGATTCTGGAAGTTGGCCATAGCGTTGTGCTGGAGAGCCTACAAATGCCTGAAGAGAACATATTTTGGGGCCATGTTTAGAGAAAGAAGCAGTGCAGGCATAACAAATACAATTCTGCAAATGCTTTCCCTACAATTGTGAAAAGACAATTGTATGGGTTTTCAAATCATTTCCAGCATGCATCATGTTGCTGTCTGACAATGCTTATTTGTCAGCCAAACTTAACATCTCTGAGGTATAATTTGAATTTCAACTCAGCAGTTGTATCTGCATCCAGCAGAAGGCATGTAAATGTCTTCCTGGTTTATAGTTTGCAATACAATCTAATGTTATATACAACCAGCTGTTTGCATAGGTACAGTACTGATCCACACTGAGCACCTATAGAAATGGAATTTTATTATCAACATAGGCATGAGATGGTGGTGGTCTTCAATCCAGCCATATCATTGGCTTGTCACTTTACTCTCTAGTGACAACAGGGTACCAATATCCTGCCCTTCTAAATACAAGTTGTGATATTAACTGTCAACCGTGTAGACTCCTCCATAATATATGTCTGAGATGTATAATGAAAAGCTAAATCAGAATGTCAGAGTGATGGAATTGGACTGTATAAATCTCCATAGAACTATAAAATCACTTCAGCCTTCTTCAGCCAGAAAACTATTGTTCCTTGTTTTTAAGTGGCTTTTTGGCTCAACATTGGCTCTTCCCCCCCCCATACACACACTTCTGCCCTGCAAATACATCTAAGAAACAGACCTGTAGGAAAGTAGGTAGCAGAAATCACAGGTACTGCCTGATTTGGTAGTCAATTCAATTAGATATGAATTAGCCACTTTAAACTGTATTTTCTTAAAGCATGGTGTTAAATTGAACTATTGTGTGTTAAAATGTACTTGGTCTGAGGGCCACTTCACATTGAATCTTGAATGTGTGCTCATTAAAAAAAAACAGTTTACTTCCCAAAAATTTAAAAAGAAGAGGAAGACGGGTGGAGGAAAATATAGAAGACCAAGAGGAGAAGGAGAGCCCGAAGCAGGCCATGGGTACATAACAAAATATCCTTTGAATGGCAAGCTGTGTTCTTTTAAACTTTTAGGGCAGGTTTGTCATTTGGGTTTAACGCCTAGGGAAGTTGAGAGAGTAAGGAAATCTGGAGGAAGCCAGGGAGATCTGGACTGGAAAAATTCAAGTTTTATTATGCTTGACTCATCTTGAAAGGAGGAAGACTAAACAATTTTCTTCCCACCCTTGCTAGAGACAATTAATTATTCTTCAATATGGTCATCATCATTTTTTCTCCAAAAGGCAATTACTGTAGCTGGCATCTGTGATATTCTTTTTCATTCGCTTTTATATGCTGAACTTAAAGCTATCAGTGAATAAATATTATATATCTGACTAGGAAAAAAGTCAGAGCCCCCCGGTGTCATCTGGTGCTTTGTTCTGCAGTCATGGTGTTATGTTCTGCAGTCATGCTGTTATGTTCTGCAATCACATGGAGCTGTTTCAAGGACAGTTCTGGTCCTGTTTCCTAGTACCTTAGAGCAGTGTTTCTCAACCAGTGTGCCGTGGCACACTAATGTGCCGTGACGGACCTCCTGCTGTGCCACGAGAAAAGCTCTCTCCCCCCTTCCTTCCCCCCATCTCCTGCCAAACTCCTGCTGCTTGGGGGAGGAGGAGGAAGGGCTGGGCGGTGGCGAAGAAAAAAAAGGGGCCAGGGCGCCACCTCTTTCGGCCGTTTTTCCAGCCAGCCTCCAATCCGCCATGACTCTCACTCCTCGCTCGATGAAGCCGCGTGGAGGAGCCCCGCCCATTAAAGCTCATCCACCGCTCATGCTCCTCCGTGGGAGACCTGAAGCTGGGAGGAGGGGGCAGGGCATGGTGTGGCCTGGCTCCGCCCCCTCCCCGGCTTTGGCACTCCCAGCAGCTGTTCCAGCCTTGAGGGGACAGTGCGAACCCACCATTGTCCTGGCTCTGGCACCGCTGTCTTGGCACTGCCCCCTCAAGGCTGGAGCAGCTACTGCTAAAGGTGAAGACAGGGGGAGGGGCGGGGCATGGCATGGCCTGGCTCCCCCCCCCCTGGCTTTGGCACTCCCAGCAGCTGCTCCCAGCAGGCCACCATCCCCCAGCCGTTCTTTACTGTGTTAAGAGTGTCATTTTGTGTCATTTTGGTTGGTAGTGTGCCCCTGGATTTTTTTAATGTTAAAAGTGTGCCGTGGCTCAAAAAAGGTTGGGAAACACTGCCTTAGAGATACTCCTGTCTTTAAATTTTCAAAAATCAAAGAAATTCTTCAGACTACCAGAAGTTGCTAATACCATCATGATGTAGACTCTGCAAGGAAGCACAAGAAGATAAAAATTCACTCATTAGGGATGTTTCCCCCCAAAAAATGTTAGTAGGATCTAAATCACAACTCATTCTTTATTTTTAAAATGTAAAAATGACATATTTGTTTGTGTCCTTTTTGTGTGGCATAGTGTGGTAACAGTACACCTGAACTACAAAGCTGTTATGTTCCTAATTTCCAGATATATCCACTTTTGATTCCAGACCAAAACTTTACAATGAAATGATTTGCAAGTAAACATTTTGTCTGGAAACATAAGGCTGTATCACAGTCTTTGATATATTCATGGGCAATTTGGCTAATGAAAACAAAAAAGCACATTGGATTTGCATTAGGTGAATCTACCACCCTGCTAGTCTAACCACCTTATCACATTGAGAAATTTCCCAGCCGTAGGACACTTCAGCCTCTTTTCAAGCATGGAGAGGCAATGAGCTCATCACATGAGTTAAACTACTTCTGGCTGTCATGCATAGCCCTCCATGGTTAAAAAGAGGCAGAAGTGTTCTGAAAGGAGGGAGCTCCAGCAATCTGTGCTCATCACATTGAGATATTTCTGCCTTATAGGACACTTCAGCCTGAGAGGTATGGAGCTCATTACATGTTCCAGGATGTTCCAGGATTGAAAAGAAGCACAAATCTCCTGAAAGGAGGGAACTCTAAACATGGGCCAGCAATCATGTTCAAAGCTCTGACCTCTTTATTCACACCTTTAGTCACACCTTTACAACTGAAAAACAGGTGGGATGGGTCTATCAAAAGTTTCCCATCCTGTTTCACTGTCTAAACTTCAGCAGTCTCCTGTATTTTATGTGTTTGGTGCAGAACAATAGGATCCCATGGAAAGCAATGGTTTTAACATGGAGCACTGTCTCTTGTATCCTATGGGGTTTGGTGCAGAACAATAGGATCCCTTTGAAATAAGTGGTTTTAAACTGGTGTCAGTCTCCTTTAATATAAAGGGCTTTGGACAGGGCAAGGATCTCTTGGTTTTCAGCTATTGTTGTTTCTCCTGATTTAAAAAAAAGTAAAATTGACCTTGTGATAAATGTAAAAGAGGGATGTATTGCCAGCTCTTAAGTTTCTACTTGTGAGTGTAAGTGTGACGAAGAGGCAGAATTTGAAATGGGTCTGCTGATGATATAAGAGAGACTATTCTCTACTCTTAAAGGGACAGTCATCCATGCTTTCCCCTCTCAATGTGATAAGGTGTTTAGTTTTAATTATATAACATGTGTGCGCATGCGCGCACACATATAATTTCACCTATCATTTCTTTACGTCAAAGTTGTTTGCAGATGTTACTACAGCATGGTTTTGTCAGCCCCAGTCAAATAGCTGGGCATTTTCTTGTCTAGCAGTAAGATATGGAAACTGGGCACAAGCATCTGGCTCACTTTGTTCAATTTGATACCTGGGAAGATTTCCAAGAGCAATGCAAGTTACCATAATCAATGAAGGTCAAGGAATTGGAAGTTGCTGTGTTTGCAGACACAGTTTGTTGGCATAAAAATATGCAGACTCAAGTATAATAATAATAAGCTGCAGAGAGAACATGTCAAAATAATGAAGAGCAAGACCAAAAGTGCAAATAAACAAGGAGTTTCCAAGAGCACCAGACTGAAGATTTAAAGCTAAGACCTTGAATTTTGATTGTAGGGAAGTGGCTGGTGTTGACTTGATGGTCACAGACAAGCTCTTTGATTACTGCTTTTTCACAGGAAATTATGGGACTCTGGGTGAGACCATGAAAGGATTATTCTGAAAAGTCAAGCTTTGCTCTCTCATTTCCAAAGTATGTTAAATCAACATAGAAGAGTGATTGCCTTCCAACCCCCAAAATGACGAGACATACAACATAATTGTATTCAAATTTGGGCAACCTTTATTAAAATTACCTATTTAACTTTAACTGAACTAAACTTAGGTGTCAAGGGAACTGGGTATGGAACAGAAATGGGCAACCTCTCAGGGAAAAGCTGTGGAACTTTCTGAAAATCTTTTTACCAGACTCTCCAATTTTATGGGCCAATGATATCCCCCTCACACTTCCACTGCCGTCCAGGTGAGTGCATTTGTGCATTGGCTCAACACCCTTTGA
Organism: Anolis apletophallus; assembly: GCA_030556195.1. Classification (NCBI taxonomy): domain Eukaryota; kingdom Metazoa; phylum Chordata; class Lepidosauria; order Squamata; family Anolidae; genus Anolis; species Anolis apletophallus. The sequence continues at coordinate 61,240,663 of JARBWK010000006.1, read as the reverse complement.
GGATTGCCTTGAGTGAATATTGCTCTATGGATTCCCCTAAACTATTTATGCCACAGATTCGGGACAAATGTCCATTTAGTCTCCATCCCCCACCAAGTCCCTTAACACCAACCTAATGCCCGACTGTAAAGCTGCAAGAAATTGAGAATTGGCAGTATTGAACAGATGGACACCATCTGCCTGATAAAACTGTGTGTTATTGTGTGTAATCCTGTTGTGATAAATGTAGGATCCCCTACCTTGTTGAAGGGTTGTGTGAATGGCTCTGTTAACCCACTTTCTGGCCCTTTCCCTCTGACATATATCACTGCCTCCTAACCACCTAAGGCGTGGGATGATTGCAGACCAAATTATATGAACTCCAGGCCATGCCCGCCACAACCTATAAACATCTTTTCTTGCCTGTAGGAAAAGGGCCTTACCATTCAGTAAGCCCAGAGCTTTGCCTCCCAAGTGGAGTACCAACACATCAGGAGGGGGTTCGCTCCTATTATGTAATAACAAGGGAATCAAACCATCCCAGTGAAGGCCTTGTATGCCCTTCCACTGTACTGTGGCAACAAACCCAAATTCAAGGTGCTGTCCAAAGGAGGTCTCAGTGTGTGTCTCTCTGCCCAGTGGACGTTACTGTGACCACATATGAGGATCCTCCGTCTCTGCACCCGCGTAACCACACCTGAAATGAGAAAACTAGTTAAATATAGGGGTGCGAACATATCTCTTATAAGCATCAGACTTCCATCTACCAATTGTTTTTATGATATGAGTTTGAAAGCCCAATTGTGAAGCTGAGGAAGCTGCCCCGATCCCAAATGAATGGGTGCCAAATTTATGGTGTCCAAGGCCCAACTGTTTAAGTGCTTTTTTAGTAATTGTCCAGAATTGATCTTTAGTCAAAGGGATGCCATCCTGATGGCAGAAAAGGTATCAAGGGGTGTTGGTGCATAATGTTTTGAATTGGGCTAAGGCTAGTACGGGGCATAAGTCTTCATTGCTGCACCTTGTCAATTTAATAACGTCGCCTTTTGCTTGTTGGTTGGTTTTGGAAGCTCGAAACAAATTGTCAAGCCTTCCGGACCCATCTGTATGTCCGAACTTAACAGTGCTCGATGGGAATAGTCCTTTTTTGGAAAAGCAACTAACTTGCTAATCCATAGGGCAGCGAAAAAGGCTGTCAGCACCGCGGCATGGAACAATAACTGTTCATACTGAGATTGGCTATATTTGTTTTAACCCCTTTAAGATAGCAGGCGTCAAGGATTCCTGATCATCCTGGGATGGGCCGTGTTGACGGGACCATCCCAACATGATTTTGTGTATACGGAAATCATTAGTAGTGTCTGGCAGACCCTGAGCCTTTGACCAATATGCTAACGCTGACAATTTAGACCTAATGGACCTAACGATGATAAACCTCTCCTGCGTAAATATACACAAAACAGGTAAACTGTAGTACTGTCTAAAGTCCCTAAACTACTTGACAGCCCTGAGATACGATTTCTGTGAACTCGGGGCCAATGCCCATGCCATACCATTCAAAGCTTCGTCACTACTTCCAAAGATGTCTGGCATGCGTTCCTGTCGAACGTCGGCGTTGGGTGCAAGTAACCTGAAGCGCTCCATCTGCATGCGAGATAGAGCAGCAGCTAGTGTATTGTCAAGACCCATAATGTAGAAGGCTCGAAACATGATGTTAAATTTCAGGCAGTAAAAAGTGAAGTGCCTTAAGGCACTCATCACCCGAGGCAACTTGGGCATTAATGTGTTTATGATGTTTACTGTTGAGAGGTTATCACACCAAAAATGAACTGCCGAATTGGCAAAGCTCCTTGTCCACAAAATAACTGCAACCAGTATGGGGAAGAACTCGAGAAATGTAAGGTTGGTGGTAATCCCCTGGGTGTGCCATGACTGGGGCCACTTTTCAGCGCACCAGTGGCCTTCAAAGTAAACTCCCAAACCCACTGCACCTGAAGAGTCTGATGCGACCTGTAGCGCATCCTTTAACATTAGTTCCTTTCTCCAAAAGGATACTCCATTAAAGTTGGATAAAAATTCCAACCATATTAAGAGGTCGGCCTTAATGGATTGCACAACCCTAATGTGGTGATGGGGTGATGTTACACCTGAGATAGCATCACACATTCTCTGCAAAAAATGCCTTCCCCGGGGCAACTACCCTACAGGCAAAGTTTAAGTGGCCTATGATCACCTGAAATTCTTTTAAAATCGCTTTTTTCTGGTGTGTGAAGCTTTGTATCCTATGGATCAGATCCCCACCTTATCAGGGGCAGCCTGTAGTATTGGTTGATGGTGTTGAGTTCTATCCCCAAAAAGGTGAGTGTGGTGTGAGGGCCCTCAGTTTTTTCCTCGGCTAATGGGACTCAAGGTTTCTCAGCCAGCTGTTGGAAGGACTTTAACAGATTTTTACATTCCCCTGACCCCGCTGCGCCGATAAACAGGAAATCATCGAGGTAGTGTACCACCCCCCGACTGCCAGATTTTTTCCTGATTGCCCATTCTAGGAAAGTAATGAATTTTTTGAATGCCACACATGAAACCGAGCACCCCATGGGAAGAGCTTGGTCCATGTAAAAGCAGCCCCGAAATTGAAAACCCAGTAATTCAAAGTCCAGTGGGTGGACAGGGAGCAGCCTGAATGCAGACTTAATGTCACATTTAGCCAGTTCTGCACCAAGTCCAAAGCACTGAATAAGACGCACTACAGTGTCAAAGGAGGTGTATTGCACTGAACATTGTTCGCTGGGTATCGCATCATTCACCGACCTACCCTTGGGAAAGGATAGGTGGTGAATGAGTTGATATTCTCCTTCAGCCTTTTTGGGTACAATTCCTAGAGGGGATACACATAAACAGGGAGTTGGAGGGGAAAGAGATGGACCCAGGACCCTACCTTCGTTGACCTCCTTATCAATTTTTTGTTGAACTAGCAGTTCAATACCATTTGTGGACTTTAAATTTGGAGACATTCGATGAGACCGGGGCCTTGAGCTGGAATCCGAAAACCCTTTGAAAAACCATCTAGTAAGTAGTCGGCTGACAACCTGTCTGGGTAGTCTCACAGCCAACACTCCACTCTTCTCTCTCTCTCATATATATATATATATATATATATATATATATATATATAGTATTATTCTTTTTTAAACTTTTATTTATTTTATTTATTTCTGACGTCACCAAAATGGCCACCAGAAAACTTGACACAAAATGGCCACCGACCTACCAATATGGCAGCTGTGGCCCCGCCCCTAGTTGGCCACCGCCCTCACCAAAATGGCAGCTGAGGCCCCGCCCCCCAGGATGGCCGCCACCCTCCCAAAATGGCAACGGTAGCCTTGCCCCCAAAATGGCCGCCTCCATGCCCCCCGGCATGGCCACATGACCTGGTGACAGCCCCTAAGAAGATGAGGGAGGAAGGCCCAACGTGGCCGCCCAGCAAAGTGGCGGCGCCATACCGTGCCTGCCCCAGCGGCACACTCTGGCTCTGGGCATAGCCAGCTGGGGGAGTACGGTGCAGAAGCAACTCACCAGCCGCGGCAAAGCCGCAGCAAAGCCGCAGCAAAGCCGAGCAGCCCGGCAGGCCCGAGCTGCCTAGTGGCCGCATCGAAACACAGTAAGGGGAGGGGGGATGCGGACATGCGGCTCTACATCCGGTGTGGGGTGGGGAAGAAATGCGCACCCCAGGGGAAGAAGAGAAAAAGGGGGGAGGCAGGCATCCGACGGGCGAGGGGCCTATGCCAGGAGGCAAGACACTCCAGGCCCAGCTCGCCCATCAGCCCCTGAACAGGCCTGGCTCCTGGGTCTGGAAGGTTCAGCGGTGTTGATCCCTCGATGGCTCCAGCAGGAATGAGGCAGGGGCCTGGCTACAGTGATAGCCAGCCTCTGCCCACTCCCCTGGAAGCTTCTATGGAGGCAACCAATCGCCTCGCTTCAGGGGAGGAGGCAAATTCCTGTCCCCACCTACTGCGTAGGCAGGGAAAGGGTAGTCTATGTGGACAGGAAAACCAAAATTTGCATTGAATTTGTTTCTGGCTGTTTCCTATTTCCATAGAATATCACAGGTTGTTAGGACTAAACTGACGTTGCTCTGCTTTGGGATAAATTGAGAGATACTCTGGAATTTGCTGGAAACTCCAAAATGCTCTACAGCTTTGGAGAAATCTGGACACTTGGAACACGTCTGACCATGGATACACTGTCCAGATGGGATACTAGTGCCATTGCCTTTTCCTTGCACTCATCAATGCAGGGAAAGGAAATGGATTATGCTTATGCCACTATTGCCACTGTCCCAGGCAACCATGGATCTCCATATAAGTTATTGACACTCATGGGCATCCCATTCAGATATCAACAGAGGTGCCTATATAGTCAACAAGAAGGAGTGTGGGCACCTGCAATCAGTAGGAGCACATGGAGCTCTATGACAAGTGGACACTGGTGACATGGACTGAGATGATGGTCCAGCACAATCAATGTGGTCTTGGCCTGGTTGAACTGTCCAGATGCCAATGTGGTACCACAGCAAGTTTGGTCAGGTGTGACTGGCTACTTCTGGTGCCAGTCCAAACCTGCTGCTGTGCCATGTTGGCATGCAGCCAGTCCAAGACCATATCGCCCCAGCTGGACTATCACTTAAGCTGCTCTCAGCTCTAAACTGGTCCAAAGAGGACTGTCCTAGCTTTGCCTCTCTGTCTTAAAGTCCATTGATGTCTACATGTGGAAAGCAACATGTCTAAACTGAAGAGCTTCCCCTACATGTGGGTACCCTACACATATTCAGAAGTCTTAAAAGATTAGTCTTTTAAGATTGCATAGACATTCCTCCTATATGAAAGAAGCTCTCCTGTTCTTTTTCCATGTGATGAAAGTGATGGAATGAGAGTGAGAGGGCCCAGGACGATGTATAATTTTTGAATTTTACTAATGCAGGTAGTTGAAAATTTTACCTAGTTCATCATTGAGAAAAACTTAATGAACAATATGAAAAAAGGCCATTTGAAAAATCTGAATTTATATCTCCTCATACTTAGTTGGTCTGAATTGCATGTGTCATTTCAAGGCTTATTCATCCATTCCAAATTGGAGATCTTTTCTGTCTTTTTGTTTTGTTTCATTTTGTTTTAATTACTCCATACAATTTGAAGGTGTTATAAAAATGGCTCGCTCACACATCACCAAAGGAAGGTACTGCAGAATGTTAATTCAGCAGTTTTCAGGTGAGACAAGAGACAAATAAGGCTTACCTAGCCTACATAGGAAGGATGATGATTATTATCATGTTCATTTAGACTCTGTTTTTTCTCTCCACAATGAGACTCAAAGCAGCTTACATTAAAAGCATTTAAATACAGTTTTAAGTTTACAAATATACAATCATTAAAACAGAATTAAATATCAATTTAAAATGCATGTTAAAATCCATAATGTGACTTTGACACATGAGATCAGCCCAAAATGGATACAGTCACTTTCTCCTTCTGATTTAAAATACCAATTAAATCAGGTTTGGGCATGATCTAAGGCCTGGAAGGACACACTGTTCCATTTTGGCTCCTAGAGTGGTGGCATATAATTATGATTGCTATTTTGATTGGCCAGAAGAGATGACACCTCACTTTTGATCACCTTTCAGGATGTTCTAGGATATTATGTCTTTTAACTGCCTTGAAACAACATTTTACTGCTTTGCCAAGAGGTTATGAACCATTTTTTAAAAAATTCTCAAATGCAATAAGGCTTTTTTCAAGCAAAGAAATGGGAACAGTTTATTGTATGGGCCCAAGGTCAGGACCACATGCACATAATGGTACCCTCGGAGCAACAAGCACCAAAGATGGTAAACAGGAGCCTTAGACAGGGGATGCTCATGATGGTCCTCAAGCCTTCATCAGATTTCCCAAAAAACATCATGTGACCCTTGAGCCACATAACCCCATTTTAAGATTACAACTTGAGTCCTGCATATAAATAGTTTGACTTCTTGGGGAAAATAAAACGACTGCATGTAATAGGATGCTTCCTGCTTTCTTCATCTAGCCAATCTTTTCTGTCATTCCTACTTTATTATGTTTGTTCTTCTCTTTTATTGGAAAACAAAGTCATTCTTCCTACCAGATGAACTGAAAGGAGGAAATAAGATGGAAAGTCTATGTAGTATTATCAAGTCATAGATTGTCAAAATGTTTATTTGCCATCTAAGGCACATATTGCACCCCAGAATTCCTCTCACTCATATATTTCTATTTCTTGGCCTTCAGTTGTGCTTCTAAGTCCTAAATCAGATCAGGAAATATGGAATCTGAAAAATGACTAGCAAGACACCCAGAGGTTGTGAATACATTTTATTGATTAGTCCTTAGGCCATATCACCATACTGAACCAAGCTTGATACTTATTAAAACTATGTAATAAGTTAAAAACACAATTATAATAATACAGTATTATACTGTATTATTAATTATACTAAATATTACTATGTATATTGTATTTTTGTTGTAAGCTGACCTGAATCCCTTTTGGGAGAGGGGATGGTTACAAATATATTATTATTATTGTAAATAAGTATGATAAATATACACCATATACCCAGAGGTGGTGATTAGCTGTTTGATGTTGTTTGGAGATACTCTGCAATGAGGAAGTATTTGTATTTGAAGTCAGAAAAATGAATACAGCCCTTGAGGTCCAAGAAATGTCAATCTGAGCCATGGGAACTTGCACTGAGTACTACTGAGGAGGAACTCTTAAACCAGATCTTAAACACATACTGTAGTAGATTAACAAACCGAAGCAATTTTCTGGCTATTTGTAAGGACACCATCCATATATGAAACTCTCTCTTTTTTGATATGCCAACCTTGTAAGTAGAGAAAGCTATTAATGCATCCAGCATTTTCTCTCTTCCTTTAAAGTATAGCATCTATGTGACGTCTACAGAGAAATTGCTTTACTTTTTTTTATAGGTGAAAAAACCCCCCAAAATAGCATTGATATATAGATGAAATTACAAGTATCAAATCCAATGACACTAAGGTTAGGCATATGCCTCATTGGCAGCATATTTTCAAAACTGTTCAATTTCCTAGTCTCACTCTTGAGCTTTCTAAAATCAAATAAATGTGTATTTTGTGAGGCATGAAAGTTATAATCCAACACAAAAGGAGGTGCTTTTAAATGAATTGATTTTAGTGGGTCTTAAGTGTAGCTGACATTCTGCACTGAATTATGTATAAAGCCACTGTAGAGAGAGAGAAACAGATATGTCTAATATCTCTGTACTTTCCATAATCCAACTGACTCTAAATAGCAAAGTATATCACAATATAATTTCACTTACTCAAATAATTATTCATTAAGCTTTAAACATGCAAATTTTCTATTCTAGAAGATAAAGTTTATTTCAACATCTTAGGATTCTATTAGAAAAATTGTTAACTGCCATAATATTTTTGCACTCTGAAACCTTTTTTGAGCAAAGTAAATTTGTTCAAAAAAAACTTACAAGGTTTTTGTTAAGAAAACAGTGTACTTATATAAAATATTCTGACTTCTATACAAAAATGATTTTGTTGAAAAAATGTTTTAAATGAAATCAAACATTTTGAATACATTTTATGCAGGTTACACATCAGGGCAATTGAAATGGTTGCACACACATTTCTTTAAGACCATGGTTCCCAACCTTTTTTTGACCAGGGACCACTCTCCAACATTAGGACCAAAAGGGGCTTTGGTCAACTTTATAATTGGTTTGATTATTTGGGATGCTGATTCAGAAAATTACATTGGATAGACCACATAAGTTCTAGTTTCTGATACAGAATTTGTGCCATCAAGTATTCACCATTTGCTTGCCCACAGAAAACCATATTTAATAATCTAGAGCTGATGAATTAGTAGTAATCTTTTGTGGGCAGTCAGTCTCTCTTCTCCCAACATCCCCATTGCCTCAGCACTATAAGAGGGTTTCATGAGACCAGTTGCTCTAGTTACTATGTGGTTTTGAGGCAATGGTATAGTAACTGTGAGGCCACAGACCATATTTTTGTTCTTGTGGACCACTGGTGGTCCATGTAAAGTACCACAGATTGGGAACCACTGCTTTAAGAGGAAGACATGACTTTTCATTATCTACAGAATCAAAGTTTTGCTCTAATCTGAAAAACACAGACAGATTTTCTTCAGACACTATTTTTTCAAAATGTGTATGCAAAATGATTCCTAGTGTCTCTTCTTTTCCTGAACCCAGCTTGGACACCTGGTATTTCTTATTTCATTTTTTCTCCTAGGTGTCCTGAATGAAGTTTCCACTTCACTTTCTAAAATGATAAGTTCATTTTCAAATAGTTCTTCATTGAATAAATGAGTCACTTTTTAATCTTTTTTTTGTTTTTTGGTGTATTATGTCCCTCATCGTTTTATTTATACTTCGTCATGCTAATTGCTCTGTAGTAGATTCCCTCAATGACATCACTGTTGTTTTTCCCTCTTTAATTTTGCTCAAATACTCTCAACCTGACTCTCAGGATTTAAATCATGGATCTCTTTACAGATGTAAACATATAATGCTATTCTTTCTATTTTCTCTTCAGTTTATTTAACTGAAATAGGTTATACCACATCTATTACCTTACAAGCAAGAGGCTTATCCCACCAGTTTTCAATTATGCCTATTATAAAATGTTTGCTTTGGTGTGTTAAGAGTAAATGTTCAGGTTTTTTTATTTTCTATACTCTGTACATTAGAGTAGAGATATCTAAGGCCAAGACCCTTAGCTCTTTTTATTTCTATATTGGCATCAGGTGATTGGTTGCTTGAAGAATCTAACACAGTACACAGAGTGCACAAAAATAGTAAACAGCACAGTAAACACAGAGCCCCAAAAGAAATAACCATACACTAATCAAAAAGTCCTAAACCTCTGACTAGAGATTCACCAATATAGGCATTATTTTCAAACCATGATGAATGCTACCATATGGCATAATGCTGGATGTTCCAAGCCCCGCTTGGCTTTTTATTATATGTTTTATTATGGTTTTTTAAAATAGATGGGCTTTTTCTGAGAAGATTTTGACTATAGCTTCCCACTTTAACTGAAGGATAGTTTGGGTCATCTCTTCCTAGTTGGGTAGTTTTTCCTCTTGCCCAAACCCTGATCTGGTTTACCTAAAGGAAAAAGGACTTAGATATCCCCCTGCTGTTTGACCATACATCTACTGGGTTTCTTCTCTTTCTTGCTAACATGTCATTTCTGATTCTTCATCAAAGAAAGGTTCATTATTGGGCAGTGTAACAATGTGTCTGTCCTCCTCACTTAGGTGTCTTACTACTTTTAGGACCTTATCATATTAGAAAACACACTATTTTAATTCATATGTAGCCTGTATATATATATATATTTACTACAATTCTTACGTTTAGAAAATACTGTGCTTTGACTGATCACACCACCCAAGTCTGGCTCTTCCTAATCCATTCAAATGCCTCCCTACACCACTCCATGGACTTTTTTTAAAAAACGAAACAAATATGTAGACTCCAAGTCTCAAACTACGTACCAGTCTTGTGAAATTTGAAAAAGATTTGGAGTCTGCGCAGTAATAGGTTTGCCTGATCACTACCTTTTGGCACGAAACAAAAAATCTATTGCTAGTGTTGCTTGGTTTAATAATTCAGTTTTATGATGCCAAACTCAAGGCAATTGAGAGGCAGCCCCAGCTTCTGTCAGCACTGCTTTTCCTTTTTGGAAAGCTTAGCAGATATTACTTTAAAGTGTTTGCTGATTATGTGGCTGAAGCGGACTGTGTCTTTACATGAGGCCACTCCAGAGCCAAGGTGATGGTAGCTAATAAGGGAATGTAGGTATCTGTAGCAGTTTAGTTAATGAAGAAAAAAGGCATGGAATCTGTTTCAAATATTTTATTACATCTCCAAATATTTATGTCATCTGAAAGTACAATTGAGTTACAGCTGAACTGCTCTTTTACTTCTTTTACATTAAAGTTCTGTTACACATTAATATTATGTTACACATGCAGATAAAATGGACAGAAGAAGTAGTGCAGCAATGGAAGACTCCATGGTATTTCAAAAACACAATTAGAATTCTGTGTGCAAATAGTTCATTTCTGTGAAGTTCTGCAGACAGATTCCAACAGGATACTGACAGGATGGGGGCAAATGTCATTTGATGGGACCCATTTAAAATAATCTCTAACCATCTCAGAAACAAAGTATTTCCTAATATGATAAGATCCTAAGTAAATTTGCTAAGAGGGGAAGCTATAGATATGCCCTTGACCCATTGTTGCAACCTTCACAGAGAGAGAAGTAACCTCAAGAGACTTATCTATGAATAGAGGGTGCATTCACAGATTTGATGGTTGATTTCCCAATGACCCAGATTGCATGGCCACTTTCCATGTATTGAAGACCCTTTCCTTTCCAGACTGCTGCTTTTCTCCTGAGAGCAGCATTAGAAAGGGGCAAGGCAAGAGAACACCCCCTTCCTCATCTGTGTGCTTAAATGAGTTGGAATACCTGAAGAGAGCTTTAACCCTACAACAAATTCTTCTTTAGTTAATTGCCTAGTGTGCTGTCATTAATTATATTTGTCAAATTGACAAGCATGGTTGTGGCTATTCAGAATGTAGTAGACATGAAAATAAGATTTGCTATTATTTTGGATGCTCATCATCTTTTATGACAAGGTCACCCACTCCACATGCTGGCATGAGTTTCCTTTTCAAAACACATTTTTCAAGTTGAGGAGGATGAAAACAAGTAACTGCTTACTAGGGCTGTTATACAATTTCGGATATGCCCGAATTTCGAAAGTTTTTTTGGGATATTTCTGAATTTTTTAGCAATTTCGAAAGCAGCCCTCCCAACAGGAATTCCGAAATCCAAATTTTGAATGTCATTTCTGAATTTTCTTGCTGATTGCTCATTGGCTGATGGCTAACAGCTGACTCTCCCTTCTGATGATTTTTTTGCCCATATTTGAAAGTGGACGCCATTTTTGAAGACTTCCGAAGACTTCCAAATTTTGGAAATACTTCCGAATCAATTTTGAAATTTATCAGAATTTTTTTGGAAGTCTATATAATCCGAAATGCAATCTATGACTACATCCGAAACAAGTTATGAAATGTTTTTTAAATCAAACAGCCCTACTGCTTACCTGACAGGATTCATCTACATATCTCAGAACAATAAAATATTCCTCTTTCTCAGGTTTACTTACAACTTTCTATGTTCTAGACAATTTAATATCAAGTAGTTTAAAAGTTTGTTGAATTTTGAATAGTAGGTTTTGAGAATATAACATTAATGTTTGCTCATACTTTCTTGTCTCCCAATGAATAGGTTCAAATTCATGATTTGTTTGTGTATGTGCAATGTGACTGAAGCTGGTTCTCAAGCTCTTCACTCCCAAATTAGTCAATGAAACAGCTCTAGAAGAAGACATCAGTTGTTTCCCTGGCATGGACCATCAATGGTTGGTTTAGCTATTCCTTGTAAAAGGTGAAGTGGTTTATTTATTTTATTTATTTAAAACTTTTGTACCCCGACCTTCTTACCTCTATCGAGGGACTCAGACTGGCGTAACAGCAAAAATTCAATGCTATAAATTTAAAAACAACTACATCAACATATTAAAATACATAAAAACTCAACATGGTTAGCCAGTGACTGATATTTGACAAGCTGAAACTTCCTTTGAATTCTTCTTCTCTCTTTCCCCTCCTTCCCCCTCCTCCTCCCTCCCCTCCCTCCCTCCCTCCCTCCCTCCTTCCTTCCTTCCTTCCTTCCTTCCTTCCTCCTTTCTTTCTTTTTGTTGTTTTCCTGATCTTTAAACATGCCTGATGATAGTAGAAATATAAGAACTCAAATATTTTGATATGACAGAAGGTCTCTTGAAATGCTTTCTGGGTTCTCAATGTCATGAAAACTATGACACATTATGATCTAAGACAGGATCTTTTTGGTGATGGTATGTAGAATGTGATTCCAAAACAATGTCTGGTTGCCACTACCTCTGAATGGCCCCTAGATAAACTCTCCCAACAATGGGATTACTTGTGTCTTGGGAACATGGAAGGGGCAATTCCATTTCTCCCCCATCCCTCTGCCACCTCATGAGCATCTGAGGGGAAGGGAAATTTCCATTACATGAATGAAGAAACTGTTTATGTGATGCTATTAGAAAGCACGCATAGAACAGCATCTAAGAGATTAAAAAAACAAATCAGGAAATCTCCATTTCAGTTCTTTCCTCTGCTATAAATTCCATAGGAACCATGAGTTAGCTGCAGTTTCTCCATCTGTAATATTTGGAGATAAATACTGGCTTAATTTACAGGGTAAAGGATTACAACTAGATGAAGTTTATGAGGTACCTTGAAATTTTGAAAGCCCCCTCTTCCAGTATTAGGTAAAGGTTTTGTCTAGATCTTCCATATATTCTCATAGGGCTTTATCACCTTCTTGGCATGTTTTTAAATCGAACTTTTAAACTGCCTCCAATGCTCAATAATATAAAATTATTTTTCAGTTTTTAATGAAATTATTGTTCTATATTGTTGATTTTAATTGTTAGCCACTAAGAAAACTCTTTCAGAGTTGAAGAATGGGGTAAACATACTTGCAGTTCAAACAGTCAGTTTCTCACATACTTAGATTTTGGAGATATTTTTACCAGGTACTGTATGTGTTTAATGATTTTTTAAATTGCTAAATTAATTATTTTAATCAGGTTAATTTTATTCCTCCTTACACACAGAGCATCCCAACTTAAAAGAGTTTTTAGCTGAGAGCCATCACTCAGCCTGGGTTTCACTATGACATAAGAACAGCATTTTGAGTTAAGAACTAGCACCAGAAGATAGCACGAGAGTATTGGGCTTTAGAGCTTCAAGGGAGCAGCCTCCATGCTTTGTGGCTCCATGCCCCTTGCTCTTATCTGCTTTGGGAGATTGCTGGCCATTTTGCTCTTGTCTGCTTTGAGGGGCTTTGGGTTACTTGATTTTATGTGGTTTTTATTCCTGGTATATTTGGCTTCATGAAGAGAGAGAGAGGGAAAGAGAGGCTGCAATGAGTACTGTATAAAGAAATTGAAGCTTCTGCTTCTTCACTTTGTGCTTTATGCTTCTTTACCACAACTTTGGTCTTCTACCATTTTAAAGTTGATCTTTTTTATTATTAGTATTATGCCACGTGAAGGTGCAGGTTTTGCCTTGTTGTTCCACTGGCCAACACACATTTTTCCCCTCAAATGTGCTTCCTTGCCACAACTTTGTGCTTTTGCCATTTTAAAGTTTATCTTTCTTTTTTTGTTATTTCATGTAAATGTGCATTTATACATTATTTATTATTTATAAAGTACATATTCTTATTTAAAGACACATCACAAAGGTGTGTGTGTGGGGGGGACATTTGGGGGACACTTTTGTAAAAAATGTTGGTGTGATTAGTGCAAAATAAAATAAAATAAATATGCAGTCTTGTAAATGTGTGTGTATATATCTATTTAGCTCTCTCTCTCTCTCTCATTCACAAAAACTTCTCAACATTTCATCCAGAAGGGAGAAATTTTGATTTTTTTTTGTTCTCACATAGTAGAATGATGTAAGTGGAGTTTTACCTTCCCAGTCTTTACAATGTTAGTCCTGGAATAGGTTATTCCTATTGTTATTAGCCTTTATGACTGTAAATGTACAAAAAGGTTTGGTATGAATTTGTTGCTAAAAAAGAGAGCTAAAATTTCTTTGTACACCACAATGCAGATAGAAATGACAACTTTTTGTAAGGGGAAAATGTTGGGGAGGGCAAAGTATCAGAAATATTCCACACAAAACAACACAGTGCTATGAACAAGAAAATCTTACAGCCTTACAGAACATAGAACTACAAACATGAAGGACATACTCTTTTCACTGGAGGGCATTCTCCTTCTTCCCTTTCTCCTTTCTCCATTCTTTCCCTTCTTCCTTCCTTTCCTCCTTTCTTAGTATAGACTTTTTATTGAAGCTTTTGTTTAGGGCATAGTCAAACGAGGATCCTGGAACAGAGGCACTAGATAGTTGCCTTTTTAAATCTTTGAATTATCATGTTACAAAAGCTGTTTTGTAAAGAATTGCTAGATACCATGTTAAACTATTACTTTGGCAAGTTCTTCTAAAGGTGCCACCTGGATGTCTTCTTAGTTTTATTGTGGATGTAACTAAACCCTGCTCAAATATAGCCTCACTAGGGTCAAAACAAATTTTAACATCTTCCATCCTGCTTTTTCTTGTCTGTTTTCCAAAATTAAAAGAAAGCCCCTTTCAATTCTCAAAACTAGTTAATTGGATAATATATTGATTCTTTTAGTAAGTTAGATTCATTTGAAAGTGTGTTGTTAATTTGATTTTGATATACATGATTTTTAAAATTATAGCTGGTATTATTTGATAATCTTTGTATGCTTTCTTAAATATGTTTTTATCTGTATCTATTTTAATTATTTTTGAACCTCCTAGATTCCTAATCCAGGAAAAAGGAAGAATATGTATTTAATAATAGATTCCCCCCTCTCTCACAGAGAGAGAGAGAGAGAGAGAGAGAGACTAAGACTCTTATGGATTTCTATACCAAAGCCATGACAGCTTGTTATTCAGAGAAAATAATAATAATAATAAAAATAATAATCTTTATTTATACCCTGCCACCATCTCCCCGATGGGGACTTGGGGCGGCTCACATGAGGCAACAAATTTCAACAAAGCAGAAAATCAAAACATCAACAGTAAACACAATGGAAATACATATCTATAAATAAGGAACAATATACAAATAGATATCTAAAATCACAAATCACAAGGTGGGCTGCATGCACAAATATAAAATGTCCCCACCAACCGTGTTTGCAATGAAGGTGGGATCGAGAGGAGGGCGTCTCCGGAAGATCGTAAATTTCAAGGTGGGACATAAGGGGAGATACGTTCAGACAAGTAAGCTAGGCCAGAACCGCTGTAGCACAGCAGTTCTCGTTTGTGCCTGGGGACCAGGGAACAGGACCGGGGGTTCCATTAGCATTAGGGCCTGCACCAGCAGAGATAGATTCTGAAGAGGATTTGGAAGGGTTACCTGAAGGAGCGTTTCCCATCACTGGGCCTCTCTCCCCCACTGAGAGCATGGCTTGGGATGAAAGTTGGCTTGACCCCTATGCAGACATAGATGATAACCAGGTGCAAATGGAAAGCAGTGATAGTGAAAGTTATGAATATCCGGGTGGGAGAGGTTCACAGGAGCTTCTGAGTGAAAACATGGAAGAAAGGGAATCAGTAGCTACCGAAATGGACATCCAAGTGCCACCTTTGTGTTGATGGAGGCAGGCAGGATTTCCCCGGGTACTGGTTGTGGGGGGTCGGGAGCAGGTGAGGGTTTTGCCCTCCTTTCTGCCAGAGATCCCTGTGTACAACTAGTGGGCCACTGTGTGACACAGAATGCTGGACTAGATGGGCTGAGGCCCGATTCAGCATGGCTCTTCTTATGTTCTTATGTTCTTATGTAAAGCAGCTGGGAAGATTCTAGGGAGGAGAGTTCTCACGGAGATAGGGATCCAGCTGCTGGGAGACAAGGCCGAACCTTTGATAGGAGAAGTAGCATTGAGTCCAGGAGAAGGGGATGGCACCGCAGCCTAGACAGGCCGAGGTCCGTCAGCAGAGATTGTAGACGACAAGGCCTAGAGCGTTGGGGACCTCGGCCGAAGGATTAAGTATAGGATTCGTGGGAACGAATCCCCAGTGCTTTGGCCACGTCTCTTCTGAGCAGACGTGTAGCGAAGTGGGTCCACGGAGCTAAGCTGGCTAGTGGCCACCAAGTCTTGCCTTGTATTTACCTTGCCTTGTTCCTGAATCCGCATTGTTGCGCGGAGCCCTGCTTACGCCTTTGGATTACCCTGCCAAGCTGTTTTGGACATTGATTGCTTCAAGCCTTTTGGATTACTTTGCTTTTCTTATGGACAATATACCTTTTGAACTGTTTTATATTCAATAAAGTAGTTAGCCTTCAGTCCGTTTCTGTGTGTGTGATTAAGGGGCCGGTCAAGTCAGTGCATCGTGACAACCGCAAAGGGCTTTAAAGGTCACAACCAGCACTTTGAATTGTGCTCGGAATTGGATAGGCAGCCAGTGGAGCTGGTAGAACAGAGGAGAATTCGGTTATATCTAATTGTAGTACGTGCCTACACAAATATATAATTGCTATGTTTCAATGTATTTCGTGCCTCATATGACTTTCTGTGCACCAATTGACTCTAATACATTACTTTACTGTTATGCTGTGTATTTTGTTTAGTATAAATAGATGCCGTTAGTTACCAGGAAGTGGTATACTTTTCTATGCTATTTAGCATATGATTAATGTAAATGTGACCCTGCATATATTATATCTATTATATGGTTACCACACCACATGTGTGTTGTTTTGTTTTGCTTTTCCTCTTGTGGTGCCTTGTTCCAGAAAAGAAGATAGAAAGGAGGAGGAGGAGGAAAATGAGGAAAAGGTGTGTGTGTGTGTGTATATATATAGGGTTTTGTAGTAGTGCTATCTGCTAGAAAGCGGAGGGAATGGGTCACACAACTACGCAATTGCTGGTGGAATGCTCCCGGACTTGAAAGCCTGATTGGCACCAATATTTTGTTTTGGTGCTAAGTTGGTGCATCCAGGCCTTTGGAACCTAGAAAAATCATGATTTGGTTTTCAGTTTCTTGGAGTAAGAATTCTGATTCAATTATATCACCTCCTGTCACCATTTTGAGAAAGACTTGTAGGGAGAAACTGAGATACTTGAGCCTTATTTTTTTTATTTAAAAAATCCAGTCCCATTGAAAAATGGGTGAGAAGGGCAGCCAAATCCAGAAAACTGACCACTAGCAGCTCTGAGAAGGGGAATACTATTGGCAACAGGATTGGGTGCAAAATAAAAATACATAATTTTATGCTCAAATGTGCTAAATTGAATGTTGGGGGCTGGCTTAAAAAAAGGATTTTTGAACTTCATTTTTCTTCTGATTCCTTACTAGCCCAATACTTTTCAATGGACTGTTATATAATGCATACTGATTATAGTTCCCCTGCAGTGTAAACATATCAATCTAGTACTTGCTCTTTTCCTAAATGTCTGATTATCCAAACATGTCTTAGATATTCCCTGTGGGCTATAAATATGAAGACCATTACATTTTCTGTAGCCAAAATGATGTAGCAGACAGAATGTTTAGTGGATTCACACAAGCTAGAGGGATTAAGGTACAATAAAATTGGCTTTGGGGCATAACTCATTATTGATTTCACTAAGGAAGGGATTAGGTACTTGCTTGTGGTCAATGGTCCTTTGAAAAGTAGAGAAATGAGAACATCTCGGGAAGTATTAGCCATTATGGTGTATGGATTGATACTACTTCTACAGAGTGCAATTTCTTGTGGAATCTTGGAAACTTCATTCTAATTGTCTCAGAAGTTGAGGCAAAAGTTGTTTTTCAGAGACTGAATGAAAAACATTGGGGAACTGATTCATATGGGAAGTGGAAGTCTGGAGTCCTCTTCTGCAGGTCTAGCTGAGTGAAATGATTCAAGGGATATGGACCTCCCTCTGGACCTAACGGACATCCCACTGAACCCACAGAGTTTTTTCCACATAGTGCTTCGGCTCCTCTCCCTTCTCTACCAAGGAAAGAAAGGAAGCTGTGAAATTCACTCACATGCTTGAGAATGCTTATATAGCTTTGGTTCTAAGAGGGTAATGAGGGAGCTCTACATTTTAAACTGAACTTTAATGGAACGAGCTAAGGTTCTAAGGTCTGTTTTGGGAAAAGGAATCAGAACTTTGAATAGTTAACACAGTGTAGCTCCACCTCCCGACTTACATGAAAGCCACCAGTTGTTACTGGCAACAAAGTGATGTGCTCTTACGTAGTGCCTGCAAAAGGTGGCTGAGACAATTAAGTTTAATATGCAATATCCATTCCCCGTTGTGTGGAATTCCAGAAGTTACCTCCAATCATTGATAGAAGACATCATCAGCTGACTTTTTTCCTTGTGTGTTGAGGAGGGAAGGCTTGACAACAGTGCATTTTAAATATACTTTTCCACATTATTCCATTACACAGTTTCAAATCATAGTTGCTAATGGCTTATCATTTCATTTCATTTCTATTTAACTTTTCATGCTACTTGGATAATTTTTCCCCATGGTGTGCTACAACGCACTTTCCCCACATCTATATTCACCAGTTCCTGTTAACCTTTTCTTTTTCGTTTGGGGGTGGACCGTTCTTGGCTATGTCTCCCTTGATTCCTTTTCCTTTCCTCTGAGCAGATTTCCTTGCCCTCATTTTCCTCTTTTCTTTCATTTCTCCAAAGGTCAATCAAGATGTCCTGATGCTTGAGGAAGGACCAAAGCATGACCACCACCACTAACCATATATCTCTTAAGATGAACAGTTGAGGAATCCCCTGGCTGTCAGAGAAGCATAGCATGATTGCAGCTGCCCACCTAAGGGACTCCCACTGTAGAAGGAGGATGACACAATGGTGGGACTTTCTCCTTAAGGAAGGCACATGTGATAAGAAACAAAAAGAGACAGTTGCTACTAATGGAAAAAGTGTAGAGCAGATCTGTGCAGCCTGAGGCTCTCCAGGTGTTTGGGATGGCAATTCCCAGAAGCCCTAGCCAGCATGACAAAGGACAGGAATTCAATGAGCTGAAGTCCAAAACATCTGAAGGTCCACAAGTTGTGCAGACTTGGTGTAGAGCAGGGCCGTAGCCAGGATTTTGTTTCGGAGGGGGCTGAGTTTGGTTCGGGGGGCTGAGACTGGGTGGAAGAGGGTCTACCCTAGCAAATCTTTTGTATTGTTATCCCAATAACCCCATTAATGTGGGATATAATGAGCATGGTGATCAGATCATGATATGAATAAACATAACAGTTTAAATAATGTACCATTAAGGCCTTTTCGCGGACCACCCTGAGAATTTCGGGGGGGGGGGCTGAAGCCCCCTTAGCCCCCTGGCTACATGCCTGGTGTAGAGTTTTTGGCTGTCATTACTTGTGACTTTAAACAGGTGGCATACATTCATTGTTCTCCTCCTTTTCTTGTTAGGTAGATATGTGATAGCACAGGCAGACCACTGGATACATTTTTCTCTTTTGGCAGCAATACTCCACGCAAATGCTGCTGTAAGATGCCTGGAAATCGATCTCAGCAATAAGAAGGGGAAGTTTCAATTAAATGAAACTTACTTCAAAATATGTAGGATAGAACTGCCCCTTCACTTCTAATAAGCCAGTTTTTCTGAGACGATCCAACAGAGGAATCACTAGGTCTCTAAAGTATGGTATTTTATTTGCATACTTCAGTCAATCCAAGATTCATTAATTCAAGAAGAATGAGTGTAAATATTGCTTTAAGTCATTAGACTCACAATGCCAGTTTAAAATAGTTAAACAAATTACTTTCAAGATAAAATTGGTTAAGAGAATAATGAATTCGTACATACGTGATTTTTAAAACTAGAGGATGAATCTGGGATCCCCAACTTCTGCATGCAAGACAGTTGCTCAGCCACTGATCTTAATTAGGCGTGATGAGGCATAAAGTATTCAGAAAAAAATGTTCTTAGTGGTCCTAAAACAATTTTCTGATTGGTAATTCTGCACCCTTGATTCCATGTACCCTTGTTTCTGGTCTGCGTACCTATATTCACTGATTGCTGTATTGTGTTCTGAAATAAATCATTCAATTTTAATCTTTAGCATACAGGTATTTGAAAAGTGAGGGAGGACTACATCTTCCTATGGGAGGGTAAAAAGAGATGTAGATGAGTGGCCCACTGAACTGAAGAGGTTAAAAGATCCCATACTTTTGGGAAGCCTTCCCCTACCTGACATATCCCAGACATGTTTATTTCCCAGTATTCATTGGTAACAATACTATTTATATTCCATATGGGGAAAATCCAGTTTGAAGGTTTAAAAGAAAAAGAGCCATCAGTTAATTAATGACTGAAATGATTAGTACTTGTGGTAGTGAATTATTTCTCCATTTTCTACCATGTAGTATTATGGAATTAATTTTGAAACATAACATTCCAAAACCTGGCACTATGCTTGTGAATTTTACAGGCTAATTATATCTTGTGGTTTACTTGTCCCAAGTCTCTCACCCTTCATGTTCAGTAGATGATCCCAGATTCTAGTAACCTGAGGCTGGATCTACACTGCCCTATAATCCAGACTATCAAATCAGATAATCCACATAGTCCACACTGCCATATAATCCAGTTCAAAGCAGATAATATTGATTTTATATGGCATCGTAGAAGGGGCCTGAGAGAGTCCCAATTGCATATGATTACAGTAAACTGACTCCAATGATAGTTATAATATAGCCTTAATGAATCCATAGCTTATACAGTAGATTCTCTCTTATCCAACCTTCTGTACTATCCAACATAGTCTGCCTTTCACCTGGATCCATAGCTGTTTCAATACATTGCAATGTTTTGGTGCTAAATTCATAAATACAGTAATTATTACATAATGTTATCAAGTATTGAATTGCTTTCTCTGTCAATTTGTTGTAAAACATGATGTTTTGGTGATTAATTTATAAAATCATAATGTAAATTGATGTTGAATAGGTTTTTCCTTAATCCCTCCTTGTTATCCAACATTTTTTGCTTATCCAATGTTCTGTTGGTCCTCCGCCATCAACTCTGCTGGACCAGCCATGTTGTCCGAATGCCCAACCACTGTCACCCAAAGCAGGTGCTCTACTCCGAACTCAAGAACAGAAAATGAAATGTTGGGGGACAGGAAAAGAGATTTAAAGATGAGCTCAAAGCCAGCCTTAAAAACTATGGCATAGACACCGAGAACTGGGCCTTGAGCGCTCTAGCTGGAGGTCAGTTGTGACCAGCAGTGCTGTAGAATTTGAAGAGGCACAAATGGAGGGTGAAAGAGAGAAATGTGCCAAGAGGAAAGCACGTCAAGCCAACCCCGACCAGGACCGCCTTCCACCTGGAAACTGATGCCCTCACTGCAGGAGAAGATGCAGGTCAAGAATAGGGCTCCACAGTCACCTATGTACCCACTGCCAGGACACCGCACTTGGAGGACATTTTTACTCTGACAATGATGATCATCTTAGTAAGTAAGTAAAGTTATGTTGGATAAGCAAGACTCTACTGTAATTTCAGTAGTGTGATCATATAGTTGCATTAACATAGTTGTACTGAAATTCTGAAAGTAAGCTAAGAAGCTACTACATATGGAGATCATTTTCTTCATTTACTGCAGCCTGTCTTGTCTACACTGACTGGCAATTCTCCCCAGAGTTTCAGGTCAAAGTAGCTCTGCCAAAAAAGCAAATATTATATGCTCTACATTCTACCACTGTCACGATCACGGACTTAGCGGGCCCCTTAATCACACACACAGAGACGTACTGAAGGCTAACTACTTTATTGAGTATAAAAACAGCTCCAAAGAATATATATAGTCCAAAGATAGGCAATAGTTCCAAAGGTAGTAAGCAAGATTGTCCAAAGTAACTTAGCAACCGGCTTGAAGCTTGGCAAGGCTCCGCAATCCAATGCGGTTCAGGAAAACAGGGCAAGGCTCCGCACTCCAATGCGGTTCAGGAAACAAGACTAGGCTCCGCAATCCCATGCGGTTCAGGAAACAAGGCAGTTGCAAGGCAAGGCTTGATGACCACGGCTGGCTTGTGGTCTAACTCCGTTTCACGCCTATTCAGGAAAGACGTGGCCGGAGAACTGAGGATGCGTTCCCACGGACCCTATACTTAATCCGTCGGCCGAGGTCCGCGACGCTCTAGGCTCCTTCGTCTCCAATCTCTGCTCACGGACCTCGGTCGGTCTAGGACCCTCGACCAAGCCCTCCTGCTAGACTCGATGTCTCGTCTCCTATCGAAGGAGCGACCTTGCCTCTCGGCAGCTGTGTCGCTATCTTCCTGAGAACTTTCCTCCCTGGCACTTTCCCACTCGGGTTCGTCCATGTTTACATTCTCGGGCTCCTGGGAATTCCTCCCCCCGGGGTGTTCATAACTCCCTTCGCTGCTTCCCATCTCCACCTGGTGATCGGAATCTAAGCTGGGCCCAAACAACATTTCATCCCATGCCAAGCTCTCTGTGGGAGACTGCGGCCCATCCGAAGGGCCCTGTGCTTCACCCCAGTCATCTAGCTCATCCTCCGAATCCACCTCTGCTGCTGCAGGCCCTAATGCTAAAGGAACCCCAGGGCCTATTCCTTGCCCTCCAGGCACGAACGAGAACTGCTGTGCTACAACCACTTCCAAATACGCCTAGTTTATCTCCAAAAAGTAACTCTAATCATAGAATGTGTAGACTGCATCATTAACCATATCAGAACTTACTGTTTGCTTTTATAAAGTACCTAAAAACAGAGTAGGCAATAACACTAAAAATGGTTTTGGCAAATAAATGTTTGGTGAATTTCTTCCATCATTCAGCTGTGCAAACATGTAGCTAACTGGGAAATTTATTGTGGTGGCGTTCAACAGCATCATTACACAGAATGATGCATTCTGCTTTCCCTGATGTTAAGGCTCTATTGGAAGACTGTGTGATAGGAATAGTAGTCCCCCCCCCCCCAAAGTCTGTTTTACCAGAGATATGGGAAGCAAAGGACTGAGTCAGTGATTTATTTTTCTCACACAACCTGGCTTCATACAACCCTTGGCTGTCAGGTAGGATTTCTCTACACATCATGGGGAGATCTTTTGGAACAAATGATCAGCTAGCATGCATGAACTAGTCCAGAAGTGCTTTCTGAAGAATGTGTTTTAAATTAAATTCAGTGAAGTTTTTTCACTACGGGAACTGCTTTGGTTGGTATAACTAGAAAGTGAGTAATTCCTGCTTTGTGTCCTAAAAATCTGCTTTGGAAAGGGAGCTTACAATCTTTTCAGATATATAGCAGCTGGTGCTTGGAATATTCCTTGCTTTCAGTAATGAAAAATCTTATTAGTGTGAACTACATATTTGGGGGAGAGAAATGATGGGGTCTGCCACTACAGATGAGACATCGCATGACTAAGGCACAGAAGAGTCTGGAAAATGTTTTTAAAAGTAGAACTCCCAGAAACACCAGACAGATTAGTCACATGTTTGAGAGAAAATGCACGAGTTGTATGGGACAAATAAAGTAAAACTTAACAGGATCATGTTGGGGCATGCAAGAAATTGATTAGTGTGTATGTGTTAATTGTAAAAAGCAAGTCACAAGGCTGATTGGTTGGGCCATGCTCCAGGAAGTAGCTGAGCCTGGGAATTTTGGCAACAGGTTCATATTCAGGCTTAAGCTATGCAGATGCTTGCAGAGAGAGAGAGGCAGGGGGTTCTTCGTGAGCTGTGGAGGGAGATTCTCCACATGGACAGTGAAAAATCATTTATAGCTCTCTGAAAGGACATTGTGTGAGTTAATGCAATTCATAGAATCATAGAGTTGGAAGAGACCTCATGGGCTATCCAGTCCAACCACATAAAGAAGTAAAGAACACTAGTCCCAGTAAATTTCGTAATAAAATTATAATCAATAAATGGCAATTATACCCAACAACTGTTATCAGGTGAAAACCCCTATCATATAGAGGTGTGGCAAGTACACATAGTCTTCAATTTAGACCACAAACATATATGTATAATGCAAACTTGTTATCTACAAAACCAAATGCAGCATTTACTTTTGGAAACATGTAATTTTATGCCATATTTTTCACAAAATGGCTCACATAATCTTCAGTACTGATTATGATCTGATTATGATTCAGAAAACAAAAGTTGCTTTAATATAAATTACTTTCCTTTTCCCCTACTGTCTTCTCTCTGTTTTCCTAAAATTTATCATAATCTCCCCAAACAATGACTTTTGGGTTTACAGAATGCAAATGATGCCTGATAATATTATTATAGATGCTTCTCCAGAAAGCTCATTGGCCATTGCTCTAGTTTTCTGGTACATTTGTAAGATTCTGATGAAATTGTCCTGATATAAAGGACATGCATGAGCTCTGTCAGAATAATAATTAATAGAGGACTATTTCCTCATCTGTTTGTTTAGTAGCAAGAGAAATCTAAAATCATAAAACAACTCTCTACTCAGCACCAGATTGCTTTAAAAAGAAACCTGCAAAAGGGAGGATTTAATATACAGTATGTAAAAGAGAAAATTAAATGTTTGCCTGTTGCTTATATTGAAGAATTGCCACAAGCAGTCAGATCTTTGTACTGACAGGAGCAGCAGATCTGACTTTAGTCAGGCAGGTCTCAGTAGTGAATATCCAACTCTGTGACAGATGTGAGGATAAAACTGACATTTCCTCCACCTGAGTCAGTTGTAAACAGCTCTGTGGAGCAGCTGACAAAAATTTATTTATGAGTTTATTATGCATTTTTAATCATTTAGACCAATCCAGACAGTTTTTAAAATAGAAAACAATAGCTTAATTGTTCAGATAAGTTCTCAATAATTCAGAATATAGTTTTCATGGTTTGAAACTGGTTCATAATCTCAATTTATATCCTCCTCAGTGTATAACTTGGGGGGTGGGGTGGGGAAGATATCTTTTTTAGACTGCAACCTACAGACTCTCACAGCCAACATGTACACTAGCTTAACATAAATGACAGAGCTCTGCAAACGATGCAGCTGTTTGGGAGATGTCAGCTCTTGTTAAGATGGAGTTGATCAGGATCACTAAAACAAATCAGCATATATCATAATTTCATAATCTCTGCACAAACACCATTGGCAGTTGAAGTGGAATCAGAGTGCTATCATTGTATATTATGAGCAGGGTCCTGATAGTTGATAGAGCAAATTGATATTTTGATAAATCATAACCCAATTCCTCTTAAAGCTGTTAAATCATAACCCAATTCCTGTTAAAATTGCTATATTTTATGAACGTGGGTATGAAATGGAAAGCATGGCTCCCAGCAATAATGCATTATTTTAAAAATTGGCTACCCATAGCCCATGCTGTAGCAACTGGCAAACATAGCCTTAACATACCACATAGCTGGCACACTAATCTGGTCAAAACATAGCTAACACATTAATGTTGTATCCATGTAAATAGGCACACAGCAACTACTAGAAGATCTACACATAAGGTCTTTTTCCCCTCACAGTATTAGTTTGAAATTGTACCTCTGCGAATAAGATAGTGTTAGTCTATGCATGCTAAAAGCATTCTCTTCTTTCATATTGGTGCAGGGAACAGCCATGACGAATGGGGATACATAATAAAGTATTAACCATATGTACCAGGGCTAATCAAAGTCTTGAATAAAAGAACGATCAAGATCACAGAAGAAAGCTACTGAAGAGGCAGGGGTTAAATCCACAGCATCTACTCTGCAATTCCAGAAACCATGTTTTTTTTCCCTCCGGATATCTAGTGCGTGCACATTTTCTTTGATTTTCATATGAGTAAGAATGTTTTATTTTTTCTAGTTGAGAACTGCAGGCTACAGAGACAAAGATCAAAGTTTCAAATCTAAAATTAATTAGGAATATACAGTGGCATAACCTTTTATCCTGAAGCAAAAGAGCACAAGATAGAAATGTTAATGCAAAGGGCAAATCAATCTATGCATTTATAGCAGTAATTAGCTGACCGAAGATGAAAATGTCAAGAAAAAGAAGTAAAAGCCAGCCAGTGTCCAGTTATACAGGTCAATGTCTTCATAATATAGGTATCCCAACATTTATTGATCCTATAGCCATGAAGTAATTGAAAGAGTTCCCTTTTGCTCATAGCATCTGAACTGCAAAAAACATGGCACTGCAATAAGTAACAGGAGCATTTGTAGCTATTAGGGTGTGCAAATGTTCATTTTAAATTTGTTTTTCAAATCAAATTTGTTAAATTCATACATACAAATAGCTATTAGAAACACGCAGAAAGGTGGGGGGAAATTTGGAAATTGAAACACTCGCCAATAATTTTCATTAAGATTTGGATGCCTCCCAAGGTCAGTGACTTTTTTTTACTATGTATACTTTAGAGACACTTTACAAATGAAGCACCAGAACCCTCCAGTGTTGTAATGACCTTTGAACCATGATTTTTATGGTTCACACATGCCTAATAGCTATGATAGTTTAGTTGAAGCATGTATTAAAGACATGTTGGGGGATGGGATCCATATTGAATGGAGGGGTTGAATAATGTGGGTTAAACCTTTCAGTTATGTCAATTTCTCTGTTCTTCACACCAATTACTTTTTCTATCAATACAGTTCTATGATTCTATGTATTGTCTGCTTATGGTTTGAATGCTCTTTCTGTTATCTCATACTGTCCTCAGGGAGAGTCCAGAAGATGTCCTGATCCGTTGGTAATTAGCATCTGTCAGTGGTGATTAGTGATTTCCACATCTGTAGATCAGTAAATTAGGTCCATTATTAAAGTCTAAACTTTATTTCAGAGGACTGCTAAGCTATTGTAGCTGCTTTAAAGTTCACACTAAACTATTTTATTGATTAATAATCATATAGGCATGGAAGCCACCAGTCACAAAGCTCAGCAATCAAACTGAAAAATTAAGCCTGGGTTTAGCTTTCAACAAGTAAGCACATACACATACAAAAACACTAAATGCAAGATGCCTTGCTGTGAAAAATCACATTCAATGACAGACATCTAGTACTGCTTGAGGGAGTAGAGCTATAACAACAAAAAGCTAAACATATTTAGTTTGAGCTTGTGATCATGTCTAGGTATTAGCTGAGGGCAACATACATTAATTGCCTGGTCTCAGAAGCTGGTTAGAAAAATAATTATTTTCAAGTACATTTTTCCGAACATGGTCTTCCTATTATTCCATTTTCCCCTGTGTAGGTACGGTTTATGTTTTTTTCTTTTTGTCTCCTTACACTGTGACTATGTTTCTCTGTCTATAGATTTCAAGTTTTTGTAATACAGAGTTTCTATCCTGTACCTGCAAAGGTTATTTTAAAGAATCTGTTTCATTCTTATCCTAAGTACTTTAAGAGGTACAATGGTGTATAATAATACCAGGTGTTCCGTCTTGCTCATAAAGCCCAAGCTGTGTTCAGGCGTAAACTGGTGAAAAATAAATAAAATTACTGATGGTTTCTGTTTTTCATCCAAAAGGACGTGCCTTTGTGACAATATCATAGGCTTTTGAGCTCAAGGTAATCAGCTACATATGATGTTGCTGTTATACAAGTGTAAATAATCATTGTATATATCAAATAAACTTTATATAAGCTATGTTTGTATTATTACAGTATAAAAACTGAAATAGTATTGAGCACTATGGAAAGAAATGGAAGGAGAATGCTTACTGAATGCTAACTGAAAATGAAAGAAAATAAGATGCCAGTACTTTCTCACCTTCCTTCCTTCCTAGACATATTGCTCACTCCCATATGATGATCCCAATTCGATTAAGCTTTTATAAGCAGAACATACTCTTCCTGTGAAATAAGAACTAGCCATAAAATTCCTCACCATTTGTATTTATTGACTGCTAAGTTTCTTTCATTTAAATTGCTCCTGTTTTTAAAGATTAATCCATAATTATTTAATTAGTAGGATGCAACCAATGGGGAGCAATTCATTTACTCAAATGGGAGCCCCCGGTGGCGCAGTGGGTTAAACCCTTCTGCCGGCAGGACTGAAGATCGATAGGTCGCAAGTTCGAATCCGGGGAGAGCGCGGATGTTCATGGGGACCTGTCCACTGGTCCAGCAGAATATCTGCAGACCCTCCCCCCTCCCCCAAAGCCCCCAACCCCCTTTTAAAAGTAAGGAAAACTTACCTGGCTTCCATTACAGTGTTGCTGAAGGTCTCCCAGCGCGTAGAAATGACACACCAGGAGAGCCGGGGACGACAACAATTTTCTTCCCTTCCTTCCCCACCAGCTGTCCTGGCACGTCATTTCTACATGCCGGGAGAGCTCTGGCAACACTGAAATGGAGGCTGGGTAGTTTTTCCTTACTTTTAAAAGGGTTTGGGGGGCTTTGATGAAGGGGGTGGGATTCCCAGAGTTTTCTGGACTACGGTGTCTAGACTACAGTCCAGACACCGGAAGTAGTGGGTTTATGGCATGGAATAAATCCCCTCTCTAATTAATTTGCCATAAACAAGGGTTTTCCTGGTTTGTAGTGAATTAATTGCGGGTTAGCCAGAACATCATCTGGACAGCTCCCTTTTATATTGTGAAAGTTTCTGCAATAAAGGGGCTGTCTAGATCTGCCCTTAGTTTTTGAAAGCTACAGTACTTTTTTAATTTTTCCTTTGGGGTCTGAGGATATGCATTTTTTTTCATTTTGCTCTCTCAGGGCCCTTTCAGACAGCCTCTATATCCCAGGATCTGATTCCAGGTTTTCTGTTTTAAACTGGATTGTATGAGTCTGCACTGCCAGACATCTGGGATAAACATAACACCTGGGATCAGATCTTGGCATATAGGGTCTGCTTTGAACTGGATTGAATGGCAGTGTAGACTAATATAATCCAGTTCAAAACAGATACTGTAGATTATCTGCTTTGATCATCTGGATTATATGGCAGTGTAGAAAAGCCTCAGATCAGCACACCTTTTGATCATCTATGCTTTGTAGTCGAGGGGAGATAGATTTGAGTATGTTTTGTTGTGGACTGGCAATATGACCACCACTCAATAGTGAAAGCATGCTTTTGAAACTCCTGATTGTACCTTTCAGAAGCTTGTGCAAAGAGGCACATCATCCTTATGTAAGCAATTCTCCCAGTCAGGCGCAGCTTCACATCCCCATAAGCCAAGACAGCAACTCATTTTCTTGTTTTTAAATGTTATATCACAACCATAGCTGCATTTATTGGTCCATGGTGTGTGTTTGCAGCTGGATGTTGGAACTCCCTGCCAATTTCTGTTATCCCACCTCATGCAGACATAATCTTTCTCACATATTTTCTCTATTCTCTGTCCTCCTATTTCATGCAATTATGCTGTTAATGCTTTGTGAAGTTAAATAAGAACCATGCTCATGCATTTTTAATGGTATACTCAACAAGAAATCTTTAAATCTTTAAAGGATATGGTCCAATTTGCTGGAGACTATGGTGTTTCCAAACAAGCAGTAATGTGCTTTAGGTATTTGTATTTAAATTCCCGAGGCGACATTCCCGAGGGGACATTTGTACATCTTTGCCTATTTTTCCTTCCCTTATGTGAATTGTCTTCTACCTTCTATCAACATCCTTCCTTCAATTTTCTGAAAATACTTTTCTTTGACCCACAGAACTGAATGAAGTACCTCAAATTAAGCTTCACTAGTATTGGTTGGAGCAAGGAGTCCAATATATTTGGTTACCATTCATTGGTCTCCTCTATTATTCATTTATTTATTTATTTATTTACTGCATTTTTATACTTCTTTTCTCACCCCTGAGGGGACTCAAAGTGCTTTCCAACATAATAGTGGCAAAATTCAATGCCATACATACATGTGAAAACCAAAGCCTAATTTCTAGACAATAACTTATACTATAATTTAAGAACCTTAACCATATTACATACATCAGCATAAAACAACATATATATTAAAATTGCATCATTAAACATATCAATTTAAACAGTTATTTAAAAATCACACAATCTGGTCAGAAGCCATTCCAAGTGTCATTTGTAATTGTACATTACACTGTGAGAGCAATTGTTGTACTATCACTGTGCAAACGCTTGACTTATCTGATGTATACGAGCAGTCTCTACAGCAAGGCTTAGGAGTTTCT
Source organism: Anolis apletophallus (assembly GCA_030556195.1). Classification (NCBI taxonomy): domain Eukaryota; kingdom Metazoa; phylum Chordata; class Lepidosauria; order Squamata; family Anolidae; genus Anolis; species Anolis apletophallus. The sequence continues at coordinate 61,210,792 of JARBWK010000006.1, read as the reverse complement.
GTGCATGAAAGAGAGAGCGAGTGAGAGAGAGAGAGAGAGAGAACTGGATAGAATAACATTATGGTGGGTCCATCCTTGAGTTGCTATTTTATGTGTATTGACAATATCAGGAGACTGTCAATAAGCAAACTTGTTGTAGGTATGTGCTGGCTAGGAACTGCTATTATGTCTACTATCGAAGAGGTTATTTGTCTCTTTATGGCTATTGTTTTGAGTGTCACCACATGTTTCTATTATGACTGATTGGGTTACAAATATAAAGAAATAATAGAATAAACAAGAGGAATATGGCATTTGTCTACATCAGCATCTCTCAATATTGTGACCTCTAGATATTTTGTACTGCAGCGCTACCAGGCATGACAGGGTTGATTTGTATTGCTGGGAGGGGTGGGTGGCGGCATCATGTAAAGAAATGCAGATCTGCTTGCGCCATTGTAAAAGCTGTTGCATTTGCTTACTTTTCATGCTAGACATGGATTTCTCATCAGAATCACTCAGTTTTTATTCATCTTGCTTACTGCAGATGTAATGGAAATGCATGCTGTCACTGCAGTGAAACAAATAACTGCTTATGAGAATATAACAGAAAGAAGATTAGATATTGACTGAGGAAAGGAATTTCTAATTGGCTGTGAAACATTAATTCACTGTGGAATAGAAAACAAAACTCAAAACGGTTTCTTGTTCTGCTGTTCCCATGTCCTTTCAGATAGCTAGTATATGGAGCATAAGAGATTCTCTTTCCTTTCTCCTTAGTTATTATTTTATTTCTTTTATTGCTGGCACTGCATCTTTTCAAATGAGTATCCTGACTACTTTCTGGTAGCTCCAAATCATGCAAATTATCGGCAAGTATCTCCTATCCAAACAGCACCAGAGAGTTATCCATAAAATATATCAATGAAAGAGGGGCTGCTACACAGACAACATTGCAAAAACGGAAACTGTCTTTTCTCACAGTGGTATCATTCTGAAATATTTATTCTAATTTTATGTGGTGTCTTTTTGTAATTATGTCAGAACAAATCATCAACAATTTCATGTTTTTATCACCACTGGGCAGAAATCAAAAATGTTCTTTGCATATGTGTGCAATGTCTTATCCACAAGCTATACGCTTGTGGCCAAATAACACCAAAGTGTGGCCAAGGTAGCTGGAGGTTTTAATGAGGGAAAACCACAGATGTTATGAGAGGCTGCACTAGTTTGTAAGAATTCACCCTCTTCCCTCATCCTTGCTAAGTTAACTGGGATCCCTTCCACACAACTGAATAAAATCCCATATTTTACGCTTTGAATTAGAATACATGGCAGCATGGACTCAGATAACCCAGTTCAAAGCAGATATTGTGGGATTTTCTGCCTTGATATTCTGGGTTGTATGGCTGTATGGAAGGGCCCTGAGTGCAAACTACTTTGAACTCAGTTTGTAGAACTGAAGTAAGCTGAGGACAAATGCAGAAAGTGAAAATAGAGAGAAATTAGAATGTTTTAACAGCAATTAAAAAAGGCAAGATGATAAAGGAATAAATGGGACTGTCCTTACCAAACCAGAATCATTGAAGGGTATGTAATACCAGGGACATCATAAGCAGCATAGAAGTAGCACATATCTTTTGGATGAAGATATATCAAAATTACTAGAAAATATGGTAATAACCAGAAATTCTCTATCTGGTAATTTCAGTGAGAATTCACAGCATCATTTCTGAGTCAAATCATGGTCAGGTATACCTAAACTATCTGTAAAAGAAAATTTTCATGTATCATTACTACTATCAGTAACTACTGATGGGACTAAAACTATAAAACAGAAATAGAGGTGTATCATTGAAAATGAACAATTGCAGATTGCCCTTTTCATATGCCTGATTTAAAGCTGCTATGGTTGTTAGTGGTAGATATATTTGTTAGGTGGGCTGAAATTCTGAATTCCTGATAGTTATTCTGAGATAGTTAATTGAACACCTGCAAATTTTCTCAAATTGCTCCTGACATATACACACACACACACACACACACACACACACACACACAAAACCCTGCAAAATATTAGACAAAGTTTTGGTAACAGAACTTGCAAAGAAATCTAATTTTGAAAGGAAAGCACCAGTGTGTTTCAAAGCCTAAACCACAAAGCAGCTATTAAAAGACATTGAGCAACATTTAATGAAGCACTTTTCCTGGAATAGTCCTTATAAAATCACTGATGTACTTTGGAGTACATTGAGAACAGTTCCCAAACAATGTGATTTAGCAACCTAAGTTCCATTTAAAAATTACCGGTTATTACACAGTACGCACCTAAAGCACATCAGGGTACATGTAGTTCAGGTTCCAGCAGTTGGATAATCAATTTGCTAACCAAAGGGAATATGATTAATGAAATTCCCCAGCAGGCACAACAACTCTGTGCACAAACTATAAGCTAATTGGCACATATACAAGGGGGTACATGTAAAGTGCATTGGGTCACAAATAGTTCAGAATCCTGAAGTTGGTTTGAATATGGGCAACCTGAAATTGGATGGACTTTACCTAGCAAGTTTCTCTGAGTCCCACAAACTTAGGAATGACAGCCTGATTTAGATTGGGTTCAGACTGAGAACCTATTATTTCTTATATACGGTAACTCCAATTGCAGCAAACATTTTTGCTGGACCACTCACCCCACCCTTTGGACTAAGAAAACTGTCCCCCCAAAACTGGTTTCTGAAATCTCTTGCTGTATATGAACTGGATTGTACATTTCTAGAAAGAATTCAGCTTTCTGCTCCTACTGTTCTGGACTATGATGGGGTTGGCAGAGGGAAACCATGATGCCCCATGGGTCCAAAACATCCTTAGTTCTAAGAGTATAATATAGTAGAGAGGGGGAAACTATAAATATATGGTCTGTATGTAGAACATTACGTAACCTTCAGTTCCTTTCTTCAAGCTGGTCTGCCAAAGACACCTTTCCAAAATCCCTGGAGAGTTGGTTTCTGTCACTGTGAACACCACACACTCAATATTCTCCTTTGGCATACAGCAATGTTATATGCTCAGCGTCTGTTCTCAAAACACCCTTATACACAAACATAGATTTATTTTCAACCACTATTACTTCTGGTACATCACTTTCCCTAAGGTACACATTTTTCCCAATATAATTTTGAACTGATAATTGCATTGCAAAGTTCAGTTATATGGCTTCATATTAGGCAAGCAAATATGGTTTTGGTTAGTTCCCTAAAAAAAATCCTGACCATTCTGTACCATCCCTGTTTCAAAGTTAAGCTTTCCTAAAAATTTCCACAAGCAATTGGAGCAGTTGATTCCTCTGTTTCCCAGCCCAGCTGGGAAATGACAACCCTCATAAACTTGATTCCTCAGAAGAGAGCCCAACTGGGATTATTGCGTGTCTGGGGACTGCAGAGCTACCCATGTGTTTGCTTTTCTAGACAACCATCTGTGACACTAATCAAATGTTTTGGGACATATGCTATTCTTATTTACTCATGTATTGCTTCTTTTACTTGAAGAATGGGGCACAGTAAAATACACTCTGAATTTATCCTAATGTGATTTAATATGTCATGTGTTAGAAGATGAATGGCCATGTTTGAGTGTAATCCATCTTCCTACTTCCCCCACAAAAACAAACAGACAAACAAACAAATAAACAAACCAGTGATGGATGAAAACTAAGCTTGAAAATATTGTTTTAAACAAGCAACTGAGCTTAAAGAATTCCACCATATTGCAAACTGCTAAAAATCTGAATAGCTATGTAATATTTAGCTACCTATTCCTAACAACCTTTTATTTTACAATTCCTGAAGGATTTCTAACGATAAAGTGATTAATGATAGTACCAAACGAAAGGGAGTGCTGGTATGAAAATGTATTATTTCCAGTTAAGAATAAATTTAACCATATACTGGGGAGATTACAAATCACATGCTGAATACTTGGTTAAGAAAACAATAATAAAAACTAAAATCCATATGGTTTTTTCCCCAGTCATCATTGTAATTTATAATTCTTATGGATGGTTGCCTTTCTGCCCCACCAAAAACCTCAACGTATGGTTCCCAGGTGATGCTGGATTGTATCATTATTTATCCTGTATAGTTAACATCTGGCAAGTTTGTAAAGAAGATTGCAGTCTTCAAGTGACTTACAAAGGTTCCACTCCCACTTACAGTGGCCTCGTTCGTAAAATCATGTTGTCAAAAAGACAAACAGGTTTTTAAATAGTTTGAATCACCCAACTATGTGTCAGAGTATTAATCTAGGATACTAGATTGCAAAAGATGACCTGGAGCATATTACAGCTCACAACAAAATCTAGGATACTAGATTGCAACAGGTGACCTGCAGCATATTTCAGCCATCAGTGGAAAAACTTGGAGAACATTCTTTTAATGTTTTTCAAAATAAAAGAACTGACCAAAATAACCCCCTGATATACAGTTTAACACCCTTATCAATGGATTCAATAGTGATGGTTTTACTTCAAATGTTCCACAAAAACTCCTTCTGGAAGTCTCTATGGGCCCTTCTACATAGCCGTAAAACTAAAAAAATGGATTCGCCAGAGGCATTCAGATGATGTTTCAGGCTAATCCTGGAGGAAACTAAATTTACTCAGTTAAACCAGTTTATAAAAATACCTCAAATGATCTGGACCTTTTCTGAATAGGGCTTGTGGAAACAGACTCCACAGCAAGTCTCTTCCGTAGGTTCAGGCAGCCTGGAGAAGAGGGCTGGCACTGCTAGACTCCCTCCCTTACCCCCTCCCCAATGTCTCCCTCCAACTAATGGGAAAAGGCTTGATGCAGGGCTGGAGCCTTTTCCCCTCTCCTCCCTGGAAGAGCCAACAGAGGGCCTTGGGCCTTGGAGGCAGAATCACACTTCCCCTCCCTAAAGCCCTCTTTTGGCTCTTCTGTGAGCGGGGGTGGGTGAGGGTGGGGGAGAAAGGCTCCATGCCTTAAATGGAACCTTCCTCTGGTAGGTGGAGGGAGGGAGGCTGGCAGAGCCCTTGCCCACCCCTGCAGCTCTTGGTTGGCAGAAGTGGGTATCAGGACACCACGCCTGTAAAAGTGTGGGGTTTGGGCCAGTTGTGTGGCCTCCATCTCGAGAGAAAGTAGGATTTAAAATGTAAATTTCTTTAAAATTTTAAAATTTTATTTTTTAAATCTGGTGTCAGTATTACAACTAGTGTTTCAATTAATAGACTGCTTATATTCATTTATTACCATTATGAGCTTCTGGCAATCTATATATACATTGCACAATGGTGACTGATATATTTAAGAGAGAGGGAGGGAGAGAAGGTGTAATTGAAGAACCTCACCACATTAAGAAATAATATGTTTTTATCAATATGCATTCTGTAATTTTTTTGACTGAATACATACTGAATGCAGAAGAGAGGCGTACTGACACTCTAGTTAAACCCTTTTTAGTTAGAGGGATTAATATTTTATGTACAGTTTCTGCATTTGGAGCCTCCATTGCCCTGCCCCTTTAAGAATCCCCTCAGGGTTCTTGGAAGAATCAGCCTTTTTGTTACTGGAAGGTGAAGAGAGAGGAAGGCCGGTAGGTCTACAAAATAGCATGTCCAGACAGAGCTGTATGAGCTTTATTTAAGTCCAGTCAGAGTTAAATATTGAGACAATCTTAGAGAGAGTTGAACACCATACAAGAAAGAGACATTAATGAGCAAGACCTCCAAACATCCTCAAGCAATTCAAAGTCAGGAGAACGTTATGCAATGTAAAGGTGGTTTTAATGTGGTTTTAATGCAGCTACAAAATGGAAACACACAGAATGACAACTCAGGATTTCTTTACATGTATAGTTCTTTTGGTCAATTTCTTGTATAATGCCTAGTTTTCTTGTGATGAGTCTTTGAATAGCATAGACAGGCTCCGCTTCTAAGGCCTTACCACCTTTGTAGAACTTGGCAGAGCTTACTTTGAGATTCTAGGCTCAACTCTATACCATGGTGAGGCAGCAGGGCATGGCTTTGTGGAGGCTTTCAGTGCTGTGAGTATATGTTCCTTCTCTTTGTTTGTACTACCTTGATGCAAAAATAGATTTTGAAATTCACAGCTCCAGCATAATAATGATTTTTGTGTATCATCAAGATTTCATTTCTATCTCCCCCACAAGGTCCAATAACATCTTTTTTTTATATGGTAAACAAATGGCTCTTTTAAATATAGATTTTCATAATATGCAGTAGCTCACATTATTTTTTTAAAAAAATCATTATATAAATTCCAAACTTAATTATAAAATGCTATGGAAGAGTGAACAATTGCTGTGTATGCTTTATACCTGTTTATGTGGTAGTCTTAACCAATACTGGTCAAAGTGAGTTTGTTTAACCATAATGTCCTCTCACTAACTTGTTTTATATCTTCCTCCTTCTTTCCTGCCATCTGCCATATTTCAGTTAACCATTTTTCTGTGCTTAGAATTATTTGATTTTCCACATCACAGGAGCAACATAGGTGTGGGACAGCTCTTTGCTGGTTTTCGGAGGAAGGAAAATCTGTCCTGGTGTCATGTACCAGGACAAGGTGATTCACAATACATTCAAACATATAAACCATTTGACTGCCTCATCGTAGCTGCCATTAATGTTAAAACAGCTTATAATGGTAGGTCACATACCTGTGACCATCTTTCTTCGAGTGGAGCTCTGTGAATCCACATTTATGAAGTTTGCGCGCCAGCACAGGCTTCCAACGGAAATTTTCCCAGTTTGAAAAGTTTTGGCGGTAGCTCTGCCCAGCCGGCCTGGAGGGCATAAAAGCGCCTCCATGCGCGCCCACCGCATTCCTATGCCACATATGCAACTAGGAATGGGTGGTTTGAGAAAGTGGGGACGGCCGGGCGGGTTAGTGTGGATTCACAGAGCTCCACTCGAAGAAAGATGGTCACAGGTATGTAACCTACCATTCTTCTTCGAGGGCTCTGTGAATGCACACTTATGAAGACTTACCAAGCTAAGGTTCAGGAGGCGGGAAACAAACCAACCAAAATTAGGAACCAAACAAGTTTATTGCAACAGAAATAGTAATAAATAACATTAATAATGATAAGTATAATTAAAGGGTGGAAGACATGCTCCCAACATAGTGCAACAAGCACCATTCATGCCAGGCACGCAGGCCTCACAATAATAAAGTGCACATGGAAAAGTGCAAAAAAAAACCAAACCAGAAACAGACCCAGAAGGGTAAAGCGCGCTAAGAACAGGTAACACAGTGACCCAGGGGATCTGAGCACGGTACATGCTTAAAACAGAGAAAAGATAACCTGGTCGGTCTGGTTCAGATCGATCTAGGTAGGACTACCGGAGGGAGAGGCTCATCTAAGTACAGACCCTACACTCAGGGGCTGTGGGAAGTATTGATCGGCCGAAGGCCGCCTCTCTATCTAAAAGAGTATCGACCCGGTAGTGTGTAATAAAAGTGGAGGGGTTGGCCCAGATGGCCGCCCTACAGATGGAGTCCAATGGGATTCCCCGAAGGAAGGCAGTTGAGGTGGCGACTGCTCTAGTTGACCGACCCCTTACCGTAGGGGGACGGGGTTGCCGGGCTATTTGGTAGCACAGTTCAACTAGGGAAGCTACCCAATTGGACAGTCTCTGAGAGGACACCGGCAAGCCCACCTTGTTGGTGGCGTAAGAAACAAAAAGTCTAGTCGATCGTCTATACTCGGCTGATCTGCACCTGTACACCTAGAGGGCTCTCCTAGCGTCCAGGGCTTGGAGAGATCTCTCCTCTTCCGAGGTCGGAGAGGGGAACAGGTCTGGCAGGACGATGTGTGTGTTGACATGGAAGGGGGACACCACCTTGGGAAGGAAGGTGATGTCCGTTCTCAGGATGGCTCTGTCCGCTAGGAACAGGAGATATGGCTCATCCACTCGAAGAGCCGGCAACTCAGACGGTCGACGAGCCGAGGCGATGGTGACCAGGAACGCCACTTTCCAAGAAAGGAGGCGTCGGTCGACGGAGGGTAGTGGCTCAAAGGGTGGAGCCGTGAGGCACGAAAGCACCAAGTCGAGGTTCCATCCAGGCGTCGGTGGATGCACCGGTGGGTGGATGTTGTTGACTTCTCTCAGGAATCTCTTGACCATTGGGCACTGAAACAGCAAAGGACCACCCCTTTGCTGATTGTGCCAGGTAAGGGGTGCCAGGTGGGTCTTCAATGATGACATGGAGAGACCTCTGTCGACCAGCTCAGCCTGGAAATCTAGGACCGCAGGCACCGAGAGTGGGAAGGTGTTGTCGGAGCGGGCAGCCTGGAATTCAGAAAAATGGGCGAGGCATGCGGAGTAGGCCCTTGACGTCGATGGTCTGTGTGCAGCTGCCAGAATTAAGGCTACAGCTGGTGTGACGTCAGGGGCGGGGAGATTCTCCACGGCGTCAGGTGTAGAGATGGGATGTCTGGGTGTAGAAGTAACCCTCCTTCCCGTGTCAGCAGGTTCGGTCGACGGGGCAGGTGTCGAAACGTCCCGCCGGCAAGGTGGAGCAAGGTCGGGAACCAGACTTGCCTCGCCTAATATGGGGCGATGAGGATGCAGTCGGTCCCCGAGAGGTGAATCTTCTCGACGACCCGGAGGAGAAGCGGGAACGGCGGAAGAGGTAGAGGAGCCCGGTTGACCAGTCGAGAAGGAGTGCGTCCCCGAGGCAACCCAGGCAAGCATCCGGGGCAAATCTGGCACCGAAGCAAGGCAGCTGGTTGTTTTCCGGCGACGCGAAGAGATCTGCGTCTGGAAAACCCCACTCCTGGAAGACACGATATAGTTCCTCTGGGTGAAGCATCAACTCGTGGGGCGACCAGCGGGTCCTACTGAGTGAGTCCACTCTTGTGTTCTCTGTCCCGGGGAGATGGCTGGCTCTGGATACCACTCGATGTAGCACGCACCATTCCCACATCATTTGGGCGAGGGATAGGAGTTTTCTGGAACCCGTTCCGCCCTGCTTGTTGACATAGTACATGGCCACAATGTTGTCCGTCTTGACCAGTACTACGTTTCCCGTAACAAGGGGAGCGAAGGCTCGAAGAGTCTTGAAGATAGCCAGGAGCTCGAGGTAGTTTATGTGTGTCACGATGCTAGGACTCGGCCGGCCCCTTAATCACACACACAGAGAAGGTAATCAGCTAACTATTTATTGAGTAATAAAGAACAGGTGAAAAGGTAATTGTCCAACAAAATATTGAAAAGATCAATCCAAAGGTAAAGAGTCCGTAGTAAAATCCAAAGGCAAAGGTCTTGGCAGAAGGCTTGGCAAAGGCTCCGCAAAACAAAGCGGATCAAAGAACAGGGCACAGTTCATAAGCAAAGGCTCCGCAAAACAAAATAATAATAATAATAATAACTTTATTTCTTGTGAGTCGCCCTCCACCATTGGTGCTCCGGGCGACTTACATCATTTAAGAAAAAAAACAAAACACAAAGCGGATCAAGGAACAGACAAAGTTCAATCAGGGCCCAAGAAACTTCTTGGCAAGGCACGAGCCGGTAGCTAGGCTCCGTGGTCCTTCACTCGCTTCACTTCGCTTAGATTAGAAGTGGCCGAGCTACTGAGGATCCTTTCCCACGGGTCCTATACTTAAACCCCGGGGCGAGGCCCCCGCCGCTCTAGGCTTCGGCGGTAATCTGTGCTACGGGATCTAGCACTTCTCTGATGCTCTAGGCTGCGGTGCCATTCCCTCCTGCTGGACTCGATGCTCCGTCTCCTATCAAAGCTTCGTCCTTGCCTCCCAGCACCTGGCTCACTATCTTCATGAGAGTCAAACTCCCTTTCAGCTTCCATGGCCTCATCGCCCATGTTTTCCCAAATTCTCTCCTGAGATCCGTACCCACCCGGTTTCTCATAACATTCATCGCTATCAGCAGTTTCTGACTCAGCCTGACCTTCCCAGTCCTCATAGGCATCCGGCCATCCCTCGTCCCAAGCCAGACTTTCTGTGGGAGAGGAAGGCCCTGCTAACTCATTAACCCCTTCCTCCATTTCCTCCTCAGCTGCGGCTGGTTCTAATGCAAGTGGGACCCCCGGTGCTACCCCCTGCCCCCCAGGCACAAAAGAGAACTGGGTTGCTACAATGTGATGTAACCTCTCCACTGTCGACCATAGGTCGTTGATCGACAGGTCCCCTGTGTGGCCTCCCCAGGCAAGTAGCGATGCATCCGTCGTTATTGTGATGGCTGGGGGTGTTGCGTGGAAGGGGACTCCGACGCAAACATTGTTTCTGGATGTCCACCACAGGAGAGAGTCCTTGACGTTCTCCGGGAGGGAGAGTCTCTTTGAATGATGTTCCACGATCGGATTGAAGTGGTCGAGGAACCAGCGTTGAAGGGGTCTGAAGCGGAGTCTTGCCAGTGGCGTGACCACTACTGTCGACGCCATATGACCCAGGGCAACCTGGATCTGCTTCGCCATAATGGATGGCGCCCTGCAACTGATGACCTCCTGTCGAAGCGCCTGGAATCTGACGTTGGGCAGATAAGCGAGCTGATCGACGGAGTCGAACATCGTCCCGATAAACTTGATCGTAGTCGACGGGACGAGCTGTGACTTCTCTTCGTTGAGGCGGAGGCCTAACGAGGAGAGTAGTTGAAGTGTCATAGAGATTTGCTCCTGTAGGAGACCTGGAGACCGAGCCGCCAGCAGCCAGTCGTCCAGGTATGGGAAGATTCGGATCTTCTGTCGTCTCAAGCGTGCAGCCACCACCGACATGCACTTGGAGAATGTCCTTGGGGCAGTTACTAGGCTGAAGGGAAGCACGTTGAACTGGAAGGTCTTCCCAGCCACTCTGAAGCAGAGGAAGTGTCGATGGGAGCGTCTGATCGAGAGGTGGAAGTGCGCATCCCAGAGGTCTATCAAGGCGAAATAATCGCCAGCCTGCAGCAGTGGGAGGATGGACGCCACCGACACCATCCTGAATTTCCTCAGCAAAACGTACGCGTTTAAGTCTCTGAGGTCCAGGATGGGTCGCAGAGTACTGTCTGGCTTCAGCACAGTGAAGTACCGTGAGAAGAATGCCTCTCTTTCTCGGTTCGCCGGAAACGGCGATATTGCCCCCTTTTGAAGCAAGTTGTTGACCTCCCTCAGAATCACCTCGGATGGCTCCATCTCGATGATGAACCCCGGTGGCGGGAGCTCGTCGAATTCCAAGGCATAGCCGTCTTCGACAATCTGGAGAACCCATGCATCGGAGGTGATGCGTTGCCATGCACCGATGTATTGGGTCAGGCGGTCTCTGAACGGCGGATGGGATGGTAGAGGTCGATAGGTGGGAGGAGGCATGGGGGCGGCAGCGGTACTTTGTGAGGAGGCGGTGTCGTCCCTTGCCCCGTCAAACACAGCGTCTCGATTGTCCATTACCTGTGTTATTTCGTGGTCTGTACTTCTGGCCCTGACGGGGGTGGTTTTGTTGTTGCTGCTGCTGCTGTTGTCTCGGCTGCTGCTGTTGCTGTTGCTGTGGGGCCGAGTACGGTCGGGGCGACTGCTGGTACTGAGCTCTGGGTTGGTACTTGGAGCATTGGTAGTACCGGGCTCTAGGTTGAGGAGGTGGTTGGTCGAGCTTGGCTGTCAGGATCTTGAAATCATGATTTGCCTTCAGCTTGTCGTCTGTGCCCACGCAAAAAAGTCCCTGGGCATCAAATGGCAGGTCCTCGATCACCTTTCGGGAGTTCGCCGACAACCCAGACGATTTCAGCCACACGTGTCTTCTAATGGCGACAGCATGGGCCAGCAGCTTTCCCGACGTGTCTCCTGTATGGCGGGCCATCAAAATTTGATGGTGTGCGAGGGCCTCAGCTTCCTGGCTGATGGAGGCTAGGGCAGTCTGTTGTTTCTGGGAGAGATCCTGGAAAAAGGGTTGGGCCCTTTCCCACAAGATCTGGTGGTATGCTCCCATACAAGCGCCCATAATTAGCCATCTTGGTGAGAAGAAGGCCAGCCAAGTAGATTTTGCGCCCGACCGCATCAAATCTCTTGCCCTCCTGGTCAGTTGGGGCTGAAGACTCTCTGCCTGAAGACTGAGAAGAGGTGACGATCATCGAGTTGGGAGTGGGATGATCGTGCAGCCAGGCCTTCTCTTTCTCATCAGTCTTGTACCATGCCTCGATACATTTCGACGTAGGAGGAATGGATGAAGGAGTTTTCCTCGAGGCCTTTACCACTTCTTCCAGGGGTTCCAGCATTGGAAGGTGGGGTTGAGCAGAGTCCTCATGGAGGCGCTTTTATGCCCTCCAGGCCGGCTGGGCGGAGCTACCACCAAAACTTTTCAAACTGGGAAAGTTTCCGTTGGAAGCCCGCGCTGGCGCGCCGCAAACTTCATAAGTGTGCATTCACAGAGCCCTCGAAGAAGAATAAATGTTTCATGACAAAGGCTTATAACAAGCAGATTAAAAATACAAAGAATTCTCTTGAAGGTTACAGAGACCAGAATCTCCAAACCAGATAAAAGCAGAAGGGAACAGAAACATTTGTGCTGCTTACCTAAAACCGAGCAAAGTGGGGGCCAATTTTGTGACATTCTTGGGAAGGAATTTCAGTTGTGTTCCTGTGGTAGAAAGTTGTTTTAATTATTTTAAAAATATATTCAATCTTTCTTACTAACAATAGGCAATCAATGGGGAAAAAACAAAAGAGCTTTTTAAGCCTCATGCATAAACAAACTACTGGACTCCCTATACTTCTTGCACTTGACTGTTTGTACCACTTGCTCTCCCATATTTTCTTCTCCCACCTTTGCCTTCCTTGTGACATCAAAGTTTATCCCCTTGTTTTTTGCACTTCACTCTCTCTTCAGTTTTTCTTACAGCTGCTGTCTCCTTACTTTACATACTCACAGTGCACTGCTTTCTCCCTTCTTATACTACATTGATCACACAATTCATGCTTGCTAATCTCACAAGTGAAATACCCATCTGGACTTGTTTTTAGCAGAATGATTTGACCCTGCAGAGTGCCTGCATATTTCCCCTCATAACTTGGCTTTTACAAGAGATGATGGCTGGTTTTACACTGCATTGAACTGCATTATATGGTTCTACACTGAAGATTGTAGTGTACACATTGGTAACCTCAAAGCTGGACTTTTGCAATTTGCTGTACATTGCTCTACCTCTGCAATGTCGTGTAAGAAGGAAGAAAGCACTCTGTGAGTATGCTAAGGAGGTAGTGGTTTTAAGAGAAACTGGAGAGAGTGCATTGCTTGCTGTGAAGTCCAAAAAAAGAGAGGATATATTGTGAGGTCCTGACCGTTGCATCAAACTGGGATGACATTTGCAGACAGATCCAAGAGCACTCCCAAGCTGCCAACACAGTCTTTCAGAACCAATTGACATTCCTCCACCCCCAGATTAGGACTCTTTATGGCAAGCACTTCTGTTTTGTCTGGATTCAGTTGTTTTTCCTTATCTTGCCCATTAACTCCTCCTCCAGATATTCATTCAGAGGACATACGCTATCCTTAGCTGAGGTTGTTTTTGAAGGCATGGTGAAATACATTTGGGTGTCATCAGCATACTGATAACACACCGCCCCATGCTTATGGATGATCTCTCCCAGTGGCTCCATGTAAATATTAACGAGCATTGGGGATAGGATGGCACCTTGTGGGACACCACATCGAAGCTCCTTTTTTTGAGGAGCAGCTATCCTTAAGCACCACCCTCTGGAAACTGCGTGAGAGGTATGGTTGGAACCACAGTAGCACAATAAATCCATTTCTCACCCACCCCCTCCCACAGGTGTTCGGTATTGAAAGTGCTGAGAAGATTAGAAAAAAAACAACAGAGACCTTTGTCAGTGTTAAGATGGAAATCATCCATTAAGGTCACCATAGCAGTCTCTGTATCATGCTCTAAAATATATCATAAGTTGGGATATATTTTCTGAGCTCAATGAGAAGTTGCAGGATTAGATCCAAAGCAGAATAAATTCTTCTTGAATTTCCTCTCAATTCAGTTGGTCCATTGGCAGATGCCGTTATGAGTGGAGGAGTAGAAACTCCTGTCTCTGGCTGCTCTTCAAACCCACCACCTCATCTGCTTTTATTAATTCAATTTTAGGTTGCTTTGATACTGTTGAACCATACCAATAAGTAAAAGTAATTTATCATCACCATCTAAATATTTTGCAAACAGCAGAATCTGCAAATTTTAATTTGTACAACTCTGTGTCAGTTTCATTTACATATGAAGCCACATAAATAAACAACTGTACAGTCCAACTTAATAACATATTATTTGACTGAAAATGTGTATCAAATTTAATCTCTTGTTTTAATTCACCAGTTTTTTCCTCAGTAATTATACATTTGTAAGATATTATTGTAGCTATATCCTAATATATAATTGGTGCATTAATTAAATTTTAATGAAAACTATTGTAAGGTTACAAACCTGGCTATTTAGTAGTGTTAATTGACTCCACTCACAAAGTTAATTAATTCTATCTATTTAAAATTCCTCCACAAACCTCTTATATTAAATATAACAATTTGCAGCGAATTGAGAGCAGAGTTCCTCTCATACTGGGAGGAGGGGGTGTCCCACCTTCTCCTGCATTCTGTAGTGTCTTGCAAAGCTTTCCCCATGATTCAGGAAACCCCCAAGAATGACATGGAATATGAAGTAGATGAGAGACAACTTAACATCATGGTTTGAGTATTGGACTCTGACCAGGGTTGGATTCTCTACCTGGCCATGGAAACCCACTGTGCGACCTTCGGCAGGTTACCCACTCTCAAGCCCCAGAAACCCCCATCATATGTTTACCTTAAGGTCACCAGAAGTTGGATATTATTTAAAAGCAGAAATTTGGGGAAAGGGAGATGGTGCTGCAGATTAATGAGAATTTCAGCGATCCCATTCTGAGCAAGAGGGAATACCTTCTTTCACACATACCGTATCTTACGTTTATTGCTTCTTATAATAAATTATGATTTAGTTCAGAGGTGAAGGAGTCTTGTTTGATTGTTTTGCCTCAGGCCAAACACTTCTGGCAGCTGCATTTGAGATGTGAGTATCACGCTGCATCTCCTCAGATACCAGTCACACAGTCACACACATATTTTTCACACTTATTTGATTCACAATATGGTTCATAACTTCTCTTTGTGTTGTACACATACACCTGGGAACCTGCCTCTTCATTTCAACTTTGGAAATAATCTGAAAAATCTCTTATTCAGTTATTCTCAGTGAGTGCCTCTCTGCCTGAGAAGATGGTCCATTTTCTGGAGAAAAAACTAATCAAATCAGATAGACAATCTCATTGTCCGTGCTGGTATATTTTTCCACCTGTTTGGGTCTAGTTTCAGTTGATTCAAAAACAAAAGGTAGTATGATAAGATGAGGCAAGACTGAATTCTTGGTTTTTGTTCCTCTTTGCTCCCATGACTGCAATAGAAGAAGATAGCTGGACTCTTTTAGCGATGAGCTTAAGGTGCTCTATCTGATAAGAGTAAGAGGAACAAATATCTGTAACCATTTTTTTTAAAAAAATCTCTTGCCAATCACTTTATTTTAAGCTCTGTTTTTAATGTCAATTTTCTGGTGCTGTTTGGAGGGGATAGTTGATTTGAAAATTTTAAGATACATATTTTTGCCCTGGCTTTCCACTGAAATAACATTTTTCTTCTTCGTTCATACTTGTCTGACTATAATTAGAAATGATGTAGCCCTTTCCTTTTTATTAGGGAACTTTCCTTCCTTTTCCAGTTTCTTTCTTAATTAAAAGATTACAAGAACCATCATAATCTTTTATCCCCATAAAAGACAATGAAATCTTCTCATTCTGTATCCCTTCTATAGACATGGGTTGAATACCATGAGTGTATCTGCACCCACCAAGAAAATACCACAGTTATAGTATGTTGATGCTGCTTAAACTACATTAGCTACCTCCTAAAGAATCCCAGGATTTGTAATTTGATTAGCTACTTAAAATCTCTTTTAAAAAACTCTTGCAAACTGAAGTACAGATACTTGGATTCCATAGGACAGAACTCTGGCAGTTTCCATATGTTTATCCAAGAAAATCTTCTGGAGTCCTTCTATATTCTTACCTTGTAAAGAGTTTTTAGTTTCTACATGTTTGGGTTTGTAAGTAAAACTAGAAAATGACAGCTTACATAGAAGTATGAACGTAAGTGCTGGTGACAGTATTAACCAAGCTGCTTGCACAGATATCAACTCTGGATATGCAGAGGAGCCCTGAGGATATTGGCAGAACTTAAGATACCACTGAATGGGTTGTTGTACGTTTTTTGGGGTATATGGCCATGTTCTATATGGCCAAAAACCTACAACAACCCAGTGGTTCCAGCCATGAAAGCCTTCGACAATACGTATCACTGATTCTGAGAGGTTTTCCTCTGGATATGCAGGGGAGTCTTGAGGTTAAGGGCATGGCTTAAGATACCACTGATTCTGAGAAGCTTTCCTCTGGATCTGCAGATAAAACTTATAGCCTGGCGATGTCACTGTTTTCTTGGGCTCTGATTGGCCCAAACACCTCCTCCTCCTCCTCTAACATATGTGGAAGAATTCCCTGGGCTGCGTGAGGAAAGCCATGTGGCCCGAAAACCAAACAAAGAAATGGAAATCATGCAACTTTCTCTTTCCTTTCGCCTTTTGTTTCATCCAAAAATTCGTTTCTTTTGTTTCGTGCCATCTGAATGGACTGCATGAAATGAATACCCGAATGAAAAAAATGGAACAAATACTGCACCCACTTTTAGCTTAGGAAAGTAATTATATTAATCATGGAAGATGGCTTCAAGCTGGATCCAGAATCCACAATATTAATGCTTTGACAACCACTGGAGAATACAGCCCCTTCTTCATTTCTGGCTGAGATGTGCTCCAGCTGGAAGCATAAGAGGTGAAAAAACCCAACTACTTAGTTATGCTTGGAATAGGTTTTTGAGTAACTGGTTTTGCTGTGCAGATGACTAAACTGACATGTCTGGAACAGTTTGAGGCCAGGAAAGTAATTACATTAACCATGGAAGGTGACTACAAACCAGTTCAAGAAGCAACAGTATCTATGGTTTAAGAGCCATTGGAGAATGCATGTTTTTTTGTTTCATTTTTGAGTGAGATGTGACCCAGCTGGAGGCATCAGAGATTAAAGAGGCAGCCTCACACATTCTGAGTTTTACAAAGTGCTTTAGTACAGATGGGTGGTTATAAAACACTTAGAATTTGTGGAGCTGTTTTTCCCATGTTGTATGGTTTAGATTTGGGGCTTGTTTAAGTGTATTAAGGGTACTAACGTTGCTTAATTGTGTTGCAACATGCTTTGGCAATGTGCATTTTGTAGCTGCCACAGTTTGAAGTTAATTTCAAAGTGGATTATAAGGTCAGTACAAATGCGCCCTTAGAGAGGTTAGAATGGAACCCTCCCTCCTATCTTTCCACAGACAGGTTTTGAAAGGTCTTTGAGGACTGATTGTATAAGGCCCTTCCCACCTAAACAATGTACTTATGTTTCTATCTGTTATTCCTCACTTTTAAAATTGGTTTATACTGTTAACTACTTTAAATTTAAAATTATATTACATTATTTGTATTTTGTGGATTTTAACCATTTTTTTCATATGTGGTAAACTGTATTTAAACTCAAACTGGGGAAAAAGCAAGCTTTAAATAAATGTAACAACAACAACAACAACAACAACACAATCTAATAAGTTCAGATGGATAATGCTTAAAGTCACTTGCAGCGTTATAGCATTTCCTTTACACAGTTGTGACAGAAATTCTTCCCTGGCCTCGGGAAACCTCACAAATATGCTGCTCACTGCTAACTGATAGTTCTCCATAACCATTGGCCCTAAGTTCAATGAACGAACAACTGAACAGAGTAAAGTAGGTGGGAAAAATGGCCTAATCAAATACTTTTGATTTTATTTGATTGTCCAGTTTCACAGATCTCAGGGACAGCTTTTTTTTTTAAAAAAAGAAAATCACTTCTTTTAAAATACCTTGGCTCAAAATCATCCTTTTTGCAGTCCCTGGAATAGATCTGATTTTTTTTTACTGATTTGTCCTTTTTACCCAAGGAGAGTAGTGACAGAAGGTAAAAGTAATACATATTGTTTAAATCAGTGGACTGATATGAATAAGAATAGGAAATCTGATTAATTTAAGTTTTAAGTCCACATTGTTTGGAAAACCCTCAAAAGAAAAGTCATAAGCAACGTAGAGTTACCTACGATGAGGGTAACTAAGAAAAATGTAACAAATCCAGATATCAAAAGTAACCTTTCAGGAAAAGTAGGTTTATTTTACTGGTGAAATTAGCAATACTTTATAGTTGCTTTCAAATGTTACTTTCAATGGCATTTTAAGAGCAATTTTGACAAGAATTTTTGAGTTTAATATGAATCTTCTTTCAATACTAAAGTTTATAACCCTTCAAAAAGGTAGCAGAAAGTAATGGAAAAATAACAAGCAGGGTGACAAAAAAAATCTGTGGAGATGTCTAGAAATGTGCTGAAATTTCAAAGGAACTGAAAATTAGAAAAATCTTTTTACTTCCACTTTCTAAATCAAGACACCAATGTATGCAAGTGACTTTTTATTTTATTTTATTTTTTAAAATCTCTCTGCCTCTTAAAATGGCACATGAAAAGAAATGTAATTGATGTGCTATCACATTTTCTTTTGCTAAATGATAGAACTGATGCCTTTGGATTCTACAATGCAGTGAGTCTCTGGGCTGAATATTTAGTGCACTAATAAAGCATAACCTACAAACAATTGGCTGAACTACCATAGGCTTCTGAATTAGTTCCACTGTTTGAGTCAATTCATGTAGTAATGAACTCAAGCATCCACCAGCTCCTAGACATCTGTGATGCCAAAGGGAAAAAAAGTGTTATTATCTTGGGTATCTGAGTTGTGAAGTCATATCACATTGAAATTCTCTGTGTGTCCAAGTGCCAAAGTATATTATCATAGCCCAGAAATTCATTTACATCTTGCCAACAGGAGGCTTAGAAAACCTCAATGTCCTCAGATTTGCTTCACCTGGGCTGAATATAAATCTTTCAGGCATTGTGCATGAACATTATGACAGCTTTGGATCAACCGAGAAGTATGTCACATCCAGAGAAAACGTAAGATGTAAATGAAAGACAGAGTGATCAGGAGCAGAAAAGTCAGTCATGAACTTTTAAACCTTCAGGTCACCTCTTACACATGAGGGGCTTGTTTATTCCAAGAAAACATGTCAAAATGCAAGTATAATTTGATCTCTGACATTTTGACTACAAAGGTTCATGTCTGGCATAAAAAAGTGGATCTACAAGGAAATTGTTTAGTAAACATACTCATACCAACATAAATGCTATCTTCTGAACTGTTCATGATCATTTTTATTCAACCAAGCCACTTCACCCCAAAATAGTTGTAATGTTCCCAAAATAAAGGTTATTGAACAGCAAAGGTTAAATATACAGTCTTAGCTCTTGCTCTAAGAGAAGAGGAGAAATGGCCTTCACAAATTGATGTACTTTTGCAATGTGGTTCTGTGTTGTATAAAACCGGTGGTAGCAATGGGAAGATGTTTATGGACTGGACTCAGTGAAATGAGGAAATTTAAGATATTGGACAGGAAGGGAGATTTAAGATTATGGGCAGCCATTAATTATTACAGTATTGTATATAGACAGCATTGTTAAAAGGGTGTTAAGAGCAATAGCAACTCATGAACTGAGGATAAGAACTTCCTTGAGAATGAATGGGAAGGGAGTCTCTCTCCTTCACTCAATCTATGAACCTTCTATAGTTAGGATTGCATTAAAATATCATTTTTGATTGCACTAGGACACAAACCCTATTTTCCCTCAAAAAATCAGCACTAGGCCTCTGACTTGAAAAGGTATTGCTGTCCCTTTAAGCACTGAGCCCTGATGAAAATGGTAGTGTGCCATGTAATGGGAGTCGCTGGGCTCCGTGCTTAAAGGGATGGCAAAGTGGAGCATGTTGCTGATTCTTCCCCCATCTGATGAGGTCGTAGGTGACATTGGGGAAAGTCACACTCTCTCAGCATCAATAGAATGCAAAGGCAAATCTCTTATGAACAGATTTTGCAAAGAAAATCTAGTGTCAGTGTTGCCTTAGGGTCTCTACATGTTAGAAACAACTTGAGGACACACAGCAACAGCAACAAAACAAACAAACAAAAACAAAAAAGAGAGAAATGGATGGTGAGAAATGCCTATTTCCCCTTGCGATTATATAGTGGGCTTCAATTCAATGATGACATTATAGTAGCACAGGTGCTGTTATGCTAACATAACTGAATTTTTAGAGTTAGTTTAAGGTAATTTAAGAATCAGTGTCATCTAGTACAGTTATCAAGTAGCTTTTGAATGTGAACTGGATCAGTTCTTATACTACCTCTTGCATCGTTTCCAATGTAACTACATTACTTCATTTTTTTGCTTCACTAGGATAATACTGACTCTTGCCCTAAGTACATGAGAAACCATGCAGGTCGTCAATAATATATGTCTAAATTGCTCATTTTCTGTAGCTATGGGTTCCACCAAATTTAATCTGCCTCTGAATATGCCTAGGAGTATACACCATTGTTCGATAAATTTGCTACAGGAAATTCCATGCCACCATTTTGCACAGTAGAGCCAGTTTTTAAGTGTTAACCGGATTATTATGAGCCCTGGTAAGAGCTGCAAATCCAAAAGATGCCTCAGGTAAATATGCAAGTCGTGAAACACAGCTATCAACACATGACATATGGATCTTAATGTAATTACTAAAATTCCTGTTTCTTGCAGCTTCAAGCATATTAGCAGGATCTTGATGAAATTTTAATTTTCAATGTAGTTTAAGGGCTAGCAGTGCTTTAAACTAATTAAATTTGATTAGCAGAAGGGTATGAAGTTAATTTAAAATAAATGTGTGTGGGGGGTATTTTGGAAGTTGAAGACTAATGTTTATTAAATGTAAATGTTATTAAAGCGAACTCAGTTGCCTAAATGCACCATAAATAAAAAATATGTGGCATGGTCCTAAATTGAGAAATTATTCTGTCTTGAAGTGTTATGTGTTCCTGAAGAGGAAACACTCATGTAGGAGGAAAGATGAGTGTATTGTGCTGCTATGGAAGTCTCACTATAATACATAAAATGAAATTTATAAATATATAATATGGCCGATGATATCTCTGCTTATATTTTATGACGCTATATGAATGCAGTTTCAAAAACATTGCATACTATTTCAATGGCAGCCATTTGTTTTTCCCCCCACTTTTCTTCTGCTTCTCCAAGAACTGATCACACCAGGCTGTTGTTGTACAGCGATCGTGTAATCAGTTTCACGCTGCTTTGCAATAGTGGTATGGAATTCCTTTGGCATATATGGTCTTCTACATTGTCTCACTGACCCCTCCTTCCAACCCATGTCCAACCTACTTTGTGCATGTGTGCTGTTTATTTTAAAATTTGTGCAATTGTGCAATCACAACAAACATAATTACAACTGCTCATTTCTCCTGTCACCAAAGCCTATTTTCTCTCATTCTTTCCCATTTCTGTCTTATGTTTCCAGGTAATGCAGAGTTAAATTCCATAGTAATGAAACCCAGGCAACTCCTGTCCTGAAAAGGCAAGAAGATGCTTTGAGCAAAATGAATGTGGAGGCAAGGAGTCCAAAGTGACCTTGTGTGTCTTAAAAAAAATAAGCAGACTAATGAGAGGCTTCCTACCTGAGTGAGAAGTTCCCACCAGTAATGACTAAAATCAAGAACATGTCTCACAAATACACAGGATACATTAGTTACAACCCTGTAATTTTCCTCATGTCTCTTTGCCAACTCAAGTAGGTGTGTGTGTTTTAAGTGGATTTATAACCCCAACCTCCCCTCTCTTGTTTGTGGGCAAGCCAACAGTCCCCTTTCCAGAATATGAAAGATCATAGAATCATAGAGTTGGAAGAGACCTCATGGGCTATCCAGTCCAACCCCCTGCCAAGAAGCAGGAAAATTGCATTCAAAGCATCCCTGACAAATGGCCATTTAGCCTCGGTTAAAAAGCCAGTCAGTCAGTCAGTCAGTCATTTGCACAATTTACAGGGATGATAGACTAAGGTTAATATCCCCTCTACTCAACAAATGGCTAGGAAGAACCCTAAATTGGTACTGTACTTATTTACTGTCCGATCATGACAAAAGGGTAACGGAACAGGTGGCCAAATTTCTCTTTGCAGCGGCAAAAAGCCGCAAGTGCTTCATTAATAACCTGTAAACACTAAGAGTGTAACAAAGAGCACTCAGAACACTTACTATTAATTGGCAATCAGTTCCTGTTTTAAATGATAAAGACAGTCATTCAACCGATAGCGAACTGTGACACTTGTTCGTATTAATCATAACCCAAATGCGATGTTATTAATTTCTTAAAGGTTGTATTCTATTGTTCTACTTTCACCTGACTTCGCCAATGGTTTGTTGACCGAAATAAAGGCTACTGACTGACTGTTAAAAAGCACCCAAAGAAGAAGCCTCCACCACACTCTGGGGCAGAGAGTTCCACTGCTGAATGGCTCTCACAGTCAGGAAGTTCTTCCTAATGTTCAGATGGAATTTCCTTTCTTGTAGTTTGAAGCCATTGTTCCACGCCCTAGTCTCCAGGGCAGCAGAAAACAAGATTGCTCCCTCCTCCCTATGACCTCCCCTTACATATTTATAAATGGCTATCATGTCTCCTCTCAGCTTTCTCTTCTTCAGGCTAAACATACCCAGCTCTTTAAGTTGCTCTTCATAGGGCTTGTTCTCCAGACCCTTGATCATTTTAGTCGCCATCATCTGGACACATTCCAGCTTGTCAATATCTCTCTTCAATTGTGGTGCCCAGAATTGGACACAATATTCCAGGTGTGATCTGACCAAGGCAGAATAGAGGGGTAGCATGACTTCCCTGGATTGAGGCCCTATACTCCTATTGATGCAGGCCAAAATCCCATTGACGTTTTTGCTGCCGCATCACATTGTTGGCTCTTATTGTCCACGAGGACCCCAAGATCTTTTTCACATGTACTGCTCTCAAGCCTTGTACCCCCCCCCCCCCCAAATTCTGTATCTTTGCATTTTATTTTTTTTCTGCCTAAGTGGAGTATCTTGCATTTGTCACTGCTGAACTTCATTTTGTTAGTTTTGGCCCGTCTCTCTAATCTGTTAAAATCGTTTGGAATTATACCCAATTTGGTATAATCTGCAAATTTGATGATCATGCCTTCTAACCCTTCATCTAAGTCATTTATAAAGATGTTGAACAGGACAGAACCCGGTCATATTTTTTCTAGAGCAGAGTATCTTAACCAGGAATCCCTTGGGTTTTCCTTTGCAAATGATTTCAGAAGGTTTGTGAACTACAAACACACATCTATCTATATATACATATATATACATATATATACACACACACACACACACACATATATATATATACAGTATATATATATATAAATACACATACATACATACACACACACACTGATTTTTAACCCAAATCTAGCATTTTCTTCACTTATGTATGTATGCAATAAATTACAGTATTATTCATGTCATATCACATGAAAGTTGCTGCATATTTTGAAAGATTCCTTGTGCTCATCCATACTTTGAAACTGCAGAAGTAGTTAAACCAAATGCTAGTTCATACATGATCACAGTCCTTCTGTGTACAAATTATTTATGAAATGCTTATGTGGAGTGCCATAAAGCCATCTGCTGCTACTTTTTGAGGAGAGGTCTATATTTTTCACCTGACTAGCAAGGGGGTCTGTGGAACAACAAGGTTAAGAATTTCTGCTCTAGAAAAAGAGAGGGGAGGGAGAAAATGTCAGGCGGAATGGGATATGGGAACAAGGGAATAAAAATATTTCATTAACCCAAGGAAGCAGTGAGAAAACTTGGCTCTATGTCCTTGTAATGACTTCTCTTACTTGGGGATATCAAGGGGGTGGAACAAAATAAGGTCCGTTAATGACTGCCATGATATTTCAATTGCAATAGAAGCAATTGCCCCAGAAACAATGGTGGAAAAGCCATTTATGTGTTTTTCCCATCAGTGAAAAGACGTGAACCAATAACAATTGAAATACAATGCAGCAACAGGAGAGATGCAGTGTTGTGTGCTAAGTCACTGCCGAAGATGCTATTGTTAACGAGCTAAATTTGGGTCGGTTCTGCCCTCCAGCTGGCAGAGCCCAGTCCCCCAAAGAGGGTTCTTTTAAGCCTTGGTGAGCTAGAGAACACAGATTCCCCCAGTCCCTGAAGCCCAGGCCAAATCATCTCACCAACGCCGAAAGTAGAAGCCATCAAAATTTATTCTGCTCAGCTGAGAGGATGACAAACTGCAAATTCCTTGAAACCGCAAAGCTGTCATAAGGTCATACAGAAATATAAGCCATATTTAAAGGGTACAGAATTGCCAAAGTTTGGATTCCCCACCCGCCCCCAGTTGGCGCGCTCTTCGCTGATTGGTTGGAATGTTGGGGCCAGCTAGCCAATCAGATGGTTCTTCGCTTCCAGCTGATCCAATGAAGGAAGTCCAGGGGCTGGCAAAGTCCAAACAATGAGGGTGATACTGCCCTTGAATGGATTTAATATATTATGAAAGGAACCCTGCCTACATGACAGGCCTTGGGCTCAGAAACCAGTACACATCTTTTGTTTAAGCTGCAACACAAAGTCTAGTACCTAATCTGCTTTTTCCTGAAACTATAGATAGGAAATCTTTGTTTGATGACTTTAATTACTGAAACAATATGGTGGCATGTTTTGAGGTCCGAATTCAAAAGAGGTGCCTTTTGTGAGTATAGAAATTATTATGCCAGGCCATCAAAGACAAGACCCTGGGCGAAACTCCGACTTGGTCTTGTCATTGATTGACAGAGATAAAATCTGGATAAAAAGGAAAGACCTTTTTCCAAAAAGACCTATCTCTGGTATTGTCATGCAATTAGTTCCTGGTAGCTGAGTTGAGTCACGGTTTTCAGAAAATGCAGCTTTGGCTACCTTGGCCAACCAAACTCTCCAAGAGAAATAACCTCTAGTAACCTCTTCATCAATTATTTTTCATGGGGGCATGCAGGGCAGGCTTACAGGGGGGGGGGGGGTGGGTTAGGTTTACATCATTCCCTCGTAGCCTCTATAATGTGACATTTATTGCATTAAAAATTATAATAATGGAAAAAAGGGAGAAAGAAAGGAAAGAGAGAGAGAAAGGTAAATTCAGGAACTGAGAGGCAATGTTTGATCAGCGCTGGGGAAAGCCTTATGAGTCCTTGTGAAACTATGAATCCCTTGGTTCTGAACTATCTTTAGACAGAGGCCTGGGGGTGAGTCACCCCTGATATCACTATTGTCTTGCTGTAATTTACTGTTTTATGTGATAAAGCCTCAAGATTCCCTTGTTTGGATCTCTTATCTCTAGCAAAGTATATGAGAACTTTCTTGGGGAATCAAAGTGATTATGTAGCTTATATGGTTTTAAGTATCCACTAGACATGGGTAGGTTCATTCGGAATCTTCATTATTTGGATTGAAATCAGAATAAATCCATTTTTGACGCGATTTCAAAGTGATTTGGGAACCCGGATGTATTCTTGCTCTTTCAAAGCCACTGTCACCATCTTTTTTCCGATTCAGGAAGTGAATCGGAAATGAATCAGCTTTGCAGGCAAGCAGCTGCTTGCATGCTGGGATGCTTGTCTCCAGCCAATGAGGGGTAACCACCTCGGGAGGGGTGGGGCTTCGGCACAGCAGCCATTGCCCTTTAAAAAGGGCTGTGCATGCCTCGTGGGCTCATTGCGAGCCGGGGATGCGAAGGCAGAGGGACTAGGGCAGGCTGCTTGGGTGGGAAAGGTGGCATGCCACCGCTTTGCAAGGGAAGGACTAAGTTGGGAACAAATTCTCCTTTGCTTTTAATTCCCTTCCTGAAGCAGGGAATACAACTTCTATGGGTTTTTTCCCTCTCTCCTGTGATTTGACTTCTGTGCTTTGGAAAACCAGAATTCCCCTTTGCTGATAATAATTCCCTTCCTAAAGCAGGGAATCCAACTTCTAAGGATTTTTTTTATATAACTGGTACAAATTGAATTCTCTAGATAGTGTCTTCACCACAAGAGACCTAATCTATTCCAATAAGTTTACTACAGTAGGTGTGCATAAATACTAGTTTACTGGGTTCATGGTTGCCAAAGCTCTGTGAATCAGTAGTATTGATTATGTAGCCTCTGAACTTAACTGCAGGTTATACCAAATTACCTATGTAGGAAGCATGGTAGGAAACCCATAGAAACCACATTTGTTTTTATTCCTCTGCTTTAAGCCCCAAATGAAGTCATTGTACTTATAAAATGAGCTTGCCTTCTTTTTGTTGTACAATGCACAGTCTATTTGGAGTGGAAATGATTGAGTATTACAGCAAAGGCAGCTTTTGTTGACCTTGTTGAAGTGGCTCTTTACATTCCAATTGTGCAGCAAAGTCAACCTTTTGCTTTGAGGCAGGTTTTAAATTCACTTCATCACAGGCTCATTAGTAATGCTGGCAGTGCAATGGAGCTGCACTATTGATAGATGTCTTCAGTGAACTTTGAGGGAAATCAAGAGTAGCCCATGAACTCAGCAGAAATGTTTCATTTCCTAGAGGCTCAATTGGAGCCTCCATTGCCATCTCCCCTTGCTTTCTTTTCCACGGCACTAGTGATGCTGGCATTATATTTTACCACCCAGGTTTTAGGACTTGCCATTTTTTGCTAAGTATATTTTCCATATGTGCTTGCAAATTCTCACATCCATTCTGTCCAGGGAGCATTGACTAGTGCAGTGTTTCCCAACCTTTTTTGAGCCGCGGCACACTTTTAACATTAAAAAAATCCGGGGGCACACCACCAACCAAAATGACACAAAATGACACTCTAACACAGTAAAGAATGGCTGGGGGTGGTGACCTGCTGGGAGTGCCGAAGCCAGGGAGAGGGAGGAGCCAGGCCACGCCATGCCCCACCCCTCCCCCCGGCTTCAGTTCTCCCATAACTTCTCCAGCCTTGAGGGGCCAGTGCCAAGCCAGCATTGTGCTGTCTCTGCCACTGCTGCCTTGGCACTGCCCCCTCAAGGCTGGCAAAGCTGTAGGAGCGCTGGGGGAGGGGGCGGAGCCAGGCCGCACCATGCCCTGAACCCTCCCCCCAGCTTCAGTTCTCCCACAGCTTTGCCAGCTTTGAGAGGGCAGTGCCAAGCCAGCATTGTGCTGTCTCTGCCATCGCTGGCTTGGCACTGCCCCCTCAAGGATGGCAAAGCTGTGGGAGTGCTGAAGCCAGGGGGAAGGGGAGGAGCCAGGCTGCATCATGCCTCCCCTCCCCCCCGGCTTCAGCTCTCCCACAGAGGAGGAGCATGAGCGGTGGACGGGCTTCAGTGGGCGGGGCTCCTCCACGCGGCTTCAACAAGCAAGGGGCGAGAGTCATGGCAAAAGTCATGGCGGATTGGAGGCTGGTTGGGGAAACGGCCGAAGGAGGCGGCACCCCAGTCCCTTCTTTTTCTTCGCCGCCACCTGGCCCTTTCCTCCCCCCCAAGCAGCAGGAGTTTGGCAGGAGGCGGGGGAAGGAAGGGGGCAGAGAGCCGTTCTCGCGGCACACCTGATGATCGCTCCCGGCACACTAGTGTGCCACGGCACACTGGTTGAGAAACACTGGACTAGTGAATGCAGTCAAATGGAAGATGGGGAATTGGCTAGATTGGAAGCTCTCTGAGATCAAGAATATCCCAAAGTTTTGTTCATTTTTCTTCTTTTTTGAGCTAGAAGTTTCAGAATCCCACTCAGCTATTATTATTATTATTATTATATTAGTTGTTTTGTTGTTTTGTTGTTTTGGTATTTTTATTTGCTCAAACATCTCCAAAGTTTAATAGTTATCTTTGACATACATCATAGATTGTATGTATTTTAAATGGAGACCAATATTTGGGTTTTTGTAATTTTCCAGAGTCCAGTTTGATCAGGAAAGCGGTTTGATCATGTTAGAATATAGATCAGAATCAATTGATAGATCACTAGATGATGGTGAATAAATAATAGTGCTTTCTTTCTTTATTTCATAATTTCCCATTGTTCATTTTGATCTATTTGCCTGATTTTAGAATCTACCGTTATATTTCTGAGTCACTTGTGGTAAATCTTCAAGAGTTTTATTTAACTGTTACCTATTTAACTTTCATTAACTTAACTCAAGGGGTGTCAGGAATCAAGGTGTATCCAGGCCGAGGTAGCACCCCCCCCCCGGGCTTAATATAAGTAATTTACAGGATAAACACCTGGATTCCCTGATTATCCAACCAAGGGCAACCCTTTAAGGGAAATGAGTGAGAGGTCTATTCTCAAGATATTGAGATCAGCCTCTTCCCATTCCAGGGCCATTTAATTTTACTTCACCCATCGACTTTAACTTTAAGGTGAGTGTTTAACTTAATGGCCTTCACCCCTGAATGGGCGGCCTTAGGTGCACAATGACTATGGAATTTACCTATCTATTTTCTGCCACAGATAGGGGGCAGATGTCCATTTTGCCCCCATCCCCCACCAAGTCTTCTAACACCGTCCTAATACCACTCAAAAGGTCTGACAAAAAATTGGTAGTTGCCCAACTGCAAGAGATGGATCCCATCTGCTTGATATAACGTCGTGTTTTCATGTGGTTGAACTGGTGTCGCTGGAACAGGCACAGCTTGCTGCTCTTCTGCTAATGGGCCCTTAGCCTGGGTCAGCTGTGGGTCTGATAGGTCTGCATGGCTACCCGATTGGGCCCCTGATCCTCGGGTCGCTTCTAAAGAAGAAACATGCGAACACAGGTTTTTAAACATTAGTTCTCTGCTAGCCCAACGAGCAGGGCACAGCCCTCTCTCCCTTTCCAATTCATCCACCCTTGCCAATAGGGTTTTAAAGTCTTCAGCTGAAACACCCTCATCTTCAGATGATGATCCAAGGGGAGGCGGGAGGCATTTCACCGGTGTCTTATTGGCAGGTCCCTTTCCCTTGGGGCCACCAACATTCTTCCGTGGAGCCATTCTGTGAATAAAGAAATACAACTAAACAGGTCAGTATATGGTCTAAGGTAAAACGCTAGTAGGTAAACAAGAATGAACCATATGCCCAGGCCCAATTGTGGCCATAGCCTTTGACCTCCTTTTAGTAGTCTTGAAAAGTATGATAGACTCTTTTTACCTACCTACTACCTTCCCATTTCCCCTCTCCCCCAACCTCCATCCCCGTCGTCCCCCTCCCTCCCCAACCCCCCCTTTACCTTTCCTACCTCCCTGATCTCCTCCCTACTTTTAGTAGTGTTTTGTTGGCTGTGTTTTAAAAAACTATGATAATACAAAAAAACATTGATAATCTAAGACATTGGCTCTGTAAAAGTCTATAAAATATCTACCCATAAATATATTATGCATTCATTATTTATTTATTCAACTCCTGGATTTATGTAATTAATAATGTGTGTGTGTAATTTATTATTATTATTATTTAATATCAAATTGTAGCAATCTACAGTAGCTTGCCACTGTTACTTATCTGGCTAAATGTATGGGCTTGGGCCACAGTTACAGGCATTAAAATATCTGCAGAGAAACTATAGCAGGCCAGATTGAGGAAGGCTGCCAGGGCAAAACTCTCCAAAATGGCCACCACCCCTTGTGGCCAAGATGGCCAGAGCTCCAGTGGGTTGAGGATAGCCAAGATGGCTGCCTCCTCCATTTATTCCAAGGCAGCCACCAGCCATGCGGCCAAGATGTCTGTGGCAAAAATCCAGGCCAGCCCAATGACAAACAGAAAGGCCTGGTGTTGGGAATATCCAGGAAGAGGAAAGGAGGCCATGGAGCGGTACCCCAAGCAGGCCAAAACCGAACTTGTCCCAGCCCAGAAAGACGGGACCCAAAAAGGGGAATAGGGAAAGGGGCTCCACTACCCTCCCGGTTGAGCAGGCCGCAAAACCATCCCATGGCTGCCCGGCTGGGAAGAGGGGGGTAGCGCCCACTATCTTCCCGCTCGGCACAGAGCCAGCCCAGTGGGAAGGCAGGCAGGCAGAGGGAAGGGCCAGGTGCCAAGGCCGCTCAGCCTTCCAAACTCCTAGGAAGGAAGCCCGGAATATGGAGCTGTTGCCAGCCACGCCCTTGGCCTAACCAGCTGCCATGCTGACAAAGGTCTGCTCACTGACGCAGTCCTGCCCGGCTAACACAAGGCCAGCCTTGCCCTTTCCTAAGAAGAAAGGCTCCGAAGGGGAGGGGGGAGCGAGGCATTCTTTGCCAGGTGGAGCAAGCCGCCCTGTAAAGTTGGACAGGTGGAGGGGGGAGGTGAGGTGCCTCACCCCACCGAGAAGCACAGAGCCCCAGGGGGAAGAGAAGGGAACAGCCGTCACCCACCCCCGGGAACGCCATTGCAAGCCGCAGGGAGGGAGGGGACTCACCGCCCTCCCCACGCAGCAGTCCTTCCTTGTAGGCCGGAGGCGCTATTTGCCCCGAGAGCAGTATGCGGCCCTGGCCCAAGCCGACTCCGCAGCCTGCCCCAACCAGTGGGAGTCTGCAGAAAGAAATAAGGGAGAAGTGGGGGGAGGGCCGCCAACGTGACCCCCTACCTTTCCCCATGTATCTCTTTCTCCCTCCCTCCTTGTGTTATTGTATAGTGTATTGTGTGTTCCTTTGTGTATTGTACTTTTCGCTTTTATGCTTCTTGTGAACCACCCCGAGTCTCCGGGGAGTGGCGGGTTAGAAGTCGAAATAATAATAATAATAATAATGTTAAGGGCCAGCCGGTAGGGGACGGGTGAAAATCCCCCTCCTTGCCGAAAGCCCAGAAACCGATCTGTAGAGATCTTCTTTTTTCATGTCTCTTCATCTGCTCTTCTCCTTTCGACGACTAGGCGCAGACTGAGCCTGGAGGGCCTGGCCTTCCAATAGGAAGGCCATGTCCCCTTGCTGCTGTAAGGTTCCAGAAGAACCCTCCTCTTTCCACGGGGGAGGGAGGCAAATTCTTCTCCTCCCAGTTGCACTGGGAGGAAAGGGTGCTCTCTCAATGAGATTAATAGCAAGATGCTTCCCCATTCTTCTTAAAGTGCTATATTTAACACCTTTATTCTATTCCCAGGGTGTTCAGTACTGCAGAATTATAGCAGTTATACCATTTGTATCTGCCATAACTCAATCCTATGAAATACGGGGACTTATAGTTTTTTGTGGAACCAGAGCTCTCTGGAAGAGAAGAATAAATATCTCATAAAACTATGGATTCTAGAATTCCATAGCAGAGCCATGGTAGTCAATGTGTTGTGTGGAACAGCTATAATTTTGCAGTGTGGAAACAGCCTTACTCTATTTCAGTGGTTCTCAAACTGTGGGTCCCCAGGTGCTTTGGCTTACAATTTCCAGAAATCTCAGTCAGTTTTCCAGCTGTTAGGATTTCTGGGAGTTGAAGGCCAAAACATCTGGGGACCCACAGGTTGAGAAGCACTGCTTTAGTTTAGGTTTATAGCCTGAAAGCAAGCAAATCTGATGAAGAAACCCATGAGTGGATTCTGTGTGAAAAGCATTAGCATGCTTGAAACCCCCTTGTTTCTTGCATCTCCCATAGCTATAATAGTGGTTGGCACATGCTTGAAAAGAACTTTTTCCCACAACTTACCAAAGCCTTTGACACTTTGAGCAGAAAAGGTCTGTGGCAGATTCGGGAACGACTAGGATGTCCTCCCAAATTCCTCAAAATGATTATCCTGCTACATGAGGGCCAGCATGGTCAAGTCAGATATGGCGATGCTCTCTCGGAGCCCTTTCTAATATCTAATGGAGTGAAACAAGGTTGTGTTCTTGCACCAACCCTATTTACACCTTGTTGGGCCTGTGGCTTCTGTGGCTTCAGGGGTTGGGGTGGTGTGCAGGGATCTGTGTGATTTTCAGTGCAGGGCCAAGGTGATGAAACTCTGGAAAAGCAGTTAAGGAAATTTAGTTTTTCTGAGAGTCCACTGAGTGGGAATTGAGACACCTGGCTTGCTGATTCTAGCCGCAGCTGTTACTTTCCCAAGGAAAAGGGAGGGAAAGGTTAGAATGTTGAGATCTTGTTATTAGCCCTGTAAAGGTTGAAATTCAATTCCTGGTCAACTTTCGATTCTACTGCAAGAAGTTCCATGAACTCCTGATTTCATTATTTTTTGGTCATTCATGACAGAACTTTGAGCTTGCTTTTTTTGGGGACTATCCTAGTTTTAAGTTCTGTTGCTTCTTAGTGGATTTATATTCAGAGATCTTCCAACTTAATTAGCCTGAGGCTTTGGGAACATTTACTAGGATTTTTTCAAATGCTTTTTGCCTTGGCTATTTTCATGTTTACTGTTATTTTTTTGAACAGTCTATTCAATAAATAGACTGTTATTTCCAGCCGTGGTTGTGTGAATATTTAAAGGGCCCTGGTTCTCGGACGGTGTGCGACAGACCTCGAAGAAGAAAAAGAAGAAGGCATATATATACGCTACCGTACTGATGGCAGCTTATTCAACTTAAGCCGTCGAAACGCTCGCACTAAGACTTTAAACTATCTAGTCCGTGAGCTGCTTTTGTCGATGATGCTGCCCTTGTCACCCATACAAAAGCAGCCCTACAGCGCCTAACATCCTGCTTTGCAACAACTGCAGAGCTGTTCAGGCTGGAAATCAACCTGAAGAAAACGGAAGTTCTCTACCAGCCCGCACCACAGGAAGAACACCATCATCCACACATCAGCATAGGCAAATCTGTCCATTCAGCAGTTCACCTACCTGGGAAACATCTCTTCAGATGCCAAGATTGATAAAGAGATGGATCACAGATTAGCAAAGGCATATAGTGCATTCGGAAGGCTTCACAAAAGAATCTGGAGCAACAAGCACCTGAGGCAAAGCACCAAAATCAGTGTGTACAGAGCTATTGTACTGTCTATTCTCCTATATGGGCAGGGATAACCAGCATTGAGGCCATGCTATTGAAAACACAGCTGCGCTGGGCAGGGCACATCCTAGGATGGAGGACCACCGCTTCCCTAAGATACTACTCTATGGTGAACTCGCCACGGGTCAGTGCAAGAGAGGCGGCCCAAAGAAGAGATACAAGGACTCCCTGAAACAACATCTCAGGCTCGGCCAGATTGATCACCAACAATGGTCCACCCTGGTCTCACATCGGGAGGCATGGAGATGCACTATCCACAATGCTGCGGCCTCTTTCGAGAAGTCATGCCAAACGGGTCTCGAAGAGAAACGATAACACAGAAAGAACCGCAACTTGGAAACAACATCACCCAAGGAGACTTTTTGCTGTGCTTTCTGCAACCGGACTTGCCTACCTCGGATTGGCCTTCTTAGTCATCAACACGCTTGTAGAAAGCGTGGAATGAGCCTTCCTGAATCTGAATTTGCGAAGAAAAGCCAAGAGACCCTGAAGCCTATATGCAGTCTATAGCAGAGGCAATACTCAGGCAGCCAATTCAAAAGAGACTGCAAAGTTCTCATGGATTCTCAATAGTGGTAGGATAGGCCACCCATCCCAATTGGCTGGAAGGTATGGGCTTCACTGGGATCTGCTTCGAGATTGTAAAAACCAGCTCCTGAGAATACTATCTGTTTCCAAATCTTTCATAAACCTTTCTGTCAAGCATATTTTCCGTCTGACCCTTCCATCCCCTGATCAGCACACACATACACTAAAACATGCACTTAATGTGCATAGAGATTCTTAATC
Source organism: Anolis apletophallus (assembly GCA_030556195.1). Classification (NCBI taxonomy): domain Eukaryota; kingdom Metazoa; phylum Chordata; class Lepidosauria; order Squamata; family Anolidae; genus Anolis; species Anolis apletophallus. Next base: position 61,176,971 of record JARBWK010000006.1, on the reverse strand, counting down.
CTATTTTCTCCTCCACTGTCACTGAGGGTTCTATCACATTGTGTTGTGATACTAACTGCTATGACTGCATCTTGTGATCCCACCTCGTAATTTAAGATCATCCGGGGAGGCCCTGCTCTCGCTCCTGCCGACTTCTCAAATGCGGCTGGTGGGGGCGAGGGAGACGGCCTTCTCGGTGGTGGCTCCCCATCTGTGGAATGCGCTTCCTAGTGACATACGATGTCACCCCTTGGGCCCTTGGCACTTGACCTCCCTGGACAAAACACAAGGCAGCTGAGGTACAACAAGCTTTATTGATTATAAGGTAGCAGGGTAAGTAAAGAGTCCTGGAAGCCTTCAATAAGCAGCCTCCGGTTAGCAGCAATTGCTGGAATCAGTAAGGCTTGAGAATCCGCAACAGCAGGATCTCAAGCGGAGGAAATTCAGGGACAAATGCGGGATGAGATAGATAGTCTCTGAGCCCCCAACTGGCGCAAGAAGGCAGGGCGGCTTGAAGTACTGCAGGCAAGTTCAATGCGGAAGTATCACCGCTCCTCCGCAGGGTTCGATGATGAGCAGGAACAAGGCTTGATGCTGGAATGAGGCAGCCTAGGGTGGCTGGCTGGCAGGACCTTGGTGGCTGGCCAAACGGCCCGGTTCACAGAAGCATCATGGCAATAGCGGTCGTTGGTACGAGATACTGGTGTGCAGGAGCTCACAACTTTTATAGGATTTCTCTCTATAGGGCCTGGTGCATCGAACATCAAAACGGGTGATGGATGGGCCTCGGGTTGTTTTGAGAACCTCAGTCCTGAAGAATGCGGCACCTCGTTAGTGCGCGCCACCTGGGCTAGGGAGTTGCGCTTGGTGCTCCGAGTACCCGCTTCTGCTATCAGCCTGGTGGGCCTAGCCTGGCCTTGACATGCCTTTTCTATAGCATCTTCCCTGGGAGGCACATGAAAGCAGCAAAGAGGCCCACGGCAGGGCCCGGGAGTTAACCCAGCTGTGCTGGAAAGTTTCTGGGAGCCAGGTGGGCAAAAGGCAGACCCTAGCAAAAACGCAGCCTGAAGCCCTTGGGGTGCAACATACGATCAATTCCATCCCTCCTGACATTCAGGAAAAAAGTAAAAGCCTGGCTATGGGACCAGGCGTTTGCACACTAGCACAAGGCAGCATTTTAGACTGGTTTTTAATGGAAAGTTTTATGAATAGGGCTCAATGGACAGAACACTGTGCTTTTATGGACGGAACACTGTGGTTTTTGTTTGTTTGTTTGTTTGTTGGTTGGTTTTCTTGTTTGTTTGTTTGTTTGTTTGTTAAACTTACATGAATGTGTATGATATGTTGATGTAATTGTATTTTAATGTGTAATGTTTGGGGGGGGGTTATACTGTGTTTTATGTGTTTTACTGTGTTGGCATCGAATTGTGCCTTTTTGGAAGCCGCTCTGAGTCCCCCCTCGGGGGTTGAGAAGAGCGGGGTAAAATGCCGGAAATAAATAAATTAATTAATTATGGGTTTGTAGCTTAGCATAAGTAAAGCATAAGACCTCTCTAGTTGATCATTTTAAATGTCTTCATTAACCTGAAAATCCCAGCATTCCATGGCATTCCATGGCAGTTAAAGTGGAACAGTAGTGCTACTAAGTGTAGTGTGATGAGGCCCTGAATCTATATGGCCGTGTTTCTGCCTTTTCCTCCTCCTCCTTCTAGCTGCAGTCTTCCTCTCCCTCCTTTCCCATTTCCTCCAGTCACTTCCAGTCTATCCTTGGTTTCTGTATCACCATCCCTACTTTACCAGGAAACAGCAATGGGATGATGTATCTTGACTTCCTTTGTGACGGCAGAAAGTGGTGGTGGTTAGAAGTATGTCAGTGCAAAGTGCTGGCCACCAGCCACATATAATTTTATTTTTTAACTTCTAGAAGAAAGAGCAATTTTCCTTTTTTTAAAAGCCCAGATATGACATTTTGTATTACGTAAGATGATAATGATAAGGTTTCAGTTCCTCTTGGCAAAACTAAATGTAAGATGTGAGGCTGTCTTGCCTCTCACTTCTATCTTCGTGTAGGATCACTTCTATTAAGACAGGTTGCTCTCATTCATTCCTGCTGGCAACAGGCAATTATGTGATCATGTCTGCCATTAATGCGGGGACATCATTTTAGCAGCAGTTATGTATTTTTGTATGCAATGTGTAGTTATGCCTTAAAAGGCTAGAAAAGACAGCTCTTAAACGGGTAGCTGTCTTGAGAAAGTAATATTTTTTTCTTTGGACAAAACTAGGGTAATTTGTGGCCTGCATTAGTTTTGGCGAAGTTCCTACAGTTCTTGAGAATTGGTACAGTGGCTGCGATTTCAGGGAGGGGCAAACATGATCTACTTCAACCCCCACCTCTACCCCATTTCAGGAGGGCTTCTTTTTTCTCTCTTCCTTCAACGTATCCATGGTCATAAATCAGATACAATCCTAAGGGACATCTCATGCAAACTCTTGATTTCATGTATAGTTATGTGACTTCAAGTTGGCTCTAACTTAAAGTTTACTTAGCAAAATTTATTCAGAGAAGGATTTGCCATCACCTTCTTCTTAGGCTGAGATAATGTAATTTGGCTAGAGTCATCCTATGGGTTTCCATGCCTGATTAGGGATTCATACCATGCTATCCTGGAGTCATAGGACAATCATATGAGGCAGGCAAACTGGCATAGCAGCTGGACTGTCACATATCAGATGCCATGTGCACCCCCACTGCTCATCTGCCTCCTCCTGTGATACTCCAATCCAAAGCTAATAACAGGTAAAACTGGTCAATACCTCCCAATCTTGCAACATTGCCACCCACCTTGGTGTGATGCATCCCTTCAGCTTCTGTGCTAGCATGCTGCCAGAAGGTGATGTCGGGTATAGGATTCTCTCCCTCTCCCCATCCCAAGCTGACTTTTCCCCTTTTATTTTAGATTTTACATTTGTATTTGTCTTATTTCTTGTTTTTAAATGCTAGAATGTCACAATTTTCACTAAAAAATAAAAGTAATACTAAAAATTTAGAAACAAAGGTAACATGGCAAGGCAATGCTACAAGGGTGTGTAGAAGTACAATTACAAGGCCATATATTGGTGAATCAGCACAAATACACCAATGGGGAGAAGTGTGTTATTGAAGGTACTCAATGTGGCATGATAATGCAACTGTAGTGGAATACCAGGTTGTGTGATAGAGCCCACAGCCAAAGACTTAGCTACTTCACTGCATTAGTTCCTAGTTAATCACCAAATTCTATTGTGTACTATCTTCTGCTTCCTTCTTCTGAAGGCTAAAATTGATGTTTTGTTCTGTGGTTTCCTGCCAAAACATTATACCTATATACTTTCTCCATCAGCTATTCCTAGGGATGGAACTAAGTCACTAAAATTAAGAGCTAGTCATGTGTAATCCTAATATAAAGGTAACATCTAGAGTGAATCTTTAGAATTCCAGGTGCCATCTTTGTGTATTGCTGGAGCCTATCAAATGACAGAGGGCTACTTCCGACAGGGATCCAAGCCAGCAGTGTGCCAGCAGCGTGCAGAGACAGAGCCCTGGGGAGTCAGGCGACTACCTGACTCTTCATAGAACCTGGGGACAGCATGGAAAGTAGCTGGGGACAGTAGGGATACATAGTGGGATGGCAACCCATGATAGTAAGGGGGCAAAGTGGAATTCTTGCCTCCATGCTTTTCCCCACTGTTCCCCTATGTCCCCCAGCTTCTGGACCTCCATGTGATGAAATCCCTAGTGTTTATATGTGCAACTGAACAAGAGTGAGCAAGCGGAAAGTTAGAGAAAGGAAGAAGCCAATGGCAACAAACAGCAAACTGAAAGTTTAGTGGCAAGTAGGCAGGTCAGCTTTATATTGGAGGATTATGTCGCATGATTGTTCTTATGTCTGTGTTTTCTCTCAAAGCAAACTACACATTACTTTGCAGATATGTACATCCTCCTAAACATGTAATATCTAAAATTTGAATCGGGATCTTAAGTACAGGATGTAGAAGGTTTTCTGAGTTTTTGACTTTTACTATGGTCCTCATGTTGTGACCATCTTTCCCACTTATTAAATTTGATAACATTGAGAAACTACTACCCTAAAGGCGTCTATACACATTTGATTTTACACAGGTTGTTATCTAGATAGGAGTCCACCGGAGGATATAGGGGTCTGCTGGTAGAACTGTGAAGGTTGGGAGGGATCCTAGCAAATTTGATTAAACTGAATGAAGTTTGGGGTTGAATTGCTAAGCAAAAGTTCTGACTCAGTGTAGGACATATTCCTAATATTCCATAAGTATGTCCACTTCTGGAACAGAGAAAGAAGCAAATTTAATTGTTTGATCTTTTTCCTCCATTCACCTTTACTCATCCTCAAATCTATTTGGAGAATGAGGGCATGTCTGCCCTCATTCTCCAAACAGGTTCTGGAGTCTGCAGAAGAAATAATCAGAAAAAAAGTATTTTCCCTAAGTTCCACCAGTTGCATAGCTCAATGATAAGGTTTCTGTAGCTCAGATGAGTTTTTTTTATTCAGTCCATGGGATGATGAACAGAATGAGATACTGCAAGAGCTAGGCTATATTAAGGTCTGCATGTTCCATGCATTTTTACTAAAAAGCAAATGCCTTTAATGTTTTCCTCTGTGCAATATGACTTTCCTGACAGGATATATATGTTGGTGGATGTCCAGAGCAAAGTTCTCAGGCTGAGCAAGCCACCTAGCTTTTCCCACCCCAGGTTTTTTTTTGGGGGGGGGGTTGGTTGTGTCAGGAGCAACTTGAGAAACTGCAAGTCGCTTCTGGAGTGAGAGAATTGGCTGTCTGCAAGGACATTGCCCAGGGGGCGGTAGGATGTTTTGATGTTTTACCATCCTTGTGGGAGACTTCTCTCATGTCCCCACATGGGGAGCCGGAACTGACAGAGGGGCTCATCCATACTCTCCCCGGATTTGAACCTGTGACCTCCTTGATCTTTAGTCCTGCCGGCACAAGGGTTTAACCCACTGCGCTACCTGGGGCTCCTTCCCCACCCCAGGTGCCTATCAAATATATTTACTCAGAAAATCCCAGCAAATCCCACCAAACTGACATGTCTTGGGGGGGATTCTAAATTACAGATCAATGTGCCTGAATATTGCAAAGGCACCAGATCCTGTCTAATCTCAGAGGTTAAGCAAGGCCAGGTAGATTACTATTTGGTTGGGAGACTGCCAATGAAAACAGTTGCTATATTTTAGCTAAAGAAACTGAGAAAAACCACCTCTGAGTATTTCTTGCCTGAAAATAATATAATAAAATTTATAAAGTCACCATACATCAACAGACAACCTTAAGACATGGACATGAACATACTCACAAACATAGAATTATAAAATTGTGTCTGGAGAGCATCTGGTTGGGAAAGACCATGCTAGACAATATCAGGAGAACATCACGAATGTCACTAGTCAGTAGACAGCACTATGAAGTGCAGCTGGTGACTCCAATGCTATTTGTATTTTCGTCTGAACTTTAAAAGAGATTGTAAACTCTATCCAAAAATGTAGATTCAGCTCTAGGAGAGAGCCCATTCAAATTTCAGGCTAAACATAGACCGTATTCATTGACCTGCATATATATATGAGCCACCAACTACTACTTGTAACATGTCTTTTAACTTAAATCTCAACACCCTCCTGAGTCTTTAAATACATGCCAAAACTGTGTTTTGAAATTATATGGTTTTCTTCCCCCTACATGTGTGGCTTATGCAGACCATACTTTGAAGCTCAGCAAAGTAAGGCACATTGATTTATCCTAGATTTAACAAAAGCGATTTGAAAAGTTTTCTATGTAAGTGAATGTTTTGTCTTTGTTGAAAGAGTGGTAAATTTTCCTCTTCCTAAAGTCAATACCAGGCCTGCCAGAATGCTTAATGGGTGCCTTGAAGCTGTCATTTCAAATAAAGACAGACACACTAGATTCCATTTAACAAACTATTGACATTTGCTTCCCCTATTATTTTAAAGGCATAAAAATGTACCTTGTCTTTTAAAGGAAGATAACATACTAGTGTTTAATGTAGCTGCTAAGTCAATCTCCTAACAAAGCATGTTTACTTTTTTTAAAATAAAAAAACCAGCTTTAAATCCAGTGTAAGAGATACATTGGAATCCTTTGATTTCTCTGAAGGCTTTGCTTGGTAATTATTAAACAGAAATGATAATGAAAGATGAAAGAAGGTATATACTATTTATTGTTCAATAAATGTGGGCACCCAAGAGTAGGGAATCATTGCTGAACTGAACCATGTTAGTGTTGAATTGGGATTGTCACCTATTCTACAAACCTGAATAGAGGAGAAAGCAGATGGCTAGTTTTGCCATCCCAAGCTGGAGATAGCATTCTGGCTACTAGGCACTGCAGTCATAGTGACTTATTGCAGATCAATCAAGACGATATGTCCATCATGTATAAAGAGGTTCTGTCCAACAGGTGAAAGGTGCCTGATTATCATAGCATGCAATTTTACTCAATTATTTATCATGCACTTGGTTATTGAAGTTCAACATGGATCTAATTTGTAAGGCTGCTTGTTGAACCACACATATCTGAGGATATCTGATTTTGGAACAAAATCTAGTCTAATTCCTAGTTTGGCCCCCATTTTCTTCTTCTGTTTAGAGAAGCACCTCTGATAAGAATCTTAATATGTGAGCTACATATTAAAAGGATGCACTAACACAGGGCTGTCCAACAGGCGGCCCGGGGGCCTCCTGGACACGGCCCCCCAGCCTCCTGCAATAATTATTTTAACTTTAATATATATTTTTTATAAAAAAAAAATAAAAAATGGTGGGGGGAGGAGGAGGCGGGGCAGGAAGGAGGAAGGGAGCCAGCTCCTCCTCCCTACACTGCCCCCTCCATCCCTCTCTCCGCATGGAAAAGGAGCAGTAGGCGGCGCTAGGAAGGGTGGGGGGAGCCAAAGCGAAAAGGAGCAGTAGGCGGCGCGCCTTTGGGCAGCGCGTCACGCCAGGCCTCTGACGCTGCCCTTGGCGCCAAGCCTTCTGCTCCTTTTCAGCGGCTCCCCTTCTGCCCTAGGAAGGGCGGGGGAGCTGCCAAAAGGAGCAGTAGGCGGCGCCAAGGGCAGCGCGTCACGCCGGGCCTCTGGCACGCTGCCCTTGGTGACGCCTTCTGCTCCTTTTCGCTCTCCCCTCCTAGGAAGGGCGGGAGCTGCCAAAAGGAGCAGTAGGCGGCGCCAAGGGCAGCGCATCACACCAGGCCTTTGACGCGCTGCCCTTGGCGCTGCCTTCTGCTCCTTTTGGCGCTCCCCCCTCCCTAGGAAGGGGCGGGGAGCTGCCAAAAGGAGCAGTAGGCACCAAGGGCGGCGCGTCAGAGGCCTAGCGTGACATGCCGCCCTTGGTGCCGCCTACTGCTAGGAAGGGCAGGGGAGCCGGCTTTCTTCTTCCTCCGTAGCTTTTCCTCTTTCCCCTCGGGCGCGCTGCTGCTCGGATCCCGAGTGGCGGCGGCGAGGGGGGAAAGAGGGCTGGAGGAAGCGGACTGCCTTCTTCCTCCGTAGCCCCTCCTCCTTGCTTGCGCCGCCACCCGGGATCCGAGCAGCAGCGCGCCCAGGGGGAAAGAGGAGGGGCTACGTGAGAGAGCAGCCCTGTCCCCGCCCCGCTCCCCATGAGCGGCCCCGCCCCTTCTCACTGATCACCTACGCCCCCCCAGGTGATCAGTGACACTTCTTCCGGCCCTTGGGTTGGAAGAAGTTGGACAGCCCTGCACTAACACATCCAGATAGAAAAGCCCCAATGATAGGAAAGTTGTTTGAAAAGGTTGCTTGAAGATATATCAACAGCAAGTGAACATGTTTTAAAACCAGCAAGATCTATTCCTTAAGACAAATTATTTATTATTTATATATTTACCATATTTGTATACTGCCTTCGTCAGCCCAAAGGCAACTCAATGAGGTTTACATTTGGCACAATTCGACGCCCCCTAACATAAAAAATACAATTTAAAACATTAGCATATAAAATAAAGTATAGGATAATAAAAAGTCAATAAAAACATAAATCCTCAGTGTCTTCTTACTGAACTCACTATTCAATAGCATCATCAATCTCTATTGACTTCTAGCAGCTGTATTCGGAGAAATCTGTAAAAGGTGTCCTACATAGAACAGATCAGAGTTGGGTTTTGAGAGGTTAAACCTGGTACTATATATCAGCTTTAACTGTTAAAATGTGCTATGAAACTCCTTGCGACCTCAGTGGTGAAGCAATCAACTTTATCATCAATTCACACATGAGGTTTAAAAGAAAATTCATATTTTCTCTCTCATATACAACACCACCAGCATCAGCTAAAAAGTGCACACTGTATGACTGTAAGCATGTATGGTAAAAAAAAACTTAAGCAGCATTGTCTAGGAAACAGTCAGGCTTCCAAACTAAGCTGGTACTGTAAAGCTGTCCCCAAATCTTTTAGAATGATCCAAGATTCAGATGACTTTCCCCACTCCCCCAACACGTGTCCTTTTCATACATAGAAGGGTTGGCTTGAAAGAAGAACAGGGATGGATGGCTTTTGCCTTCCATTGTCTGATACACTGCAGCTAGAAACCCAGCCAATCCAGCTGTTCGCTTGAGAAAAAAAATCCTAGCAGAATGCACTTACAGTGGCTTAACAATACCACCTAGATTTAGGTCCATAAACCAGAAACAAAATCCTTGGCTTTCTCTCACTAATACTGCAATCCAAACATTTTCTCAAATGTTTTGTTCAGAATTTTTCCATTGCATTATTTTCCTGAGCTGACCCATACAATGACTAAACAAACAGTGGAACATCTTACCAAAAGCAGGAACCACAAACACGTGAGGCTAGAGACACTCAAATACTCAAACAGAATGATTTATAACAATGTTTTGCATGAGCGTCTTGCACAAAGGAGAGAAAGTCAATATCAAAAGCACAAAGCAATGTAAAGAAAAATAGGCACCACAATGGGTGAATCTAAAGTATGTTACTCTATATCAATAACTAAGATACCCAAAGGGGAACATGCCTAAATAATCAAGCCAATAAACGGGCTTATATATAGTCATAAGGGGCTGGGTCCAGTATCAAGCTAGAGATATCAAACTATAAACATACACTATGTCATAGAAAACAACACAAAATATATCACTGTGTCACGGCTGAAATGTAATCTGTCCAGCCCCTCACCCATAAGTCTCAACTCCCAATTCATATCACACTGCACAAACCATAAGTCCGTGATCTAGAGGGATGCGGTGTTCTATGGCGCGTCTTTGCTCCTTGGGACATTGGATTTATTAGCACACTCATCCATCCACCAGGCATTGATTTGTTTGGCCTCCCCGTGCCATAGAACACCGCGTCCTGTACAATGGCATTTAATGCTGGAATTAGGAATAGCTATCTTAATGTTTTCCATTTCCTGTAGAGGAATAATAGCCTTTTGTCCAGATTCGTACATTTGCTAACTCCCTTTCCCATAAAGCATCTGAAATTCATGGGAAAGAGGGTGATGGTTTTATGGATAGCTGAAGGGACATTCTGTTCTTCTTTCTTCTGCCTTCCTTTGTCAACAATGTCAATGGCTAAATTCTGAGACAACTTCATTAAATAGATAAATATAATACTGTGTCCCATTAGTCTTTCAGATTGAGCTAAAGGATTATGTGTTCTTATGATATAGCAAATTGAGGTTTGCTGATTTTAATTATAATTGTCACCTCGATGTCCACGTTTTACATTTGGGGGAGGTACCTTTTGTGATTTCTGAGGTCTGAACTAAGGCTCTTCAATGGGGGGGGGGGTGAGGCATGATTTGTTAAGATAGTTTGGGGAGTATTTTTTCTTTTCTTTTCTTTCTAACTTTAGGGTTAAGTGATTTTTTTATTTTAAAAAACACTGTTAGTGTCATAGTGCTATAGTGTGATGCTATATTGTAACACTATAGCACTGAGAAGAGAGGAGGGCTCTGAGAGACATGATAGCCATGTATAAATATGTGAAGGAAAATCGTAGGGAGAAGGGAGCAGGCTTGTTTTCTGCTGTCCTGGAGACTAGGCTGCTGAACAATGGCTTCAAACTTCAGAAAAGGAGATTTCACCTGAACATTAAGAGGAACTTCCTCACTGTGAGAGCTGTTCAGCAGTGGAACCCTCTGCCCTGGACTGTGGTGGAAATTCCTTCTTTGGAAGCTTTTAAAAAAAGGCTGGAAGGCCATCTGTCAGGGGTGCTTTGAATGCGATTTTCCTGCTTCTTGGCAGGGGTTGGATTGGATGGCCCACGAGGTTGCTTCCAACTCTATGATTCTATTATTCTAGTGTTACTCTATAGCACTATGGCGCTGAGATTCTTTTTAAAAATAACTTCATTTTGCCACACATCATTTTTGGCCCCTGATTTCCAAGCAATGAAAATATCTCAAATTTAAGTGTTGTCTTGCAGTTCATCTGGACATAACATAATGATAAGCTCTCTCACATAGATCTTAAATTACAGTTAAGACCCTTAAAGGAAATTAATTTAACATCTAATAAATTGGGCAGTGTTCCTGATGATATGAGGCAAAATCTGTGGATTAGTATTCTGCTCGTGTATTGAAGGCAGGCCAAGGTGAGGGATGCAAGTGAAGAAAAATCACTGCATTCTGCTAAAATGTGCTTTTATTCTGCATAGTCATGCAGCTACTTCTCTTCATAATTCTTTTGTGACATTTCAGACTAAGAGCTTCAAGCAAGATTTCTTCAAGGGCTTTATTTATACATTGTTTTGTCCAGTGTAATTCACCTCTTGGTTCTGAATGAAAATAATCTTTTTAAAGCTGCATGTGCAAAGGAAACACCTTCACTTCAGTTCCCAACTTTTTTTGACCAGGGACCACTTTGAAAAGGGGCCACTCTCCAAAATTAGTACCAAAAGGGTTATGGATCAGATTTTGTTCAACTTTAGATTTGGTTTGGTTATTTGGAGTGCTGATTCAGAAAACTGCAGTTGACAGAGGACATCAGCTCTAGTTTCTGATACAGAACATATGCCACCCAGTAGTCACTATCTGCTTGCACACAGAAAACCATATGTAATAACCTAGAGCTTATATGCTAGTAATAATCTTTCTTGGGTATTCAGCCTCTCCCCTCCAGACATCCCAGTTGCCTTAGCACTTATAAGAGAGTTTCACAAGTCCAGTTGCTCCCATTGCCACATGGTTTTGAGGCAATGGTGTAGTAATGCTGAGGCCACGGACCTCATTTTCATTCTTGTGGACCACAGGTTGGAAACCACTGATTTCAGGACAAGAACCATTTGTGAGGTTTATAGTCTTACCCCAGGGATGGAGAATGGTATATCCTTCTAGATTTTGTTGAAATGCAGTGACCATTGGTCCTAGCCAGCAGAGTCAAAGACAAAGAATGTCAGAAGGTAAAGTTCAGCAGCATATACAACAGGGATGAAAACAGTAGGCCTTCCCAATGTTGTTGAATTGCATTTTGGGTCTTCTAACTAGAGCAACTGGACATGACAAATTCAACATAGGTTGGAGAACGGTGGGACTCCCAGCCCAGATATTCAACATCTGGAAAGCTACAGTATTTTCATATCTATTTATAGGAATTGTATAATTATGTATGCTCTTTAATTGTATGTTGTAATTAAAATGAAAAGTCAGATTATTCAAATCTTCTGATTGAAGGAAATAATGGAGAAATGTTGCTGAACTAAAGACACATAACTTTTTAATCCAGTTCTATTTATTTTGAAGACTGACCTGAATGCTGACGGAATCCAAGAAAAGGGAATATTCTTAGCAACTTTGCAGTTCCTGCACTGATTATATAGGTACCTACTAGACTTCTTTGATCCCAAAAAAAGGAGGGTCAAAACTTGTTTCAGATGTAGGGGGCGCTGGTGGTTCAGACCTAAAGTCAATTCCGATTTTCACAGAAAAAAAAAAAGTTCAAAACTTTTCAAAATTTCGAAGACTTCCAAATCCTTTGTTAATGGTTTCAAAGTGTTATTTCCTGTTTCACTGGGTGGTATTTACTTTGAAAGTTGTTGTTTTATTCCAGAAGGGGAGGGAAAAGCAAAGGGAAGAAATCCATCCACTTTGGTTAAAACCACTGGGAAAGGAAAGGAATCCATCCAAACTGGTTTAAACTGACATTTTTCCTGCTGTTTTTCTCCCTTCCCTTCTCCTCTTTCCTTATCTCTCTTCCTTTCCCCTTTCGTTCTTTCCACCAAATCCCAGCCCATTCAGGAAAACATGGAGCCATTTTATTAGGTTCCCCGGGTATGTTGTTCCCTTGCAAAGAGGTGGTGTGGCACCTTTCCCACCCAAGCAGCCTGCCCTAGTCCCTCTGCCTTCACGTCCCCAGCTTGCAATGAGCCCACGAGGCACACGCGGCCCTCTTTAAAGGGCAATGGCTGCCGTGCTGAAACCCCGCCCCTCCTGAAGTGGTTTCCTCTGATTGGCTGGAGGCAAGCATCCCAGCATGCAAGCAGCTGCTTGTCTTCAAATGCTGATTCATTTCCGATTCACTTCCTGGATCAGAAAAAAGATGGCGACAGTGGCTTCGAAATGGCAAGGCTACTTCCAAGTTCCCAAATCACTTCAAAATCACTTCAAAAAGGGATTTATTCTGATTTTAATTCGAATAACGAAGATTCGGAATGAACGTACCCATGCCTAGTACCTACCTGTATTCTGTGCCAAATGTTGCCATGCCGGTAGCAATGGTTCATATTTTTGTCATGTGCCTTCTATGAATTAAAACACACCAATTATTTTGCCCCATAGCCAATAATTTTGGGGAATATTCCTGTCAACATATCTGGCCCTTCCATTAGGCAGAGTAAGACGGCTGCCTTGAGCAGAAGATATTGATAACAAGAAAGAGCAGCAAGCTGACTCTGAATTTGTCATTATACTATTTTTACACTTGAATGGCCAGAGGAGCTTGTGGAAGCATCTGTTTCACATGCCAAAATAATGGTCTTGGGTACTATATTATCTGAACTGGGTGAGTGAGACACACAGTTTTCTACCAAAAGCAGCTTATGAGAAATCATATAACTATGCTTAAACTTGCATTTCCAGCCATGCTTTTTAGTTATGAGGGGAGCCTTCCTGCACCCAATTAGTCACCCATTCCCAATTTTATGGGCTTTTAAAAAAGTGTCTCCAGATGATAATGAAATGTAGCTTGTGTTTTGCATGAATGTTTGTACTGCTGTTTAAGTTGAAGTCAATATGTGTTAGTTTAATAAAACTCACATTTATAGGATTCAAACCGTTTGTGTCAATATTTCATAATTTCAGCTTTTACTTTACCTAAACACTAGATCGAAGGAGGTCTGTGTATGATGCCTTCTGATGAATTCCATCTTGTTTAGATGGTTAAAGCTCAGGCATTCTCAGTAGTGGCATCAGGATTAACAGTGCTCCAAAGGTGGCTAAGAACTGCAGTCCTAATTTCCAGCTGTGTTGGCTGTGGGATTCTAATAAACACAAATCAGTGACCTTTCCAAGCTCTGTCTAGGACACCAAAGTTAAGAATGCCTACTTGTACTGTATTCCAGGACTTGTAATTTGGGAGCAGTTGTAGAGGATGTTGAGTACTGATGGCCACAGAGCTGTCTAGAAATTAGTTAGAGTTTACTTGTTAGTAGTCTAGGACTTGTAATTTGAGAGAGTGAGGGCTGTTGAGCTCTGTCATGGGCCCCATCTACACTGATAATTTAATACAGTTTGAAGATAGGTAGCTTCAATTTGCAGCAGTCAGACAACACACTGCCACAAAAGCACATTAAAGAAAGCTCTTAATGCACATTAGTGCTTTGTGGTTTGAGCAATCACCATCCAGGATTTCCTATGTAATCATTTGTACAGTGAAATAACTTTCCTAAATATTGTTTTGAAACTGCAAGATGGGATCATGAACAGGAGAATACTGCTAATTCAAGATTCCATGATTTATCATTTGGGAGCAGCTATTTATGGATGTTGAGCTGAGTAGATAACTGTAATGCTGTCTAGCAATTAAGTGCTGAAAACCTTTGCTTTTCCCCAGGGCTAGCCCCACACTACGGTGTAGAATTAATGTATTTGATGCCACTTTAACTTCCATAGCCCAATGCTACAGCATCATGGAAGTTGTAGTTTGGTTCAACACCAGCACTTTTTGGCAAAGAAGGCCAAAGGCTTTGTAAAACTATAATTCCCATGATATGATAGCATTGAGTTATGACAGTTAAAGTGGTGTCAACATTCCTTAATTCTACAGTGTAGGCACACTGAAATTTTTCCTGCACTTCTCCACAACACAGAAAAAAGAGCTTGTTTGGGGAGATAAAGTCCAACAATTGGATAACTCTTTTAAAGTATAAATAAAACACAAAATGAATTCATCACAGGTACTGCTGAAAGCTTTCATGGGCGGAACCACTGTGTTGTTGTAGGTTTTTCGGGCTGTATGGCCATGTTCTAGAAGCATTTTCTCCTGATGTCTTGCCTGCATCTATGGCAGGCAACCTCTGAGAATGCCTGCCATAGATGCAGGCAAAACATCAGGAGAAAATGCTTCTAGAACATGGCCATACAGCCCGAAAAACCTACACAACCCAATTCATCACATATCTGACCTGGAAGCTAGGTGGGTTTGTGTTACTAATTGGTAAATGAGATGAGAAAAATTAGCCATAGATGATTAATATACAAAGTTTAATGTATTTTATTTTCATTTTAAACAAAAAAAGACTTGAAACTACAAATGTGATCTAATGTAATAATAGCCTTCTCCTAAAGTTGTGTTTACTACCATAGTTTAACAAGGTGAATTTACATGGCTAAGTTCCCCTTTGAAATCTAAAATGATGCAGAAAGAGCTGCAGGTCACCTTTATATAGGCTGAATGCCAGGCACACAGTCTTCTTATGTAATTCATTTCACATTTAAATGCATGATGTGGGAGATGAGCCATAAAAAGTTCTTGCAAATTGAAATTTAAACTTAGCCAATGTACAGTAGGCTTCAAAACTCAGCAAGAGAGGAAGACTGGATTAGCTAAAGCACAGTTTTTGACAAATGTTTAGATACTTATAATCTCTATCATTAAGAGCCCTCAAATTCAATATTCTGTCCATGAAAGAAGAATCTTTGGAAAGCCAATAACTAGAGATCAAATCACAAAATCTTTCCCACTGCAAATTTCCAGCATCTGCTACACAGTCCCTAAAATGGTTAATAATTCCTAATAACCTTTAAAAATATATAATTTAAGGTACTCTGGCCAATGAGACTTCTATTGCTGATCTCCTGTGTTTGGTGACTCATTCAATAACTGTTTAAATGTGTCTACACTATTTGCTACTAAGTAGGGACATTATTACATGATGTCATTATCCTAAACTAATGTGATCAGCAAAATTGGAATGACGATAGTCCCTATTGCACCTAGAAGTGATATGCTACTACAACACTTCCATGACTGCATATCCAGCATGGGCATAACTCCACTGCTCTACAGGTCTGCCACTATAGCATTTTCTTATTTCAATAAATTTATTTATTTATTTATTTATTTTATTTCTGGCATTTTTCCCCGCTCTTCTCAACCCCCCCGGGGGGGGGGGGCGGGACCTCAGAGCGGCTTCCAAAAAGGCACAATTCGATGCCCACACAATAAAACACAGTATAAAACACAGTATAAAACCCTCAAGCATTCAACAATAAAGATTCTTTGCAATCAATTAAGTAGTTTATTTTTTTAAAAACTCTCTAAATTGTTAACTGCTGTGAGGGAAGAATGGGAGAAGGCAGTCCCTCCCCTTGACACTACTTCTGTGTCAGCATGTTGGCACAGAAACAGTTGCAGACAATCATACCGGGTAGGTTGCAGTACTGTGACACAACAAGAGGCTATTGAACAGTTTTGCCCATCAAAAGCAGAAGATAAGTTTTTAGGGGGAGGTGGCAGACTGACAAGTTGAATTCAGCATTGTGTGATAGGAACTGTCTCTGTGTTGGTTTACCATCTGTGTGCAATAAAATCTTGAAGAATTGCAGCCATGTAGTCCTAACTCATCTTTAGTGTCTTCAATGTTTATTTTCCACTGCAAAATAGGATAATAAGGAGGCACATGGATGGGAACAGTTTGCTGTAATATTAGTATTCTGTGCATCTGCCTTGCATCTATGTGAGTGTATACCTGCATTACACAAGCAGAATGTAGAAACTGAGCCATTATATCATTGTGTGGATTCTTGGGCAAAGCTCTGTCCAAGTATTTTGGAGGCATTACTACTGGCTATTTTCCTGCCATTCACATTTATTTGGCTCCAACCCATACCGTCTGGGCATATATCCACAGTATCAAGGGGTTTGTACCAATAGCTGACAATGCCGCATGTCTGTGTTGTATGATAACTTTGTAATCATTTTGGCTGAAAAATCTGCAGAGGATCAAAGGTTGTGTCTTCTATTTCTGCCTATCCATGACAATTAAATGCACTTGAAATGATTCTCAATAATTATTGGTCTGCTCTTTGAGCTAAGTATGAATTTTCTTATGATCATTGCTGATTCAATATTTATGATGACACACAAGGGCTTGTGGTGCGATTTAACTTCAATCATGAACTAAAAAACATATCCAAAAATAGTCTCCTGGTCTTTGTTTCTGCTTTACTCAGCAGCTAAACATATTTCTTACTAGAGTTTCTTCCAAAAGGCATATTTCAATTTGCTCTTGGCTACTGATTACCACTAGCCTCCCTCTGTGTGGATCATATATGTGGAAGTCATGTACAGAACAGGGTCAATGACTACATTTCTAGATGACCTCCAAGGTCCCTTACAACTTTTTCATTCTCAGGCAATGGTATTTGATTGCCATTTGATACTTCACATATGAAATGGTAACTTCATTTTCATAGACTGTGGGTTTCTCCTAGTGAAAAGTCATGGCCTTGGTCACCCTAGCTAACGAGCTCCAAGGCAGAGGTAATATTAGAATTAACAACAAAATGAGGCACTATAGCATGTATGTATTGTCTAAATCACTGCTTCTTAAACTGAGGTCCTGATCCCAAAGGGGGTCCCAGTAGTTCAGTGTTCAGAAAGTTTTTTCTGAACATATATTATGACCTCATCACATGTGCTTTCAGCCCCATCCTAGGATGCTACCAAGATGCAGACAGGACGGAGCCCATCAGAGTCCATCACATGATGCAGGGTTACTTCTGGTAGAGCTCTGTGCTGGCTCTAGGTACACTGTGTCTTGGCAGCATGCTAAGTGTCTGTTCTCAGAACATGGGTGACTACTTGAGTACTAGAGTAATCTGGGAACAATGTGGGATCATGTTGGGGCCAGATGGATTTCAGCATGGGTTAGTACTGGGGCAGTGCAGAGTGCAGCTCAACAATTTACCCTGCTAACTGATGAATTTGCCATGCTGCCCCATGGACCTCCATGTGATGAGGTCCTTAGTGGCATCGCAAATCTGTTGTGCACTGTTTACAGTGGTCTCTGCAGAGAAAATCAACCTGTTTGGTAAGCATTGCAAATGCTGGTGTGTTATCAGTAAATGATTGCTTTTTATATACCTATTTTTACGGGGTCATTTCATAATTTCTCAGGCCAAAAGGGGTCCTGAGTGGAAAAGTTAAAGAAGCCTTGGTCTAAATAATACACCATTCCTGTTCATGGTCAATAACAGGTGAAGTTTCCTGGTGTTTCAGAGTGTAAGTGAGCACTGAAAGCCCTTAACATCACCTGTTGACATGGAAGATGTTATATTTAACACCCATGCTTAATAAGTCTGTTAGAAAGTTAAGGTACAGTTTCCCAAATGAGAACACCTAAGAATACAGGAACCTGTGTGTGAGAGAGATCATCTTACTAAAAATCTAAGGGTGTGAAACATCTTAGAAGAGGGATGGGAATCCTGTGGCTCTCTAGGTTTGTTGGACCCGTCAGCCAGTCAGGATGACCAATGATAAGGAATGCTGGATATCGCAATCAGGCGACAGGGAAGCTTTAGTCTAAACTTTGTTAGACTAAATCACTTTCTTTAGAAGGCACAAACCACTTCCTTAGTCTTTATGCATTTCAACAGTTTCATTCAGATTATTCTGGCAGTGTCTTAATACTGTCTAGGCAAATATTAATTTCACCTTGGACTATTTGTAAGATTGATTCCTTTTAGAGACAGCAGAGATTCAAATCCTCTCTCTTTTCCCCTCTCTTCTGAAAAGTTATTGTAGTTATGTAGTTATTAGTACTTACGAGTACTTATTAGGAATCCTATTTCAAGTTTCAATTATGTATTTGAAGTTACAAGAAAAAAATCACATTCCTTTTTCATAGTATGAAAAGAAAAAAGTATTGACTGGCACTTAAATTGCGTCCTTCTTAATAATTAATTTTCCAGTCTTACTTCCTCTTAGGTTCCTTTCAAATGCTTCCTAAATCTAGGGTAATAATGGTATAATTGGTATTAATGGTATAGTACCTACTTCCACATTATCTTGACTTCCATTCACTAATGTAATTCTCTTTGAACTCCAAGCACTTCAAGTAAATCTCAACTGAGACATCTCTCTTCCAGTAACCAAGACTGTGGATAATATTCAATTAACCCTCTCCTTATATTCCTAGATCAATGAAATATATTTCACTGTAAAACTCTGTTGGCCCACAAATAACCTGTTCCCACTTGTAATTAGTCTGTGATGTGAATTTCACAACCAGTATAAGTCTCGGTTAGAAGCCCACATAAAGACTGTTAAAACTTGGATGAGAAGCCCAAATTAGAATATATAGTATGTGAACTAAAATTTGCTAAATACTATGTCTAAAAAATTTCATTGCAACATTTTTTTGCTATGTATCTATTTACATATATCTCCATCCAATAAAATATGCTTCCTTAGGCATTTTCTAGATCCTACAGCCCCAACTCTATAATACCCTTCCATTGGAAGTCATTTATTCAATAGTTTGGTAATTGTAATAAGTCTGGGAATGCATCTCCCATGAATATGGAGGTCATATTCCATATTCATGCATTTTAAATAATTCAACAGAAATCCAAACCCAGATGAATGTCCAAATTGTGGAATCTTGGAATGGTTTGACTGAACTTCAGCTTTATCGTCTGCTAATTTACTTGAAAGTATCATTGAGTTTCACATGTCTATATATTTAAACACATTCAAAAGCACTTTAATTTTGACATTCGCTTTTGCACTGGCCACATTTCTTAAAATGGCAGATCTAGGTTGGGATTGTTGCCTACCTCATTAATTGTTCACAAGGATTATGGAAATAGCTTATTTGTGTGAGTCCAATAGTGCATTAATTTGTTCACAAGCAGCACAAAATCCCATATGTCCCAGATACATATGGGAAAAAACCAGAGGAATAAAAAGCAATCAAATATCCGGCTCACTGCTGTTGATTTGTTGTTGTGTGACTTCAAGTTATTTCTGATTCACAGCAACTGAGCAGGAATTTAACCATTCAGAGTTGTAGTAAAGCACAAACTACTGTATTATGCTGGCCCTCACTTTGGGTTGACTAGGATTCCCAATTGTGCCCAGTCAGTTGAGGAATAGTGATAAGTGGCTACCATCTTCCCAAATTGTGTGCTTGTCTTTCCTGGGACCAACATGGCTTGTGGAGGATTGCTTAATGGCTTTTCTCCGGCTGGTCAATCAGATACTGAGCTGAGCTGGTCTGCTGTAGAGGAAAGGAACATAGTAAGTGCCTCTAAAAAAGAAAATATTTAGTCTGGAATGTTGTCTAAACAGAAAAAAACATTGTTTGCCAAGCCCTTAGTATGTGATCTGCAAAGGTTATTTGCCCTCCAACCCCCTGAACAAAAGAGACGAGACACAAAATATTGGGTTCAAATTGAGCAACTTTTATTTAAAGTTACCTATTTAAATTTCCTTAATTCTAACTCATAGGGTGTCAGGAATCAAGGTGTATCCCAGCCGAGGTATCATCTCCCACCGGCTAACGATATCAATTTTTGGGCGAAACACCTGGATTCCCTGATAATCCAACCAGGGCAACCCTTTAAGGGGAATGAATGAGAGGTCTGTTCTCAAGATCATGAGATCAGCCTCTTCCATTCCAGGGCCATTTCAGTTTATTCACCCCTCACCTTGAACTTTAAGGTGAGTGTTTAACTTAATGGCCCTCACCCCTGAAGGAGGTGCCTTAGGTGCACACCGACTATGGAATTTCCCTAGCTATTTTCCGCTAAGCCTATTTAAGTACATTCCACTCCCCTTACTAGCCCCTACTACGCAAAGGGGTAGGCAAAAAACTCCCCTCCACAGTTAAGATGGCAGGGGAGGAAATTCCTCACCCGATCCTCTTAGTTAAAGAGCAATCAAAAATCTTTACTGCTAATGGGCGGGAGTGGTGGGTCGACGTCCGAGCTCAGAATGAGCTCTGAGGGGGCTGGCCTTCCCCAGTAAGGCCACGCCCCCTGCCTCCTATAGGTTCAACACTGAACCTCCTCTTTTCCTGGTGGAGGGGGGCAAATTCCTCTCTCTCCTGGCTTCGGAATGGTCCATCCTCCACGCCACTGAGAAAGCTTACCAAGACTTTATTGAATTCAATTGAGGAAGCCCATCTTAAAGCCTCTGAAGAAGTCCATAGGATGAAACGGCCTCCCGCCGGCTTGGGGGTGAGCTCTTGCCGTCAGGCAACCCCCTCTCTGTCTCTCTCACCCTGGAGACACGAGCAAGGGGCAGCTTTTCCCTCCGCTGCACTGTCAGCTTGTATTTCCCTATAGACGCTCACTCCACTCTACTGAACTACGAAGACCAGAAATCCCCGCGGCTAGCCATTGTAGCTACGCCGTGTCGAGTGTTATAACCGCCCACATAGCGTCTCTTCCTGACTACAGGGACCAGCTCTCCTTGCAGTTCTGACGTAGACGAACTGACGCATGCGCACTGCATACTCAAGGCGACTTCAGCGGTCCCTGAGTCCACAGTCCGCCACGGACTTTTTTCCTTTTTCCTTGTCATACTTTACAAGGAGGAGGATGTGATAAGATATTATTTTCTCACCCATTGACTTATGATTTATTGGATCTTGACTACATTGTATGACTATTACTCTAATGTGTAAAAATAGATGCCATTTCTCAATGCTATTCTTACCACTGTGTTATAATCACTGTACCTATTCATGTTTAACCAATGTGTTCTAACCATTGTACTTATACATGATAGATTCCATTGTGAACTTTATACCATTATTGTGTACCAGTGAATACATATTATTTTTGATACTAATTGCTTATCTTTTGTTACTGATAGTGACATACTGTTCACCTGATTTGCTTCAGCCCTTACCTTGCTAGCCCAGTTCATATCTTTGCCAATAATCATCTCATACACCCCCAAGGTATTTAGTCGGCTCTGGCAAGTTGAGGCTGCTGTTTGATGCTTTGTTCTATGTTGACATAATTTATTTGATAGGTTATGTTTTATCTTAATTTTAGATGTTAAGTTGTAATTTGTTTTTATATGCTGGGTTTTTTTCTCTATTGTGTATGTATTGGTTGTTGTATTCAGGCATTCAATCTTGCCTTTTTGTGATTAGAATCTGTCCTGACTCCCTTTGAGGAGATAAGGTGGAAGATAAATAAAGTTTTAAAAAACTTTTTAAAAGCTATCACTGAGAATGTTCTGAGTGTCATCAGAAAAATGAGTGAAAATTGATAGGACAGCCAAATCAGTGTAGAGAGGATTGCTAATGGCTCCCCAGGGTTTCAGACATCCTACCATCCAAATTCTAGAGATACTAGGAATGAAACATGGGACCTTTTATATGGAAGCTTATACTATTAAGGTATGCACCTCACCTATTCAGAAGTAGTACAGTGTCCCCTCACTATTTCACGGTTCACTTCATGGTGGACTCGCTGTTTCATGGATTTTGAAAATATTAAATAAAAATATAAAATATAAATATTTATGCCCAGAGGAGGCCAGGAACCCCGGAAGTGCAGCAGCCTGAAGCACAGCAGGGAAGGCTTGCCCCCCCCCCCGGCCTCCACAGACCGAGGAATTGCGGTGGCCTGAGAAGGCCTGGCTGCCTGGCCTGCTGCTGCCTGCATGGCTCCGGAGGCTCTGTCAGGGTCTGCTGAGGCCAGGGAGACAGCAGGCACCCTCAGGATGGGCCAGGAGGCAAATAAGGAAGCATGGGTAAGAAAATAATATATAAAATATATAAAATAATGTATAAATATTACAATTAATATAGTGTCCCTACTTTGTGGATTTTCACTTATTGCGGGTGGTCCTGGGATGGAACTCCCGCAATAAGTGAGGGAACACTGTATATTCTAATCATCTTATTTCTTTTGAAATTGTGCTTTAGAAGTAGTTTAGTTTAAAACCATTTTGCTGCCCTATCAAATTTCATTCTGTTTCTGATAGAGTGAAATTTGATAGCAAATAAAATTATGGCAATTAATCATTTTGAGATTATTCCAGGATGGTCATGCTTTTGAAATTCAGTGACCTTTTCAAGTATATACTACTCTCGCAAATATTTTGTCACAAAGATAGCTTTAGATGACTTGCATCTTTATATTTACTCTACTCTGCATAAGATGAAGCCTCAGTTAAACCGTGAGAAGCAAAAGTAAATGTGAATATAAAAGGATTGTTTTTTATGCATCGCTAAGGATGTCGAGATAAAAATGCATACATCTAGAAAACTGGAGTAATTAGTTTGGACACACACACACACACCAGGTTCAAGGACTTCACCTTCCAGGGATGCTTAAAAATAAGAATAAAAACAACCACCCAACAAGGAAAGAAACTAATCTTCTTAACTATATCCATGGCCTCTCAGCCTCCCGACCATGATATTAAGCCCATTGCTTTGAAAGATCAACTCCAAGGAGCACTGAAGTATGACATAATATGGGATATCGGAAATTTCAATTTCTAGCAGGCTACTTTATATGGTCATATTTCAGTGCTGTCTCTAGCTCAATTCAAGGCTAAACCAATAATGACAGGCATACTTAAGTAGGGGTAAGGGCCATTTAATTCAGTAGGATTTATGCAACTTTAAAAATTTTCATTTGGGCCCATCTGGAAGGGGGGGGGGGAAGCTGTAGAGACTATCAAAACTTTCCAGTTCTTTTTGTTTTTATTTTGCATGCATATTCCTAGGTTTGCAGCCAAATTTTTTATTGAAAGATCCCACATTGTCCTCATTTTCTCTCCCCTATGTCTTTCCGCCTCCCCCCCTCCATGGACCATTGACTCAGGTGCTACCAACAGTCTAGAACAGCTCTAGTCATACATCTCAAAAAGGATTTGGAAAGAGAATTCAAGGAAAAAGGAATAGTGAAATTAAAAGATTGGGAATCAACGATGGAAAATATAGATGAGATAAAGGACCAGCTATCAGGTGGGAATACTGGATGGTATAAAGTTCTACAACTTGAAAGATGGTTAAGGGAAATAAGAAAGAAATATCAAGGAGATAGAGAACTTACCAAATTTGAAGAAACGATTAACCAAAGGGGAGTAAAGAAGGAAATGAAAGAACAAAAGGTATAACAAGTGATATCTACAAAATGCTGTTGGAGGGAGCCCAGGAGCAGGACCACCTCAAAACTGGAAAGAAATGTGGAACATGCATATATTAAAAAATATGTCAATAAGAATAAAAGAGAATTATTACAAAGTGGTGTGGAGATGGTATCTCACACCCATTAGACTAAATCAAATCGGCAAGAAACATTATAAGCAGTGCTGGAGGGGCTGTCAAGAAACTGGCACATATATACACATGTAATGGTCTTGTAAATATGTTCAAAAACTTTGGGGAAATGTATTTCAAGAAATAAGAAGAATCACCCAAACAGAGGTAACAGGAACACCGGAGATAGCACTGCTGTCATTTATTGATAATGTTAATATACCAAAAGAACTAAAAGAATTAATTGCCAACCTATTAACAGCAGCAAGTTTGTTAATAGCTAAAAAATGGAAAGAAGGAGGGGAATGTCAATTGAAAGAGTGGTATCGGGAGATTTGGGACATTGCAATAAATGATAAACTGACAGGAAATATAAAGGTTAAAAGAGGATTATTTTAAAAAGATGATTTTGGGAAGATTTGGGGAAAATTGATAGAATATGTATATATAGAAGGTAAAGGGACCAAACCTGTAATAGTAACAACTGATTTTGGAAATAAGTATTATAATTGGCTGGTCTGAGGTGAAGGGTCAGCACTGAGTGATTGGACAATATGTAATGAAGCCGAAGAATGAAATACTACAGGCACTAAGACATGCATGTTCTGTATAATTTGTTAAGGGGAAGTGTTAAGTATAACAATGTTTAATTACTGAATATGTTAAAACTACAATAAAATAAAAGCTTCAGATTGGAAAAAAAAGAACGTCTCTAGTACCAAGTTGAATCTGGCTTTTTACTAAACTTCTTCAAGGTCTTCATCAGAATCTGCCCTTATGCTTGCTTTCCATATCTGAACTGCTTTACCAGGATTTAAACTGTATTGTTTTCACTTGCAAACTTGTTTTATTTGTTTTTTCATCTTTTAAATTCCTCCTTACTGTTTAAAATTGCTTTAAGCCATTGTCTACTGACAATGAAATAGATGATGATGATGATGATGATGATGGTTCATTGGTTCAGTTAATGGGCACATAACAGAGAAGGGCTTTTAATTGCAGGAAGGGCTTCATACATCTGACTAAATAGGTATAATGAGACTGCTTTGAATTGCAGCCAAGATAGATCAGAACATCCCAGATTTGAGAGCCCTGATAATGGTCAAATGTTACTGAATGTAAATTTACTGTAAACGGGATTGCCAAATTCAGAACTGAAGTACATTTATATACCTTTAACTCTACAGAGATGACAGGAGAAAACCCACAGACATGTTCTCCAGATCCACCCATCCTTCTTCTCTGCTTGTGGTGTAGCCTACCTGGAGCCTTGATCAAGTGCATAAGGCTGGGGGAGGAGTGGGCGAACAAGCAGCGGAAGGGGAAGCAGTGGATGTTTTATTTTCTGCCCCAGGGAAATGTTTTCTCTGAATCTAAGTCACTGCTTAACTGGGTTGCCAAATGCTGATTTCAAAATTACTAAACAATAGATGGGGCACAGGAACAAAACATTCAGAATTTGATAAGATGGGGGTTCAACTTTGTAGAATCTCATTAGGTAGACACATACATAGCTCGAGTTCATTGAAGTTCTCTCATTCCCATCTAAAAGTTCGGTCTAGCCTGGTACAAGTACAGAAAGTTTTTCCTATGCAGAGATTAATTCATATGTTTCCATATTTTTCAAAAGTATGAATTTCATATGAAATTACCCAAATCATACTTATATGTATTCTTTGTTGAGTTCTGAAGTAGGAACAATGCTATTAAATCCATTATTTTACTTGTCATAAGTCACACCACAATTTCAGAAATGCATTGAATTTTCATCACAAATTGTGGCCATTTTCACCTTCTAATCATAGAATTACCAAATAATAGAATTGGAAGAAGCCACATGGGCCATTTAGTCCAAAGCTCTGCCATTCAGGAAAAGCATAATCAAAGTACCCCTGACAGATGGCCATCCAGCCTCTGTTTAAAAGCTTTCTAGAAAGAAACTTTCAACACACTCTGAGGCAGAGAGTTTCACTACTGAATAGCTCTTACAGTCAGGAAGTTCTTCCTAATGTTCAAGTGGAATCTTTTTTCTTATAGTTTAAACCCATTGCTCCAAGTCCTAGTTTACAGGGCAGCAGAAAACAAGTCTACTCCCTCTTCCTGATGACATCCTCTCACATATTCATACATGGCTACCATGTCATGTCTCTACAGACTAAACATACCCAGTTCTTAAGATGCTTCTCATAGGGCATGGTCTCCAGACCCTTGATCATTTTAGTTGCCCTCCTCTGGACACCTTCCAGCTTGTCAAAATCTCTTTTGAACTGTGGTGCCCACAATTAGACACAGTATTCCAGGTGAAGCCTGACCAAAACAGAATAGACTTCCCTTGATCTAGATACTATGCTTCTCTTAATGTAACCCAAAATCCCAATGGCTTTTTAAACTGCTGCATCACACTGTTGGCTCATGTCATGTCTAACTTGTTGTCAATGACGACTCTAAGATCTTTTTTTTTAACATGGACTGTTGTTAATCCAGGCATCATCAATCCTGTATCTTTGCATTTCTTTTTTTCCTACCTAAGTGTAGTATCTTAAATTGTTGAAATTCATTGTGTTAGTTTTGGCCCAGCTTTTGAAATTCTTAAAGTGTCATGTGAGAGGCAAGAGAAAAAAATAGATTAAATATAGTACAGACCTTGATGGAGCAGTTCTCACCCAGTTTTACCTTCAGATTTAACTCTGGTGGATCAAAGATTAATTAGATTGAAGTGAAATATAAAGGAAAGCTATTTATTAGAATGCCTTGGGTTTTCTTCAGACTCTACAGGGCACCTTGTTGGTGCAGTGGGTTAAACCATTGAGCTGCTGGACTTGCTGACCAAAAGGTTGGTGGCTCAAATCTGGGGAGCAGGGTGAGTTCCTGCTGTTAGGCCCAGCTTCTGCCAACCTAGCAGTGGAAAAAACATGCAAATGTGAGTTTATTCATAGGTATTTATTTTAAATAAATAATAAATATTTTAAATAAATAATATATGTTAATAGGTATCACTTCTGCGGGAAGGTAACAGTGCTCCATGCAGGCATGCTGGCCACATGACCTTGAAGGTGTATACGGACAATGACGGTTCTTCGGCTTAGAAATGGTGATGAGCATCACACCCTAGAGTCAGACACAAATAGACTCAATGCCAGGGGAAACCTTTACCTTTACCATTTAAAGGGACACCTGCCAAAATATAGGTTTATTAGTCAGCATCATCAAATGAAGTTGTCCCTCAACCATCCATGAACTCAACCATCCATGGCTGAAAATGTTCAAAGAAACGAAAAATCCAAAATGTAATCCTTGATTTTGCTGTTTCATATAAGGAACACCAAAATGCCATTGCATATAATAGGACTTGGCATCCATTGATTTTGGTATACATGGG
The DNA here is from genome assembly GCA_030556195.1 of Anolis apletophallus. Lineage (NCBI taxonomy): Eukaryota > Metazoa > Chordata > Lepidosauria > Squamata > Anolidae > Anolis > Anolis apletophallus. Next base: position 61,149,805 of record JARBWK010000006.1, on the reverse strand, counting down.
GAATCCTGGAACCAAATCTCAGCAAATACCAAAAGCCCACTGTAATGAGGTGATGATTGAAAGTCTTAAGTAAAAAGGTTTTAAATTATCTTCAGAGAATTAGCAACCTCTATTGAAATGCAGGTTTCTGACACATGAGGTAGTTTTTGAAATGCTTAGTTCTTCAACCTTGACTTCTGCTGAGGAAGTCTTGACAGTACAAGATGTTAAAGCTTGCCTCATAGTTAAAACTTGCAGTGGACATGAAAGAAAGGTCCTTTCTGTAGCAAGGAGGATGAAAATGTCTTGTCCTACTCTAGTGGGTGAATGATTTTTATGCAAGGGGTATGCTATGTTAAGAAGGATCTTGGATGCTGAGAATTTCAATCACTTTTACAACAAGGAATTGCAGCTTTGGGTTAGTCCCTTTGATCTTGGTTCAAACTGTAAAAGTTCTTGGAGGGGTTTTTTGTATTAATTTTTGTCTCTCTCACACACAGACAGAACTCATTTAAAATGAGGAACATGTCTCTTGGGAATTTTGGCTGGATTTAGGTATCACTATCTTTGGCACTTCACTCATTTGAACATAAGCTTATTCACCTCAGCCCAGCATTCTGTGGTTTCTCGAGAACCCTGACCTCAACAGAGTACCCGGGAAGATCCTGCCTATATGCAGTGTGGTTTTTCATGAATATGTTTGGAATAATATGTTTGCAATAAAGTGTATGTCGGCTCCTTGGTTTGGCAGGAGGAGGCAATTTGTTGATTTGCTAGCAACATGGTCATATTATCTTTCCAAGACATACCTTTGCTACCAAACACATTTCCATGGACAACGTAGATCTTGGCAGGTTGGAGGGAATTCAAGAATGCAGGAGGATGTGAAATAACCTAGAAGAAAAACCATTTGAAGAAAATGTATTTATTTAGTGGGATCCAAGCAAACCACTAAATAAAGCTCTAGTTGGGTGTGAGGTTGTATGCTGACTTAAAAAAATATTTAAAGAAGCCAGAAGCAGGTAGGAAAGGTGGTTTGTTCAATCCACTGAAGTAAATCCTGTAATGGTAGGTTTAAACTATGGGTTGATGGAATTAGGTTAGTCATTAATGTCCTAATTATAAGAACAGTTAAGCTGTGGATTGGTTACCTAGGGAACCTTCTCTTTCCCTGGACACATACAACAAAAGAATGAGTAAGACTTTGTCTGCAGCAATAATCTATGTGGAGGTAAGCATTGAAATACCCAACTGTCATAAGTAGATGGCAACTGCAGAAAGGAAATGTAAAGGTTAGGGGGGGGGGGTCCCTTCCAATCCCAGCTGCTGCTCTTAGTAAATGAGGGGTAGAGGTTATTCGGGCTTCAAGAAAGATGAGATATTATTGTACTAATAAAACAGGGGCCAGCATGGTGTAGTAGTTTGAGTGTTGGACTAAGATTTTGGATATCAGGATCTGAATCCCCATTTGACCATTAACCTACTGGTAGACTTTAGCAACTCACACACTCTCAGCTTCAGAGGAACTGCTTCTGAAAAAATCTTGCCAAGAAAAGTCTATAATAGGGTTGCCTTAGGGTTGTTATAGGTCAGATATAATTTGAAGGCAAAAAACAATGATAAAGAAAATGTTTACAAAGGCTCTTGGGATTTCAGCTTTATGGACTGTATTAAAATTACACAAAGCAGAATGACACAAGTTATTGTTATGGTTTCAGTCTTACAGAATGTTTAAAAGCAATACTTTTGGGTTGGAAAAATTAGTCATTTTGATAAACTTTACAAGCTTACTGGCATTGTCCCTGATGTGCAACGGGAAGTTGCTGCTAACTGTGACAGAAATAAGGTTGAACACTATGAAACCCATCCTCTATATGGCTATCAATCTCCTCTCAGTAGACTCAAACCAAGGGAAAGCTTCATGAGAACCACCACTCCTCTTAATGTCTCCCCAGCAACAGCAAGAATATCCCGGGTAGCTAAACCAGGATATCCCAATTGGATGGCCCCCGCGAGGGTCTGCTTCAAGGGAATAAATAAAAAGCAAGAATGGGCAACTTGGACTTGAACTGACTTAAAAGCAGAGTGAATAGATCAAAAGACAACCTGGCAAAATGGCACTACCTAGAAGAATCCTCCACCTTGTGCAACTGTGGAGCAGAACAAACACCTCCACATATGTATGCTTGTCCACAATGCCCTGGCTCATGCACAGAGGAAGAATTGTTTAAAGCTACTGACAATGCAGTCGCTGTTGTCCATTTTTGGTCAAAAATTATTTAACTACTTGTGTTCTCTCTATTTTATCAGTTTTATACTTATTTGTGCAATGTTTTTGACACTAAATAAATAAAAAGTCCTACAGAATCCTGGGATTTCTAGATTATGTCTTTAAGTTTTTTCTGATAGCAACCCTAAAGTGAACCTATCATGGGGTTTCTTGGTAAAATTTGTTCAGAGTGGGTTTGCCTTTGCCTTCCTCTGAAGCCAGGAGAGTTAGCACTCCCAATGTCACCTAGTGGATTTTGATGACTGAGATTCAAACTGTCTTCTCAAGAAATAATAATAAATAATAACATTTTATTTGTATACTGTCTTATCTCCCCAAGGGGACTCTGGGCGGTTTCCAACATATAAGGCAAAATTCAATTGCCAGAAAGAAAAACCATACAGACAAATTAAAATAAATATAAAACATAAAATCCTACTAACACATACATAAAAATTGTTAAACCCCAATTCCATTGTAGCTCTATCAGATGGGTTCAAAATGCCAATGGCCAGCATTAAAAATAGACATGGTAACTATAAAAGAGCTAGGCAAGGGAAAGAGCAACAGTGTATCATAGGGCTGAAGAAATGCATAAAGTGCAGAACAGAGTACTATCAGATGGCCTAGGGAAGGGTCTAGGCTAGGGACTAATCATTCTTGAAAACCTGCTGGAGCACCCAGGTTTTCAGGTCCCTATGGAAGGACAGTGCCTAATTTCTCTAGGGAGTGAGTTCTGAAGCCAGGGGGCCATCACCAAGAAGGCTTTTTCCCTTGTCCCCACCAACTGTGTCTGTGATGGTGGTGGTAGCAAGTGGAGGACCTCCCCGGCAGGTCTTAGAGCCCATGCCGGTTCATAGGTAGAAATGCAGCCATGAAGATAGGCAGGGACTGAACCATTTAGGGCTTTGTAGGTCATAACCTGCACCTTGAATTGGGACTACAACTTCTCCGGAGTTGTAGTCCAGCACTCAAGCCACTCAAAAGATTGCTTCTCCAAGATGATCACTGCTAATTATACTAGACAACACTGAAGCAGAGAGACATTTCATTTGATATAAATGAACAGTATAAAAATCTTATGAAAGCTGCAGCAGGATCATGTGGATGGAAGGTAAGAAAAAAAGTACTTAGAAAAGTATGAGAGACAACAAAATTCTCCAGACAGCATGGAGGTTGGAAGCTATCCCATTTGCGATTCTTTTAACAAGTATTTTTTCCCCAAGCTCTCTTAAAGATGGGAGCAATAGTAGCATTTCATTCTTTAGATTGCCATTAATACAAGAAAAATAAAGTAGTAATGGGAGTAGAATTTGATTTTAATTATAGCTTGGGTACCCAGTGATGCCTGGGTCATTTGAAAATAGGTAATTCGGTAAGAATAAACATGAAAGTCAGTTTGTTTTTTGGATGTTATGACTAGACACATTAGAAAATGCATAATGATATGGGTGGCTATAAGTCCCATTGTCCTTTGTCATTGCTTCCCAAACCCTGTGAGCATGGGTGGGCGTCATGGGGGGGGGGATATGTGTGCCAACTTCGATCCATATCCATAGCAGAAAGAGTGTGCAGTAGTCTCTTTATGGGGTGATGTTACTTTAAATCCCATCATATGGGGTCCAACCTCCCCCAAACCTCTCCAGGATGTAAAGTGGGTCATGGGAGAAGGGTTGCATCCCAAGTTTGGTAAAGGTCCATCATTTACCAATGATGGACCAATGTGGGGCTTGCAGTGGTTTGTGCAATTGGGAGCTAAAGTGGGCAAAGTTACTGCAAATCCCATCCTCTGTGGTCCATCCTCCCTGAAACAGTATCAGAATGTAAAGTGGGTCATGGGGGGTGTGTGTCTGTTTGCCAAGTTTGTTCCATATCCACGGCTGATGGAGTTTGCAGTAATCTTTGGATGTGGGTGAAGGGACTGCAAATCCCATTGTCCATAGTCCACACTCATCGAAACCTTACCAGGATGTAAAGAGGGTCATGGGGGGGGGGGGGTGTTTGCCAAGTTTGGTCCAGATCCATGGCATTTGGAGTTTCCAGTAGTTTCTGGATGTGGGCGAAGGGACTGCAAATCTCATCATTCATGGTCCATAATCTCCCAATCTGCACCAGGATGTAAAGTGGGTCATGGGGGTGTCCCAAGTTTGATCCAGGTCCTGCATTGTTGGGAGTCACAGTGGTCTGTGGAAGCAGGTAAAGGGATTGCAAATCCCGTCATCCATTGTCCACCCTCCCCCACATATCACCATGACATAAATTGTATCATGGGGCATATGTGTCCCAAGTATGGTCCAGGTCAGTCATTTGTGGGTTTGTAGTGAGGTTGAAGATACTGCAAATCCCATCATCCATGGACCATCTTCCCCCAAACCTCACTGCGGTGTAAAGTGTATCATGGTGGGACTGTTTCCCAAGTTTGGTTCAGGTCTGTCATTCGTGGGGGCTGCAGTGGTCTGTGGAAGTGGGTGAGCTGACTGCAAATCCCATTGTCCATGGTCCACATTCCCCCAAATTTAGCCAAGACATAACGTGGGTGATGTTGGATCTGTGTCTCAAGAGTTGTCCAGGTCTGTCATTGGTGGGGATCCCAGTGGTCTCTGGAAGTCGGAGCCCTGGCCAGAAAAATACATTGCCACCTATATGCATACACACATGCATGCAAACAAATACTGACTTTTATTAGATAGCTGGATAGAAAGATAAACAGACAGACAAATAGAAGATACTGTATATGGATATGCTTCGTCTTATTTCAATTAATCCTGTTAGGCAACAAAGAGTTCCTTTTTAGATAGACATTTTTCACTTATTTAATTAGGAAACACGGTCTCCCACTCATAGGGAAGGTGCAACACAACTGCAGCCTTCAAATGACAAGCTAATTTAATAGGCTGAAATTAGTTTTGAACCATCTGCTAAATATACTGTGGGTTTTAATCACACAATAAATATTTTGCAATCAAGTTGTGAAATAATTATTTCCCCCACCCTGCTTTAACTGCTTCATGTAAGGGTAATATGAAATAAATAAGTATCTGTTCCACCAAAAAATCTATAATTTATTGTAACATCCACTTGGTTTTTACTAAAGTTAAGACTATTCAAACTTTAACTCAGCAATTTTCTCCTTTTTTCGCAAAGCTTTTGAATCTTTGCAAAAGTTGAAGGCTGGGGGATAATGGATGATTCTTTAGTTTCTTTATATGCAGCTAAATCCTGTTCCTTTCAGCACTGACACCAGTATTCCAGCATTACAGTTAGGTAGAGCTTGGAAATATTTATTTTTAATCTATAAATCCTAGTTGTTTTAAGCCCAAATTGGCAATAACCATGCTGCTAAGGGATTCTTGGAACTCTAGTCCAAAATAGAACATTTCCAGATTCTGCTGCTATTACAGTCCAATCATTTCCAATGGTTGAAGAGGCAAATGTCCAAATCTCTCAGATTAGACAATAGTATTATGACCTTCTGTTATTCAGGATTCTTTTAACATCCAACTGGAACACAAGAAAAATTGGGATGAATGACAACTGAGAGTGCCCATCATTTGGCCACACTCAAGAGGGAATTATTGTTGTAATTTCCAATGATCACTGAAGCATTTTTTTTAGCATCAGCATCCTGTGCACATATTTGCATGCATTAATCTTTGGCCAATGTGATACTGTGTAATAGTCCCTCTACAGAAATGCAGGGTTGAAAGACATGCTCAAGAGGGATTTGTAAGAACGTGACCTCAATCCAGAGTTCATCTTATTCCAATTTTCCCATGTTGAAGTGTATACTCTAGGTTCTCCATTGTTTCTTGGCTTAAGAGCACAGGAAATGTGGAGAATTATGGGGCTTTTTAATCTTAGAGAAACCTCTATAGAAATCTCCCCAGGGAATTGTCTGGAGGGCCTAGAGATTCCTAGAGAAGTGTTCTCTGTAAGAATCTTTTAGTCCAGGGCTGTCCAACTTCTACCGGCCCAGGGGCCGGAATTCCGGTGACTTATGACCTGGGGGGCTGGGGCGGGGCCGATCGCGGGGGCGGGGCCGATCGTGGGGGTGGGGCCGATCGCGGGGGGGCAATTTCGCCACTTCTGGCGCCCGGCCGTGACGCTGTAAGGCAGGACGAAGCCAAGGGAAGCTCCCCTTAGCTTCTCCCTCCCTTCTACAGCATCACTCTCGGGTGCCAGAAGCGGGCGATTTCGGAACTTCTGGCGCCCGAGAGTGACCCTTTAGAAGGGAGGGCGAAGCCAAGGGAAGCTCCCCTTCACTCCTCCCTCACGGCGGCCGTGGATGGCGCTTGCACCACCGCACGCATGCACACTTTTTTGTGGGGGGGGGGGGGGGTTAAAAAAATTCTGGAATTTAAAAAAAATATTGCAAGAGGGTAGGGGGCCGTGTCCAAGGGGCTGGCGGGCCATGTATGGCTCGTGGGCCGCCTGTTGGACAGGCCCATTTTAGTCCATCAGGGTGACTATAAAGTTGTCCTGGAGGAGCTGCAGAGAACATATCAATCAAATCCATGAATGATAAAATCTGACAACATGGAGAACTAACTATACTTTGTAATTCTGATGTTGCCAAACAATTGAGGATGCTAAAGAGGCACATCTGAAAAATATAGCAAATATAGCAAGAATATCTGACGTCCCCCCTTTCCTTCAGCATTTCCCCTTCAATTAAAGGGGTGCTCTCCGATTCTCTCTCTCTGCATTCCCAATAAGTGAAAAGGGCAAGACAAGGAAGAGGAGGTGGCAAGGAGTCTTCCCAGGGGGATTGAAAGAGGCTATGGTAAGACCGCTGCTGAAGAAGCCGAATTTAGATCCTTCGGCTCCCTCCAATTACCGGCCAGTTTCCAACTTGCCTTTTTTAGGCAAGGTAATTGAGAGGGCAGCAGCGGATCAGCTGCAATGGTTCTTAGAAGACACAGCTGGATTCGATCCCTTCCAGTCCGGCTTCCGTATTGGGCATGGGACGGAGACCGTGCTTGTCGCCATTACAGACCAACTTCGCCGCCAGCTGGACCAGGGTGGATCAGCCCTGCTCGTCTTGTTAGATCTAACAGCAGTGTTTGACACGGTAGACCACGCATTGTTGACCCACCGTTTAGCCGGCTCCGGGGTTGGGGGGACCGTCCTTAAATGGGTGGCCTCCTTCCTCCGGGACTGGGGACAACGTGTGGAGGGGGGTGGGGAGGTCTCCGGGAGACTCCCACTTGACTGTGGGGTCCCCCAGGGGGCCATTCTCTCCCCCTTATTATTCAACGTTTATATGTGCCCCCTGGCCCAGCTGGCCTGCGACTTTGGTCTGGAGTGTTATCAGTATGCTGATGACACCCAGCTTCTGCTGAGAATGGACGGCAGGCCGGACACCGTACCCGATTGTTCCCACCAGTGCCTGGAGGCCGTGACTGGTTGGCTGCGGGCCAGCCGGCTGAAGGTGAATCCGTCGAAGACGGAGATCTTGTGGCCCGGTCGGCCTGGACTGGATGAGTGCCGGTTGCCTACCCTAGATGGTGAACGGCTTAACCTGTCACCTGTTGTTAAGAGCTTAGGTGTCCAACTGGACCTCCTGCTGACCATGGAGACCCAGGTCTCCGCGGCCAGCAGGGCGTCATTTTTTCACCTACGACAGGCTAGGCGACTGGCACCCTACCTATCCAGGGGCGACCTGGCCACGGTGATCCAAGCGACGGTCATCTCGAGACTGGATTACTGTAATGCCCTCTACGTTGGCCTTCCCTTGTCGCCAATTTGGAAACTCAAGCTGGTGCAAAATGCCACTGCTCGCTTGCTGGCGGGAATGTCAGTAAGGGAGCACATTACGCCCATCCTCCGGCAGTTGCACTGGCTACCCATTGAGTACTGAATTGCCTTCAAGGTGATGGTTTTAACCTTTAAGGCCTTGCACGGCCTAGGGCCTGCGTACCTGAGGACCACCTTGCCCGTACATTCCCCGAGATCACTCGTTCGGAGGAGTTGAACTTGCTCCTGGTACCATCGGTCTGCGCCTGTCACTTGTCAACAACCAGGCAAAGAGCCTTCTCTGTGGCAGTTTTGGCGCTCTGGAACTCCCTCCCGGACGACGCCCGAGCCATTACAGAGCTCATCCCGTTTCGCAGAGCTTGCAAGACCGCCCTTTTAAGACTAGCCTTTGATTAGGCAAACAAACCCAGCGTAATTTCTCCTGTAATCGGTACCCTGGCCCAGGGAATGCCATTGTATTTTATTTTATGTCTCGGGATGTGATGTTGCGTTTTATGTCTGTATTTTATTGTATGGCTGCATGGATGTCACATCCCAGCCTATTTTATATGCTGTTATCCGCCCCGAGCCTGCAGGGAGGAGCGGAATACAAGATGGAATAATAAATAAATAAATAATAAAAAAGAGGCAGGATTGGAAGTGGAAGCGTCTCCCCTCATTCCCTCTGCGATTTCCTTGCTCCTCTTCTGCATCCGGGCATTTCCTGCTGGGCTGCTCTAGCCCTGAGACATTACCTTGCCTTAATACTTTAGTCTCTGTTGTTAATATTCTATGTTTCCAGCACCGCATCAGATGGGTAACAGTAGGAGACTCCATATTATCCAACATTTTCATTTATCTGACATTCTGCTGGTCCATTTATGTCTGATAAGTGAAACTCTACTGTACTTCTAAAGCAGTATCCTTTTTTCCTAGTCTTTTAAACCTACATTTCCTTCTTGCTGTCACTTTCCAATCATGTAAGGAAAGGCAAATCTGAGGAGATAAAGCAACAACATCTACTATCTTTGTGTTTTTCATTTGACTAGTGCAGATTGGCATCAATGGGGGAATCAAGTGAGTGGGTGGGTGCTGAAAAAGAGGTGAGCCCAGTGTCTAGAACTAGCACTGGTTAGCATGGCTTTGATGCTGAAAACTGAGAAAGTATAAACAGAGATGTCAAAAACATATGATCCTGTTTCCCTTTCTGTGCTGTTATTTGGAGTATTGTAATATTCAGATTTCTAATCTTTAATCAATAAAACAAACTCTTTTATGCTCAGTAATCCTTGAATCAAAATCTTGTATCTTAAACTTGGATTTTCTTTTCCAGTGTGACCAGAGTCCAAGATTACAAAATGAAAGAAAATAGAAACAGCAACGTAGGGGATAAAATTATTCATTGTAATCTATTATGAAGTAGTATGGGTCACAGAGTTCAAGCTGGTAAGCTCCAGATTTGTCTGTAAATGTTCATAATTCTACATCTCCACATCAGAAATAAATTGTATCTTCCTGTATATATTATCCTGTATATAATGTTCAAATTAGAAAACCCAAAAGCTCCCTCATTTTATTGCTTCTGAAGTTCAACCTATAAATGTCATTGCTTCTTAATCCAAAATTTTACCTTGGCTCCTTGAGACATGTCTGCCTGTCTGACTGGCTTTCCTAGGAAGAGGGGAAGGAGACTGTAATATGGGAATGTTTGAGATGAAATCATAACACATATATGACCCTGCAGCTTCTAGTATCCCACTACCCTACAGTATACTGAGAAAGAAGCAGCAGGCCTACTTAGAAAGGTCAGAAGTAAATAAAGGTCTATCATTTGTGCCCACCCCCAAAATTTAATGCATTCCAAGCATGCATAGATTTATTTAAATTGTTTAGAACCATTCACCTAAGAGAAGTTTTCACAAACAGTATATCTAACACTACCATAGATTCCTTTAAACTTGACATTACATTTTGGCCCTCTACAGATAACATACATACCAAGTGCTTTGAAAAAGTGGTAGAGAGGGACTTCAATAAGCTAATCACTCACAGACAACCATTCCACTCTAATTTGTCTGATAATAATTTGGCTTTTTTGTTTTTATATGGTTTATATTATATGTACTATTTAACTGTATTAATTTGCCTTCTTTGACAAGGCTGAAGCCTTGAGAACCTTTTATCCTATGTTCTCAGGTGTTTCCTGTGTTGATCCCATTTCTGTGCTAATTGGACAGCTCTGCAGACCACAGGATGCTCTCATCTGTATTGTACAATGGACAGTGCATTTAATAATAATAACAATTACTTTATATTTATACCCTACTACCATCTCTGCAAAGGGGACTCAGGGCGGCTTACATGGGGGCAAGCCCAAATCACAGATAAAACAACAGCAATTAAAATTAGTCAAATAAAAACATCATATAGTACAAGAACAACGTAAAAGCAATATCATGGCTGAAAAGCACAATCGGAGCTGGGTCCGGGCTCAAGTAAGTGCAGTGAAATTCCTAAATAGAACCAGGGAAAGTACAAAATTCAAGTGTGCCAGTCTAGCGGGAGTACCTATGGCCATAAGGTGTTGAGATTAGTCGAGAATGGGCTGGCTTAAAGTGCAGGAGTTTAGATAGGGTCAAGCCAGTTCTCTGGTGAAGCTGCCCAATCAAAGGCACAATGGGGCATCCAAGTCCTTATGGAAGGTGGACAAGATGGGTGCTTGCTGATCTCCTTAGGGAGGGAGTTCCAGAGCTGAGAAGACCCACTCCCTTGTCCCACCAACCGTGCTTGGGACGGCAGTGGAAGCGAGAGAAGAGCCTTACCAGATGATCTTAGGATACATGTTGGTTCGTAGGGGTTGATGTGATTGTGAAGGTAGGCAGGTCCTGAACCGTTTAGGGCTTTGTAGGTAATTTAACCCTTCATCAGCCTGCCCTAATTTCTGGTTTCTGCTTCGACCAGTTGGGAAGTGGTAGATACTGCTTATGGCTCCCCGTCTACAATAACTAAGCTAGAGTGGGGCGTAACGGCTCACTGAATGTGCCTGAATGACTCACGGAGAGGACACTCACCGGATACCATGACAAGCACTTTAATCAGGATGCAATACAATTCAAAGACAGAACTGGCAAACAGTCACGAGGCTCAGCCTTAAATACACAGTTTCCCATTTGTCCATAAAAGCCCGGGAAAAGACTCTTGGCATAGCTCCCTTTTTGCGCCAAAGGCTCTAGCCGTTGTCCAAGGCCACAGGTGCTTATCTCAATGTTTCGTGGGAGGACAGGCAGGCTTTCTTTTCCCAGCTTATGCTTCTAAAAGCTGGTAAAATTGAATCCCGACAGTGGGGAAGGGGGGCTTCTAGGAGCTCCTGGAATCCAACACTGGACCTTACAACAATCCCTCATCCTCACTGTCAGACCTGACCAGAACATACAGGACACTATGCACTATTTGTCTTGGGCTCAAGGGAGTAGTGAGTTATTTGGATGATTTTCTTCTAATTGGAGGAGGGGCACTAGACAGTGTTGAGTCCTTATGAGTCAGTTCCATGACCTAATAAAAGGTAATTCTGGCAAAACAGAAGACAGAATCTAGCCTTCCAAGCCATAGAGACAATCCCTGGCAGTAGTACAGACAAGAAAAGCTTTTACAACTAGGGCAGTAGGTTGCTCATTTCTTACTTCATAAGAAGGTTACACTCAAAGAATTCCCAGAATTGGTGTGGCACTTAAAATCTGTCTATTAGATGGCAGGACGTTCATGCAGTGCCTGTGTGATGAGTTAATAGGCAGGCCATGCTACATGATTAGGATTACAATGGGGGTTAGGGAGGATTTTTCAGCAATTGGATAAATGTCTGAATAACTTTAATAGAATTCCAGTTTGGAAGAACCAATTTTAAAGTGAAAATACCCTTCAAATCTCTTCAGGCATAGCTGCTGAACTAAACTGAGGGTTTATTTCCAGGGCAGATGGTACGTCCATGAGCAGCTACAATCGTGGGCAGGCAATGACATTACTACCGAATTTCTTTCTCTCCTTGGTGGCCATCTGGATCTGCAGCACAGAAATCTCCTATTTCTCTGTCCTTTTCTGCCCATGGTAGAAATGGTGAATTTCCTGTCTTCCAAATCTCAAGGGTAATGTACTTAATAAAAGGTTTCATTCTAACATATATTTAATAAGATCTTCATGGAGCTCCATGAGGACAGGGTAGACAAATACATTACTGATGTTCTACCCTGCATGCAGATGGAGCATATCAGACAGTTAACACCAGATGCCAGGGCCCCTCCAAGATCTCTAGTAGTTGGAGAGATGAGGTAGATCTGAATATCACACTACTTTTGCAGAATTTTATAGCATTTTGATGTAGGGAGGACCTTCCTGATATGTGAGCTCTTCTTAGAACCAGGCCTGTAGCCAGGATTTTGATTGGGGGGGGGGGGGTGAGTCTGAGTGAGAGAGGATCTACCCTAGCAAACCTTTTATATCGTTATCCCAATATCCCCATGCATATGGGATATATTGAGAATGGTGATCAGATCATGATATGAATAAACATAGCAGTTTACATTATAAATATTATTTATTTACTTTCATTAACAAAATGATTAGAATACTTTTTGATTTTACAGCAACAGTCTTCTTTTCTTCTCCCCAGCCATTTTGTCAATTACTCTTTTTTTTGTTTTAAAAGTGATGTCCTGATGGATGGAAATCATTGCTAGCCCACTAAGTCTCTGGTCTGTCATTAAACTTCTAGATACACTTTTCACTCTTTTCATGCTTGAAAACGATATTTCCACACTGCATGTCATTACTGGTAGAGTAGCTAGCACAGTCAAAAGGAAATTTATTGACCAATAGTAGGTTTTGTCACACAGTTCCAACACTTTAAATACCTCAGTATCTTTCTTACTTGATGGTGTAATATTACACCACATTATGTACTCAGCCTTGACGGAAGGAAGTGCGGAGTCATTTTCAAAGTATTCTGACAGTTGTTCCATATGGTGAACTTTTGCTAGACCTGATAACCCAGGAAGGAGAACCTGGAAATGGGTTAAAATGTCTTCATTTCACATGAACCTTTCAGTAATGTTTTCTATGAGTGAATCGATACATGATATGAACACCGCAACTCTGAAATAATCTTCTACAGAATTAGTCCCTGGATTTGCCCAATGCACCTGTCTTGAACGTTGCCTTGGAATAGTCAAGTTGCTTTGAAATATTTTTCAGATGTTGTTTTTGCTAAGTCTAAGAGCTTTACAAAATGATCTTTTGCATCTGCTTGACACACTCCACTCCCAGCCACGAGCGTGGAGAGACTTCAATGCACAGACACGAAGCCCTGCCGAGTGCACAGGCATGAAGGCCTGCCAGACCTATTTTGGCCTCCGAATGGTCTGTGGTGTGGCAGCATTCTCTTTGGTGCCTGGGCTGTCAGCACACTCCCCTTCCTTTCCCAGCACCAAAAGCTAAAACCATGGGCACTGAAAAGGAAAGAGTGTGCCAAGGACGCCAGCGTGCTACGTACCAATATGACCTTCATGCGGACCACCCTGAGAATTGGGGGGGAGGGACTGAAGCCCCTCAAGCCCCCCCCCCCCCCCGGCTTCGGCATCATGTGCATCAAAGGTTTTTTGGGGATTGACACTATTATCTATTATGGCCATGTTGTCAGCCCTAAACTTCCTTTCTAAGAACTAAGAGAAAGGTAAACGTTTCCCCTGACATCATTAACTGTGTTGATGGAGGCAGGCTGACTCTGGTTGTGAGGGTGGGACAGGTAATCTCCATTTTCTGCTAAGATCCCTGCAACTAGCCAGCATTGTGCTGGACTAGATGGGCTGACCTTCAATGGCTCATGTTCTTAAGCTATGACTGCATGGAGTGGGACTAATCTCCATTTCTACAAGAGCCAGCATTGTCCCACAGAAGTCAGTACCTGACCTTCCCACACAAGATCTACTCATATGTGCATGTTTTCAAACTGCTAGGATGGCAAAAACTGAAGCTAACAGTGAGAACTCACCCCGCTCCCTGGATTCGAACTGCCAACTTTTTGGTCAGGAAGTTCAGCAGCTCAGTGGTTTAACCTGCTGCACCACCAGGGGACTCAAGAGCTAGAACCATACAAAACCCACTTGTGAATTTGAGATCCTGAAAATGTTGGAACGCTGAACTAGGGAGTGCGGTAAAATTTGGAAAACTGGGGAGAGCCAATTTCTCCAAACATCTTTTAGGTGTTGTTGCCATTATAGAGCGGAATATGTGAATCATGATATGAATGTTTTCCTTTTCATGCACAGACTTTTTTGGTTGTCTATGAAAACAATTGGTGGTAGCATCCAAAGGAGACCAGCTGGGTAGGTCACTGGAAAGGTACATATTGACTCACAGTACACAGCCAGGAATGCAGTTTTAGTACAGTGATGAGTCACTCCTCACTAAATTCCTGTTCTGGGCAATAAAGGTCTGGCAAATTGTGTTTGAAAGGGGTGAACTTTCCATATAGGACATCTCCAGCTTTTAACATAGACTTTTGCACTGGCTGACTCTTTCAGGCACTACAATACATGAGTTTTTAGGTCTTACATTCATTCTGTCTAGGTTTAGAATAAAGACCTCACCTCTTGCTTTGTATTTTCACACCAGGAAGTATATGGGAGATGGAAGCAAGTGCCTATTTTGATATATAGTATAGTTTATTGGGAAGTATACTATCATCACACTTTTCACTTTGGATGTCTAGTCTGTATTCCCTGCCTCAGCTGAACCTACACACCCTCAGTTTTGCATCCCTTTGGTTTAAAATGGTTTAGGAGTTCAAATGATAAATAAATTGAATAAAGTGATTATATTCAACCCACATATGAATGTGATCTCTTCATTTCCCCCTCTTTTGAATCAGCAAGAGCACCATTTAAAAGAAAGAGGTACTAAAATGTGCGTGGGAACCTATTCATTTGAATCAATACCAACAATTTGCTCAAACCAAATAAATGAGGATGCTCAGTGGACATCAAAAAACTACAGATGGAAGGAGGGATAAAAATTGAATGCAGAAGGAGAATCCAGTGGCATAAATCTTGAACAGCATTCCCTCCATATTGTAATAATTCATTGCAGATACCACTTGCCAAATCAAACAGATTTTAAGATTAATTTTGTAGAAGTGCTAACAGAAATGATTAATACAATAATAGATGAAGTAATAACCTCCTCTAAAAGCAAAATCACCCCAAAACTATTACTCCTCACAAACATATTATTTTCATATTCTGATGCTTATTAAACCATAAATAAATTGTGTCCCATCATTTTTACACGGCAGGTTGAGTTCAATGCAGCAATTTAAATTCAAGCTCAGTCTACTAGTTTAGCATAGAAATGTTCCTGAATTCTTTAAGTTTTTTGGTCACTTAGAAATTTCTGCTTGTTGTACTTCAGGCTTGCATATAAACTGCCAAATAAAAATAATCTGTTGATAGTGGATGAGTATTTTAGAACATTTGGGTCACTGAGGACTTATGTTAATAATAGGTTGTCAAGATGCAATTGTTTTCACATCTATTCATCTAGCTAATTTATTCAAGGGCACATATTAAAAAGAAAAAAACAAAATACAAAATGACAGCTATGCTCAATTTAGGGTTAGAAAAGATGCCTCTTTTTGTATTTATAGAACAACATCCTCAAATTACCAATAGTGTTACTTGAAATTGATGCTACCATGCTAGTGAATTTTCGCTGAATTGTAGTCTCTACGTCAATGGAGCTGTCTAAGGTGCTGAATAAACTCTCATAAAATCATAGAATAATAGAGTTGGAAGAGGCCACATGGGTCATCTGGTTCAACCCTTTGCTATGCAGGAAAAGCACAATCAAAGCACCCCTGTCAGATGGCCATCTAGCTTCTGTTTAAAAGCCTCCAAGGAAGGAGCTTCCATCATACTTCAGGACAGTGAGTTCCACTGCTGAACAGTTATTACAGTCAGGAAGTTCTTCCTAATGTTTAGGTGGCATCTCTTTTCCTGTAATTTGAACCCATTGCTCCGAGTCTTAAGTTTCCAGGGGAGTGGAAAACAAGCCTGTTCTCTCTTCCTTATGGCATTCTTTCAAATATTTAAACATAGCTATCATGTCTCGTCTCAACCTTCTCTTCTGCAGGCTAAACATACCCAGCTCTTTAAGATGCTCCTCATAGGGTCTGGTCTCCAGACATTTGATCATTTCAGTTGCCCTCCTCTTGACACCTTCCAGCTTGTCAATATCTCTTTTGAGCTGTGGTGTCCAAAATTGAACACAGTATTCCAGGTGAGGTAAAACCACACAAACTAAGTTCCTCATAAACTATGTAAAATACAAAACGGATTTACCATTTCATTTGGTGAATAGTGAAGAGATAGAGGGATCAATGTTCTTCACACATATATGGTGTGGAGACTATTCCTTAAACACTGAATCTAATAATGGCTGCTTATGCTGAACAGAATATTAAAATCAGATTATCTCAAGGATCATGCTCTCTACTAATAACCTTTTGAGAAGATATGTTTGACTGTCGGTTTTAATTTTTCCATTACTCTTTCTTCTTAAATTCAGATCTTTGAGATTTTTTTAAAGTTCACCTGCATTTTGTGCATATTAGTTTGAGTGTATGCGTTTATGTACATTTATCTCATATATATATATGAAAGCAACATACATGCATTTTAACATTATTTTCACCAATGCATTTGTGAGTGTGCTTTCCTGTAATACAGTATGATCCCCTTATCCACTGATTTGATACCCATGGTTTCTTTTTTGCCTGCTCCCCCACCCCCCATGTGTTTGTCAGCCTTTCCTAGTTCTGTCAGTCTAATTCTGTAGTATTCTTCTGCCCTAGTATATTTGAAATATAGCATTCAAAATGATGTATCCTTGTATATCACTCCACAAAAACTTGCTAAATGTTATAAAAACACCTCAAACAAATGTTGGAAATGTGATACCCAGAAAGATACGTTCTTCCACATGTGGTGGACATGCGAAGTAGCAAGAAAGTGCTGGAGAGAAAGTCAAGAGAAAATCCAAAAAAATGTTGGATATAAAAATCAAAATAGAACCAGAATATGTCCTTGTAGGAATGCTCAACATAGAAAAAGTGAAAACCAAAGAGAGACTCTTCAATTATCTGGGAATAGCAGCAAGAATAGTTTATGCCAGACACTAGAGAATAAAAGAAACATCTTTGATTGAACAATGGTTATTTAAAATAATGGAGATTATGAATATGGACAGACTAACTCAGTTGGCATTAAGGAAAGCCCAAAATTCAAATGGACTGGCAACCTATTAAATAATATTTGAAGTGTGAAAATATAAAAATAATAATATAAATCAAAGAAGATCAAAGGAAATAGTCATCTCACAAGATGTGAGGAGCAAAAGGGGATGTAGGAAATGAGAAGTTTTATTTTCGAAAGGACAACAAGAGCAACACTGTGAAGCAGAAAATAAAGTCAAAATATCCCTCTTAACTGATCACCTTCCCTTTTCTCTCTCTCACTCTTTTTCGTTCCTCCCCTTCTCCCCTTATGGTTTATCCCATTTACCGCCTGTTTTTTAATATAGTGAAAAATACCCATGTGTGTTATTAATAAAAAAAGTTTTTTTTAAAAAAAGAAATATAGCATTCAGATATCCACTTGGGTTTTTCAATCATATCCCTTGCAGATATGGAAGTTTTGCTGTATATGTATTTTTCTGTGCACATCTTGTCCCCTAATATTTACAATGTTGTGTTCATGTTATTTTCATCTAATAATCATAGAAACTAATGTATGTTAAAAAAAACATTCAATAACAAAAGCAAGGCAAGAATGAAGTATATAGGATATCTAATGTTTGTGTTCTGTATTGGTTTAAAAGTATGAACTTTCTTAAGTCTGTTTCAAGTTCCCTGTCCTTGCCATTTGGTACAGAATTCATTTGAAACAATATCTTCCACATTCCACAAAAGTGTATCCAATGTACATTTGGTAAAAGAAGCATTCTTGCTAATTATTTTTCTAAAATAACTACTAGCCATTTCCATATAAATTGTTACTTCTAAATACCTTTTGCCTTTTGTGTAGAGTATTCTCTACTCTGCAGAGCTATTTATTTATTTATTTATTTACAATATATATATATATATTCCGCCCCTCTCACCCCGCAGGTGACTCAGAGCGGATTACAATGTACATATGCATGGCAAACACACAGCATATATAGACAGATACACAAAGGCTATTTAACTTCCAGCTTTCATGAGGGTATTCTGGCCACCAGGAGAGCTGTCGCTTCACCATCCATTTGTGATGCTGATGGAGTACTTCCTCTTTTTTTGCTTGCTTGCTGGAGACTTTATGGTGTTGTAAATTACTTAAATTAGCCTCCCTGCATAAGCAGTACCTACTTGACAGATGCAACTCTCTTTCTGGCTGCAAAGGTCAACAGCAAGCTACACAATGGTCAGAAGCTCACTCCAACCCGGGCTGGCTTTGAACTCATGACCTTTCGGTCAGTAATGATCTTAATGCAGCTGACTCCCAGCCATCTGCACCACAGTCCCAGTGCAGTTACAGATGTTAATGGACTGCTTGCTTTATATCGCCACCCTGAGTCTCCTTTGGGCTGATATGGGTGCGTTAGAAATAGCGTAAATAAATAAATAAATGAATAAATAAATATTATCTCTCTCTAAATGGATGGATGCAAGAATGTACAGCAGTCTCGCTTATCCAACCTTCGTTCATCCAGCATTCTATATTATCCAACTCAGTCTGCCTCCTGCCCGGATCCACAGCTGTTTCAATACATTGTGAGGTTTTGCTGCAAAATTAATAAATACAGTAATTACTACATAATGTTATCATCTATTGAACTGCTTTTTCTGTTTGTTGCAAAACATGGTGTTTTGGTGCTTAAATAAATAAGTTGTAAAATCATAACATAATTTGATGTTTAATAGGCTTTTCCTTAATCACTTATTATTATCCAACATTTTTGTTTATCAAACATTTTGCTGGCCCATTTATTTGGATAAGCGAGACTCTACTGTATATGATTCCACAGTATCATAATTTTGTGGTCTTATTATTTTTAGAAAATGTAAGTAACAAGTAGGGGAAGGTGTTTATATCTCTGTTTGTATCAGAAAACATAACAGAAAACAATAACCTTCACACTTTTGGCCAGGAGATTTTCTTTTTTATCAAAGCGTTGAAAAGTTACTTTTCTAGAGGTCATATCTGAAAATTTCTCAGGCAACAAGGCCATGACACAGTCTAAATAATAATGTTTACACTCTCTTCTTTTTAACACCACTCTTTTTCCTGGTGTGGATGTGGAGCCAGCAGGTGTATGGAGCAGCAGCATAGCTAGATTTTAGGTTATAGTTATTTTACATTCAAAGAAAGGGAACTGAATATTTGCCTTTGAATATTCTTTTTTCATTATAGCAAGTCCCTCCCACCAGCTATAAAAATGGAATAACAATTCTCCAGGATATTGTAACTCCATGCATGACTATTTGCTAGATATTGTCTAGCTGCACAATGTAGATGGCAATTGTGGTTTGGGGCTTGTGTGTTAGTAGTTTTGAATCATAATGGAAGCAAAACTACAAATCAAATAACAATAACTCTTTATTATTATAAAATGAAGGTAGGAAACCTCCTCCTCTTTGCTTACCAAGTACAAGAAAAGAAAGGAAAGGAAAAGGAAATGCTATTATCCTGGCAGGATAAGCCATTTCTCGGTGTATGCAATTATAGAAATGATGTATTCTTTTTTATTTATTTCTGTTTTCCCCCCACAATGGCACCAATTGGTAGTTAATTATTTACTCTTTGTTTGCAAATGTTCTGTGCAACTGTAAACCACAGTAAATTAGCTGAGTTACAGAAGCAGCATTTTTTTTAATTATTAAAATTATGCCACAGGAAATGCAGTTTGCCTTCACATTTAATAGCTCCCCTATTGTCCTAGCAAGGGGAAAAAGTTTTCTTTCTCATTAGAGAAAGTGGCAACGCCGTTTTGTAATCTGCATCATGAGAATTAGATAAAGCAAAGTAGCCTTCTGACACTACAAAGCATGCCTCAACAATATTTGTTCTACAGGAAAAGCTAAACACATCTTCCTGTCTCAAAGGATATATCTGCAATGATTCAAATAAGACTCTACAACTCAGTTTTCTTATACAATGATTCAAATAATGTAGAAGTTAACTGGAAGTTTTTAGCCTGCAATACTTGACTAGGATCAGCCTGCTTATTTCTATTTATTACAAATATATCTCAAAATGGATTATGGAATCCCAGAGAAAAATACACACCCTAAAATCAAAAGAAATCCCAGGAAACCCTATCAAAATACTACATTTTGCATGCATATGCTAAAATATGAATGTGACTGAAGGTGAATAAACAAACAAACAAAAAAATGTGCCAGCTCATTCTCCACACTTTTTATCATTCTGTAACACAGAATCATTTGAGCAGTTTTACATTTAGTTAATTAAAATGTATTTCTCCCTTGCCCTAAGATTTCAGACTTTATAGTCTGTTGAAGTATCCTTACTGAGCATACTTTATCCAGAATTTCAAAATCTGAAAGACTCTAAAATCCATGTGGGCAGCAGAGATAGTGACACCTTTGCTTTCCAATAGTTCAATGTACACAAATTTTGTTTCATGTACAGAATTATTTAAAATAGTATGTATAAAGTTACTTTCAGGCTATGTGCATAAGGTGTCAATGCAATATAAATGAATTTCATATTTAGATTTTGATTCCATCTCCAAGTTATCTCATTAAAGTTCTTGCAACCTTGAGGAAAGATAGTCTGGATAGCCTACATCAGTGTTTTTCAACCTTTTTTGAGCCACGGCACACTTTTTACATTGATAAAATCCTGGGGCACACCACCAACCATAATGACACTTCTGTTAGAGTGTCACAAAATGACACTCTAACACAATAATACATATAGTTAATATGTTTTTAAATGTATTTATACACTCAGTGTGAAACCTGGGCCTGTTTCGATGAACACAACATAGATATCCTAGAGGACGCTACTTGGTTAGACCCCTTCCAGTCCGGCTTCCGTTCGGGGCATGGGACGGAGACGGTCCTGGTCTCCATCACAGCTAAGCTGCGGTGCCAGCTCGATCAGGGCGGATCGGCACTGCTCGTGTTATTGGACCTCATTGCAGCGTTCGATACTGTCAATTGACCCACCCCCTTGCCGGGGCCGGGGTGAGGGGGACGGTCTTAAATTGGCTGTCCTCCTTCCTCCGGAACCGCACGCGGTGAGTGAGGAGGGGCGGGGATGTCTCCGGGGGTTCCCCACTTTGCTGGGGGTTCCCCAGGGGGCAATCCTGTCCCCTCTATTATTTAACATCTATGTCTGACCACTTGCTCGGCTGGTCCGTAGTTTTGGGCTGGTGTGTCACCAATATGCTGATGACACCCAGCTCATTCTGAGGATAGAGGGCAGGCCTGGAACCGTGCCCGATAATGTCCATCTGTGCCTTGAAGCTGTTACTGGATAGCTGCAAGCCAGTAGGTTGAAGGTGAATCCAGCCAAGATGGAGATCCTGTGGTTGGGTCATCCGGGTGGGGTGGAGATCCAGCTTCCTCCCCTGGACGGCGTGACATTATGTCCGTTGTTGACAGTTAAAAGTCTTGGTGTCACTCTGGACTCTCGACTGACGATGGAGACGCAAATTTCCGCCGTCAATCGAGTTGCTTTCTTTCATCTCTGTCAGGCAAGGAAGCTGGCTCCCTACCTCTCCCACCACCACCTAGCCACAGTGGTCCAAGCCACGGTCATCTCGAGACTGGACTACTGTAATTCTCTCTATGTTGGCCTTCCTTTGTCGGTGATCCGGAAACTGAAGCTGGTCCAGAATGCGGCAGCTAGACTGTTGGCTGGCGTCGTGACGACCAGCCACATAACACCTGTCTTGCGGGAGCTGCACTGGTTACCAGTGGAACACCGGATCACCTTCAAAGTGCTGGTACTGACCTTTAAGGCCTTGAATGGTCTGGGGCCAGTGTACCTTAGGGACCGCCTTATCCCATACTGTCCCGCTAGACCACTACGTTCAGAGGTGGGTCAAATTCTAGAGGTGCCCGGTGTTAAAATATACCATCTGACGGCCACAAGGAGGGACTTCTCAATAATTGCCCCCACCCTGTGGAAAGCACTGCCTTCCAGAGTCCATGCCCTTACGGACTTAGTGGCATTCCGGAAGGTGTGCAAAACCCTCCTGTTTCGGCAGGCCTTTGGGTATTAATGCTGAGATTTGTAGGCTACTCCACCTCCTTGCATTGTGTATGCCGATGTAGTTACAAACACCTATGCCACCGACTTGCTGTGTATCGCACTTATTGTATTTTACTGTGTTTTTATGTGTTTATTCTGTTTTTATTCTGTTTTTAATCCTGAATTTTGGTGTAAGTCGCCCTGAGCCACCTGGGAGTGGTGACTCACAAATTTGAATAATAAATAAATAAAGAAATATCCTGGCAGGAATGGCAGAAAGACACAAACCTCCCACACAGAACTCTGAGTCCCCCCTCGGGGGTTGAGAAGAGCGGGGTAAAAATGCTGAAAATAAATAACCAAAAGAAAATGCTATAAGAGTTTGGTGGGCATTGACCTTGAGTTTTGGAATTGTAGTTCACCTATATCCAGAGAGCACTGTGGACTCAAACAATGTTGGATTAGGACCAAACTTGGCATGAATACTCAATAAGGCCAAATGTGAACACAGATGGAGGTTGGGGAAAATAGACATTGACATTTGGGAGTTACAGTTTCTAGGATTTATAGTTAACACACAATCAAAGAGCATCCTGAACTCGTGCAACAATGAAATTGAACCAAACTTGGCATATTGAACTCTCATTACCAACAGAAAGTACTGAAAGCGTTTGCTTGGGAATTGACCTTGAGTTTGGAAGTTGTAGTTCACCTACACCCAGAGAGCACTGTGGACTCAAACAATGTTATGTTATGTTGTTGTTTGTTTTCTATCCAGAATCACAATGTTGGACGGAGGCTCACCACTTTAAGGTCCTTAAAACTGGCATGGGAAAACTTCAGCCCTCTGGGTGCTTTGGACTTTAACTCCCACCATTCCTAACAGCCTAAGGCCCTTTCCTGCTTAAGAGGCTGGGGGGGGGGGGAGGAAAAGGGCCTGAGGCTGCTAGGAATGGTTGGAGTTGGAGTCCAAAACACCTGGAAGGTCCAAGTTTGCCCATGCCAGCTTTCGACAGAGACCTCTTCCTCCCCCTTCCCCTTCGCACCCTTTCTTTCCCCTCCTGCCGAACACTTACTTTTTCTTCTACACTGCTGCTTCTGCCACCATTCTGATCTGAGGGGGCAGCGTGAGCGTGTTCAGGAGGGGAGGGGGAGGGAGGAAGATGTGACCCGTGGGGGCGCTACTGCACAGACTCGCCCCAGAGCAGAGCGAGGCAAAGCAAGCAGAGCAAGGCTGGGAAGAAGGAAGCCCGAGTAGAGAAGAAAAGGTGTTCGGCAGGAAGGGGAAGAAAGGGTATTGGAGGTTCCAATTTCCCACGGCACACCTGATGATCGCTCACAGCACACTGGTTGGGAAAAACTGGCCTACATGACAGACCCCCAAACTTAAGGTCCTGCTATTAAATGTCAGATCTGTAAATGGTAAGACAACAGCCATCTTGGACTTGATCCTGGATGAAAAAGCGGATCTGGCCTGCATCACGAAGACCTGGTTGGATGAACTGGGTGGGGTCAATCTCACCCAGCTGTGTCCACCAGACTTCGGGGTACACCAACAGGCCAGGCCTGGGGAGTGGGGAGGCAGAGTTGTGGTGGTCTATCATGATTCCATCTCCCTGATCAGCTGTTCCGCAATCTTCTTGGTTTGAATGAGTCCACTTAAAAGTGGGTAACCGGGACAATTTGGGGATTCTTCTTGTGTACCAACCACCCTGCAGAACAGTGGTCTCTCTGCTAGGCCTTGCCGAGGTGGTTTCTAGTCTGTTGTTGGAGTCCCAGTGACTGGTAGTGCTGGGGGGCTTCAGCATCTATGTACAGTCCACCTTATCAGGAGCATCTCAACTTCATAGCTGCCATCATGACCATGGGATTGTCCCAAGTCATATCTGGACCCACCCATCAAGTGGTATACACTCTAGGCCTAGTCTTTGCTGTGGATGGGGGAAAAGTTGGTATGGAAGAGCAAAAAAATTGTCCATTGTCATGGGCTGACCATCATCTGATCAGTTTTAGACTAACCATAGCCTCCAACCTATGCAGGGGTGGTGGACTGATTAAAATGGTTCGAAAATAGGTCAGCAAATGTTGTATTACCTCTCTACAAATAGATGGTAAGGCCACATTTGGAGTACTGTGTACAATTCTGGTCTCCGCACCTTAAGAAGGATATAACGGAACTAGAAAAGGTACAGAAAAGAGCAACAAGAATGATCCAAGGGATGGAGCGGCTCCCTTATGAAACCAGGTTGCAACGCCTTGGTCTTTTCAGCCTTGAAAGACGGCGTTTAAGAGGTGACTTGATCGAAGTGTATAAAATCATGCATGGGATAGAAAAGGTGAATAAAGAAAAATTATTTTCTTTGTCACAAAACACTAGGACTAGAGGGCACTCCCTGAAGCTCCAAGGTAGGAAAATTAGGACTAATAAAGGGAAATATTTCTTCACCCAGAGGGTCATTGGGTTATGGAACTCACTTCCAGAAGAGGTTGTGACAGCTGTCAGCCTGAACAACTTCAAGGCAGGATTAGACAGATTCATGGATACCAAGTGTATCGGTAGTTACTGAAAAGGACATTCAAGTGCCACCTCGGAGTTGGTTGAGGTAGGCAAGATTTCCCTGGGTACTGGTTGTGGGGGGTCGGGAGCAGGTCAGGGTTTTGCCCTCCCTTCTGCTCGAGATCCCCGTGTACAACTGGTGGGCCACTGTGTGATACAGAATGCTGGACTAGATGGACTGAGGTCCGATTCAGCATGGCTCTTTTTATGTTCTTATGTTCTACCCCAGGAAACTTATGGATCTGGATAGATTCCTGATGTCTCTTGGGGATCTTCCTGTCATGGTGGCTTACAATCATGCCAAAGTCCTGGCTGATCTCTATAACACTAAGATGGCCAGAGCAGTTGGCACAATCGCTCCTGAATGTCCCCTCTTGTCTCACAGAGCCAATTCAGTTCCTTAGTTCACTGAGGAGCTGGCTTTGATGAAGCAGTCGAGATGAATACTAGTGTGCCTATGGTAGAAAATAGGCATGGTTTCAACCCAAAAATGGCGATTCTAAAATCAAATGGGGGGGATTTTTTTATTAGTAAAAGAAAGACTTACAAAAAAATTTCCAAAATTTCTAAAATGTAACTTAATTACTAACAAAATTTGTTAGTAGTTCGTATGCCAGAGCATGCGCATTCCAGATGGTTTTGGCCTAACTCCCAGAAATCCTAACAGCTGGTAAATTGGCTGGGATTTCTGGGAGTTGTAGGCCAAAACTTGAATAAATCACACTGAATTCTAGATGGGACTCTCCAAATAGGAAGGAGGGAGGAGGGGGTATTCTATTCTTGGAAGCAGCAAAAAAAGGAGGAGGAGCCCCTCGCTCCTCGCTGCCTCTCTCACACCCCCGATCCTGAGGGAGCGAGGGCCCAAGTTTGCCCAGGCTGAGAGGAAAAGGAAGAGGCCTGAGGCTGTGAGGAATGGTGGAGTTGAAGTCCAAAACACCTGGAGGGCTGAAGTTGGCCCGTCATGAAGCCTCTTCAAGGCTTTAGATCCTGGCAGGCAGAAGGGGCAGGAGCCATCCACTCCTTCCTGCCCTGCCAGGATCTAAAGCATCAAAGATTGGGGTGAGAAACCAACCTAATGTATAATAGAATGAATGCTACTGTAAGTGCCTAATATTATAAGTAATCCAACTGGTCATATACCTACATTCCATGCACATGCAATAATACAGCAGTAATAACAATGGGTCTAAGAAGAGGTAAAATTCAAACAGTACTCTGACTGTGGTCCTCCTCAAGCGGTGCAAACTGCAAAGGCTCTTCTTTATGAGCCGGGAAAAGCCAAAACCCGGGCTGGCGTTTGCTGCCTGGGTGCACACATACATATTCTTTGGGGGATTTGCTGCAGAATCCCGGGCTCATAGAGAAGATTCTGCAGCAAATCCCCCCAAAGAATATGTATGTGTGTGCACCCAGGCAGCAAACGCTGTGCCCGGGTTTTGGCTTTTCCCGGCTCATAAAGAAGAGCCTTTTGCAGTTTGCACCCTTGAGGAGGGACCACAGTCAGAGTACTTCGGTTTGAATTTTACCTCTTCTTATACCCATTGTTATTACTGCTGTATTATTGCATGTGCATGGAATGTAGGTATGACCAGTTGGATTACTTATAATATTAGGCACTTACAGTAGCATTCATTCTATTATACATTAGGTTGGTTTCTCACCCCAATACTTTGATGCTTTAGATCCTGGCAGGCAGGAGAGGCAGGAAGCCTGGAAAAATGTAAACAGAGAGGTTTACTCAGAAGTAAATCCACAAAGGAGGGCACTTCATCCAAAGTGCCCTCCTTTGCAGATTTACTTCTGAGTAAACCTCTCTGTTTACATTTTTTCCAGGCTTCCAGCCGAAAGAAGGAGCGATTTTAGGGCTTGCCTTGCCATAATACTTATTGGCAAGGGAGGCGGGAGGGTGGTGAGAGAGAAGGAGGGTGCCCCCCCCCTTACGACCTAATAACAACACTTAAGAAAATCCTGGCCCCCAAAGTTCTATAAAGAAAGTCCACTTCCTGGTTGGCGTTCCAGATGCGGAAATACTCAAAAGTAGCATTTCTTACGAATTTCTTACGAATCATTTCATTTTCATAACTTTTTTCTCATGCCTAGTAGAAAACCCATAGTCCATCTGATCAAACACAGGCTGGAGCCTCACTTAAGTCCTGCATTGGGGGCAGCCAGAAAGACTTTATTGACTGCCTGTATTGCGTCTGCAATTTACATACCAGCTGAGTTGTTTTGGGTGGTTGGGGTGCTCCTTCATCCAATTGACTATGCAATGTGACAAGTTTGCTCAACATTTTGCAGAGAAAGTTGCCCAGATACATTCCGACTTAAACATCAGCTTTAGAGCAATATAAAGGGAGCACCAAAGGCACTGAAATAAAAAACAGAGCTAGCGAGCATGTGAGCAGATTTCTTCTTCTGATGGGCTCAGCCAGGCAGCAAGGCTCACAACTTCACAGGGAAACCCATACAGAAACACCGCTGCCTCTCTGCACTCCATGTGTAGCCAAAAGAAATTGAAAGCAGCTGTTTTCGACAGAAGCATGGTCTGTTCCATCTGGAAAAAAATGGTGGTGGTGCCCGTGCCATTACACCTGGCCAAAAGAGCAGAAAGATCCAGATCCTGTTTTGAAAAACATATATGTGCAGCCCTAATAATAACCTTAGCATATTGAGAAATTTCCCTGTTGTAGGACTCTTCAACCTCTTTTCAAGCTTGGAGAGGCAAGGAGCTCAACCTCCCAAATGTGTCAGGTAAAAAAAATCCTGGTTTACTCATGAATTGGTTAAATGGTTAAAATTCATGAGTAAACCAGTTTTTCTTAACCTAACACATTCTTGGGAGGGGAGAGGGGGGTTGAATCTTTAAACCCCCTGCCCCCAGGCTATGGGCTTGCCTATGGGTTTGATGCAGAACAATATGATCCCATGGAAAGAAGTGGCTTTAACTTGGATCACTGTCTCTTGTATCCTATGGGGTTTGGGGCAGAACAAAGAGTGGCTGCCTCCCTCTGGAATGCCCTGCCAGATGATACTCTCTTCTAACATTTATAAAGTGCCTTAAAACCTTCCTATTTAAGGAAGTATTTGGGGAATCATAATTCAATGATACTAAATGTCTAGGAAGGTCTATGGGTTTGTTTTATAAAGGGAAATATTTCTTCACCCAGAGGATCATTGGGTTATGGAATTTACTTCCAGAAGAGGTTGTGACAGCTGTCAGCCTGAACAACTTCAAGGCAGGATTAGACAGATTCATGGATACCAAGTGTATCGGTAGTTACGGAAAAGGACATCCAAGTGCCACCTCTGTGTTGATGGAGGCAGGCAGGATTTCCTCGGGTACTGGTTGTGGGGGGTCGGGAGCAGGTCAGGGTTTTGCCCTCCCTTCTGCTCGAGATCCCCATGTACAACTGGTGGGCCACTGTGTGATACAGAATGCTGGACTAGATGGGCTGAGGTCCGATTCAGCATGGCTCTTCTTATGTTCTTATGTTCTTATGATTGAATTAGCATAATGTGTTTTATTGAACTTAAATTAAAATTTACAACATATCTAATATTTATGGTTTTAACTTTGTTTTAACTTTTATATTGTATGTTTTATTGGCTGTAAGCCACATTGGCCCCTGAGTGGGGAAAAGTGGGATATACATTTCTTAAATAAAGAAAATAATAACTACATTTTATCCCATGGGAAAAAGTGTGTCTGTACTGGTGTCAGTCTCTTTTAATGTAAGGGGCTTTGGCCAGGGCAGGAGATATCTTAGTTTTCAGATATTATTGTTTGCCCTGATTTTTTAAAGTAGTAATAACCTTGTGATGAATGTAAGTTGAGACTCTAAAGTTTCCACATGTAAGTGTGATGGGGAGGCAGAACTTGAAACAGGACTGCTGACATATAAGAAGATGGATTCTCTATGCCCATGCTTTCCTCTCTCAATGTGATGAGGTCCTAAGACTGGAATCATTCCTGATGTCATGTTGAGCTTATGCTCAGAAGAAGTGAAAGATGATGCTGGATCAATGATCAGGCTGTGAACATTGTGATTTGTCTATAGTAGAGATGAATTTCCATCTGTACTGATGACCACACAACCCTTCCTTTCACTACCAAAGATGTCAAATCTGGGAGTAATATTTTAGTCAAATAATAGCGTTAAGTTCCATATTCCTCTCTTTAAAAAAGACAATTAGCTGATGATAGAAAAAAAGGTTTTGGTTTTCAAGTGGGTTATAGGATGCCTATAATATCCAGCATATGTAATCCATTTGCCCATTGAAACCTTAGGTATAATAAACAACATAGTTAAGACACTAATCAGCAATCAGAGAAGCCCTTAAAATCTATCAGACAATTTCACTGATGAACACTTTATTTCTGTATGTGTTCTTTTCCATCAATGCAATACGGTCCACATTGCAGAGTAAATGAATAAAAATGTAACAGGCCCAGTCCTGGGTTATTTGTATTAATTGATAAAAATTAAAGGAAAGTCATTAGCCCATGCATTTTAATGTATTTTCTTTTGTTGCTGTTTCCACAGTATGTGCCTCTCACTTTGTGGTTACAAAATTCTGCTTGCATAGTATCAGTTACAGAATTGTGAAATTAAAAGAAATAGAAATGAAGTTAAACCTGTTTAAAAAATTTGTACAGTGGATTAAAAAGACTATTGGGAAATTTTCCAAGCCACCATAGTAGAAAAACTGATATGTGTGGCGTTTTCCCTTATGTTTTATTTTTTGTGGCTCAAAAGTAGAACACAAATCTGTACAGTGTTCCCTCGCTACTTTGCGGTTTGCTTATTGTGGACTCACTGTTTTGCAAATTTTAAAAAATATTAATTTAAAATATATATCATGTTATTTTTCTGTTTTGTGGGGTTTTGCTGCCTCTGCTCTTCAAGACGATTTCCCTCCTCAGTCCTCCCTCCCTCCAGCTTTCCTTTCCTTTCCTTCACTTTATTTTAAGTTTATAAAGACTTAAAATAGTGTATAACTACTAAAATAATTTATAAATATTAAAATAAATAGAGTGTCCCTACATTGCGTTTTTTCACTTATTGTGGGAGGTCCTGGAACATAACCTCAGCAATAAGTGAGGGAACACTGTATCTGATACAAGCAACAACAAAAAAGCAAAGATCAGATCAGGCTGCTATGAACTCACTTTATAGAAAGCATAGAGTTTTATGGGCCACTAGATAGAATAAGCTATTCCTATGGTAACTTAAAAGGCTGAATGGAGTTTGAAAACATTTAGATCTGATAACACAGGGACATTTGGGCCAGTAATAGTCTGGTATCTCCCCAAGAAAACATTACACATGCTACTGGTAAAAATGGTTAGCGTTTACTCTGTGGCGTTTCCTTAACATACAGTCTTCAGTTGTTAGAAATAACAAAATATGTTTTATTTTCAAAATAAATCCACCTTTATGCTGGTTGTTTTGAAGTCTTCTGCATTGTTGACATCAGACAATTGGCAGATCACTCTGCGTATGCATTGATATTAAACAAATCCACATTATTGTTTTGGGCAAATAAAAGAGCAGCTTTCTAAATTGTATTAGGTTGTTGTTCTCTCATTCCTTTCTCATGTAATTTATTTTCAAATGATAAAGCCCGGTTTAATAAGGTCTATTTTTGAGATACATATTAATCATGCCTTTAGAATCCAGGGACATGTTTCATTATATTTTTGCTTCCATTTAATGCCCTTGGGGTGTAATTATTCCTTTACTTTCACATGCTGTGCTTCATTGTGTCATTATTTGTTTTCGAAGTGATTACTGCAACCACTTAACATTCAAATGACGAACCCACAGTATGGTTTTCCTGCTAAATGTTTGAAATTGAGCAGAAGAGAAAGTGCTGAGATGTAGCTCAGTTGATTGCAAGTTCTGAATGTCTTGATCAAAACACAATATTTTTGAGATCCCTGGAATGCAGGTTACTGTGGTTCTAAATAAATCAATCTCAGAAGTATTAATTGCTACCCACAGTAGAATTTTCAGTAGATCATAGAGTTGGAAAGCCCCATAGGTCATTCAATCCAACCCTTTGTTTAGTGCAGAAATTCCAGATAGAATATCCTCATCATCGGAGGCCCTGGTGGCGCAATGGGTTACACCCTTGTGCTGGCAGGACTGAAGACTGAAAAGTCAGAGGTTCAAATCCAGGGAGAGTATGGATAAGCTCCCTCTGTCAGCTGCAGCTCCCCATACGGGAACATGAGGTAAGCCTCCCACTAGGATGGTAAAACATCAAAATATCCAGGTGTCCCCTGAGCAACATCCTTGCAGACAGCCAATTCTCTCACACCATAAGTGACTTGCAATTTCTCAAGTCACTCCTGACAGGAAAAAAATCCTCATCACCAACCCTTTTGAACATGTCAAAAGAGGGAGGTTCCCCACACCCCACCCCTCTAGGTAACTATTTCCATTGCTGAACTGTCCTTACCATTAAGAAGTTCCTTATAATGTTCAGTCAAAATCTACCCACCTGTAACAGAGAACCATTAGACCCAATCCTACCCTTTGGGTCAGCAGTCAGGGATACAAAAGAATTGGCACAGGTGAACAACTTTCTGAAAAGAAAAGAGTTGCTTAACCCACTTTCTGGAAGTATGGGCATTGAAAAAAAATCTATATAGATGGTATCTTGTGCTAAACATTATTATCCCACATATCTTTTATTACTTGTTACATTATGTCTTATGCTTCTGCACATTCTTCCATCTTTTGAACTATACATTTTCCTGTTAGCATGTCAATCTCTCTTGGACTACATTATGGAAATTTTTGCTGAATAGAGCAGTCGGAAATGAGATCTTGGTGAGAGGGAAAAAATCCAACACTTTCACTAATGGATAAAAACCTAAATGCAAATTCACCGGGATGGAACTCCCAAAACTTGATTCTAATAGAACAAATAATATCCAAAGAATAAATTAGGGGAAAGGATCTGGGAAGATGTTTCCTCTTTCCAGAGAGCAAATAAAGTAAGTAGTTTATTATTTCATTATTGGGTGATTTTGCATGCATTAATGCATTCAGAGCACAGGAAAAAATATTCTACAAATGAACGAATTAACTATAACTTCTATGATTTAAATGCCATCATAATGTTTTTTTCAAGTTGGTAGCAGCTGTAAGTATATAGGTTGTATAGCCTGCACCTCATCATCAGAAGTGACCCTTGCAGTGTTAAACTGCAACTCTGATCAACTATAGCCAGCATAAACTATGGCAAGGAATGATGGGAGCCACAGTCCACTAACATTTAGAAGCTTAAAGATTTTCTACCCCAGATCTAGGTTTTTAACATTTATGCAATAATTGGGCTAAATGGCTGTCGCATGCCAGGAACAATCTACATCAGGGCTGCCAGGAAGTCAATCGTGATCGACCAGTCGATCCTGGGACTGAAGGAGGTCAATCCCAGCCGGATGGGATGCTTCTCAGAGGGGGCGGAGCCAGGCTGCGCCAAGCCCAGCCCCTCCCTGGCTTTGGCACTTCCAGCAGCTGCTCCAGGTTTGTGGAGGGCAGGGCCAAGCCACCCTTGTGCTAGTTATGCCACCACTGGCTTGGCATTGCCATCCTCAAGCCTGGAGAAGCGGCTGAGAGCTCCAAAGCCAGAGGGGAGGGTGCGGGGCTTGGCACGGCCTGACTCCGCCCCCCTGTGGCTTCCGCTCTACCAGCAGCTTCTCCAGGCTTGACGATGGCAGTGCCAAGCCAGCCTTGTGCTAGCTATGTCACCACTGGCTTGGCATTGCCATCCTCAAGCCTGGAAAAGCTGCTGGGAGCTCCAAAGCCAGAAGGGAGGGGGTGGGGCTTGGCACATCCTGGCTCCGCCCCCCTCTGGCCAGCCCCACCCCACCCCCTCTCCTCTCCAGCCTTGAGGAGGTAGGCAGATCTTTCTGACTTGGTTTTAATATAAGTAGCTCTCATGCTGAAAAAGTGTGGGCACCCCTGATCTACATATTATAGGTCTGAATCAGTTCTATTACCAAAAAGATATTTCATACAAAAAGTGAATTCATGGAGCTATGGGCTAGTATTTCACGAACCACTTTTGCTCATCTTTAGTCTGATTTTTTTCTGCTTCTTTGATTTTCCCACTACTGAATAAACTTGATTCCCTCTACCTGGAAACATTAGTTCAGGCAAAGATATCTGCCTTATATTCTCATCAGTGAAGACTAATGAAACAACTCATTAAGCTTCTCTTCAATCTCCTTATCCTTCTTTAGTACTTAATTAATTCCATTGTCACCCTGCCTCCTCTTCCTAATTTATTTGATGGAATCTCTATTTTGTGTCTTGACTGTGGATCCTATCAACAATATGCTCCTCTATATTTCTTTCTGTAATCTGTGTTCAAATTTGGATTCCCTAACTGGCTGTCTATAGCATTAAGAAGATCTCATGTAAAGCACATCTTCATACATACAGCGATTACAGGTACTCATGGAGAAAAAGATTTTGAGGGTATGAAACTTAGAATTTTCTGATCATTTTTATTACTGAGCTGTTGAGGTTCCGACATAATACATCATTTTAAAAACAGAGGCACAATACCCACTAAGCACAATGCATATAGTGTGCTTTCTGAATAGCACAAAAATATAGCATTATAATCATTTGAAACGTTCTCCTTACATTTTAACGACCATGTAGATATTGCAAAATAATATTTTCTAAAGTCTTTTATAAAGTTTTAAACATTCTTATATGCTAATTTTATTGGTCCTTGTGGCATTTGCAGTCCATTAGGAAAGGGGGGAAACACTTTTATTAACATTACTGCAATAAATCCATATTTAATAAGAGGTGAAGAAAAGGTGAGCATCTCTAGATAATTTTTAGTCCCCACAATAACGGTGTTAAACATTCTGTATATGTCTTGTAGATGAATAATGACAAGAAACCATATTCCTGTTAAAACTGTAAGTTTAGGTACTATGTGTAATGTCTTGCCTTTTGTGCAATAGAATAGTGACAAAGAGGTTATCACACTTGTTTTGGAATTGTCAATGTTGTTGACTCTCTGTTCACTAACTGAAATACAGTAGACTCTCAGACCTTGAAACTGATACCCACAGTTTCACTTACCCACACATGGCAAAATACACATATCTTATCTAGGAATTTTCTAGGTCCTTCAGGTGATTCTATGGTATGCTTCCACTGGAAGGTAGCATGAAATCACCTTGAAGGATACCTCTCTATTGACTGTTCTTCAAAGGAATATTCTCAGGTATAATGAAGCTTAACACAGAAGTACCTAGAGGCATCCAATGACCTCTTCACATGGGCTGTCAGAATTGTCACGCATCATGGTGAATCCAGTGGGGCTCTGCATTGCCTGACTTGAAGATCACCACATCCCATGGGGAGAAGCGCCAGCCACCCAGTTTTTCCCATTGTCTCAAATGCAACATGGGAAACCTCCCTTTCCAAACTACATTTCTTAGAGTTCTGTGCTGTTCCCAGAAATATTGCTCCCTCTATTCCCCCTCTCCTAATGCCATGACTCCGTCAATTTACAAAGGGAAGGGAAGGCACAAAGGCAGCCTTGACATTCTTTATTTGCTTCCTTACATGGAATATGAAACTGACTTTGGGAGCCTTCTGAGATTTATTAAAAAATGAAAAAGTATGAGGTAAGTTTTGATTCTTAATTTTTTGCTGCGGGTCACACCCACATATCAGATATCATCTTGTAAGTATGAATTTAACAATTTTTTCCCAAATTATAAGGACTAACAAAAAAGTTTTTTTAGCTACACAGGGAGAAAGCAGTTAACTCTGCTATTTTTTGCAGCATGGGTGAATGGCATTTCTATCATGTTTTAAACAGTTGACACAATCACTTGGTGGTTGACACAATCACTCCTGAATGTCTCCTTTCACAAAGCAGAGCCAAAAGAGCTCCCCGGTTCTCCAGAGAGCTGGTGGCAATGAACTAAAGTTGTGTTGGTGGAAATGTCGCAGCGAATCTGACCAAGCACAGTCTAGAGCATTGGTTCTCAACCTGTGGGTCCCCAGGTATTTTGGCCTACAAAAATCACAACCAGTTTACCAGATGTTAGGAGTTCTGGAAGTTGAAGGCCAAAACATCTGGGGACCCACAGATTGAGAACCACTGGTCTAGAGCATATTTAAAAGCCTATTCCACAGCAATGAGAACTGCAAAGAACTCTTTCATTGCTGCCAAAATTGGATCTGCAAAGAACCACGTGGCCAAACTGTTTTAAGGACTTTTACACCCTGTCCCTCAGACGGGGGCCCTGACCACTCAACAGCTCATTGTGAAGAATTTTCAAGGTTCTTTGTGGACAAAGTCACTCAGATTCATCCCGACTTAGACAGCAGTGTTGATGTAGGCTCTATTGATATAACCCAGGTTCCTGCTTGTCCTATTTTATTGGATTCTTTTCAATCTATTCTGAACAAGATGTTGGGAGAAATGAGGATGACCACTTGTATCTTTGACTTGGAAGCTTCAGCTGGTTCAGAGATCAGCAGCCAGGTTACTAACATGAGCACCATACAGGGAGAAAACTCCAATGTTGCAGCAGCTCCACTGGCTTCCAGTTAGCTACTGGGTGAAATTTAAAGTGCTGGTTGTTACCTTAAAGCCCTAAACAGTTTGGGACCAGACTACTTGCCTAACTACCTCTCCCCATATGAGCCTGCCCAGATGGTGCATTCATCAGGGGAGACCCTCCTCTCAGTCCCAACCCCGTCTCAAACTTGGCTGGTGGGAACAGGAGAGGGGGCTTTCCCTGAAGTTGCCACCCATATCTGGAACTCCCACCTGAAGGAGATCAGAAGAACTCAATTGCTGTCCTCTTTTAGGACGCAAATAAAAACCTTCCTAAGCACATAGGAATGTTTAAAGATCCAGCTTTTTGTAATAAGGAATCAAATTTGGATCCGGCTTTTAATTTGTTCATTTAAGTGTGTGTAATTTGTTAATTATTGTCTTTATGAGATGGGCTTTTTATTGTTGAAAGTTTGTTTTTATTTATTCGAATTGTCAAGTCTGTTGTGAAACTTTTATGGCATTGAATGTTTGCCTTTTATGTTGTCAACCACTCTGAGTCCCCA
This sequence comes from Anolis apletophallus, assembly GCA_030556195.1. Lineage (NCBI taxonomy): Eukaryota > Metazoa > Chordata > Lepidosauria > Squamata > Anolidae > Anolis > Anolis apletophallus. The sequence continues at coordinate 61,113,832 of JARBWK010000006.1, read as the reverse complement.
TGAGGAGGTAGGGCAGTATAGAAAGAAAATTTTACTTACTTACTTATACTTAACTGATGTGTATGGCTTACATTTTATACATATGTTGCGTCAAAATAATGACATGAACAACGTACATTATGTAAATCTATCATAACGATAGACATTTCCAGTTTGCATTATTTATGTAAAATATTTTAAGAGATGATGTGTATTTTTTTGCACACTGAAACATGAAACACTGTTCTCTATATGGTAGAAACTCTTCTGAGTTCTGCACATTTTAGAGATATGAAATTGTTCCTTCAGTTAAGCTAAGTTATAAGATTAAAAGGTTCTATTGCTAATAAAAATGATACATTTTGAGTTAATCATCTGAAAGGTAGCAGCTATGAACTATATGACAAGTCTGAGAATGTGCCAAATTTCCTAGTAGTTTGATAACAGCTACAGAAGGTGAAAAAGTGCTCAAAATCAAAACATTGAGTATTGTCAAATTTTCAGAAAGGCACATCATATATTTGTCATCTGTGGATGAATGCTACAAATGTACCCTATTCTTGCCAAGGAAGCTTGCCAAGGAAGGATGCCTTTGACCTGAAAGACTAAAGAGCAGTGTGAGTAGCTAACTTAAAGGAAGTAAGCTTTTTGACATTGCGCAACATTATTTCTAACCACATGACATGCTGTTAAGGCATCACCCTTAACTTTTAAGATCCGGCTTTTGTGAAGCTTGGGTCAGTATGAAATAGTCTTAAGTCTGGTATTTAAGTGATAGCTTTTTGAGAACCGAATGTTGAAGAGTCTTGAAGAGTTATCCCATTGCTGAAGCTTATGGGAAGATCCATTCATATGGGAGCTCCATGTACACACTGTAGTTCACATGGAGTTTTAAGCCAGGCAGGTTAATTTCATCATGAAAATAAAACCCTTAGATATGAACAATGCAGAAATTATTATACCTTTGACGTTTGCATAGTATTTTGTTAATTAATAGAAATGACTGGAACAAATAAAGTACAACAACATATGAAATTTATTGACCTTTCAGTACAGCTCCTCAATTATAAGAGATATGGAATTGCATAACCTGATTTTTAAACAACACCAGGATTTAGATTTGCTTGCATATGTGTCAGCAGTCCCCAAAGACCCATAAAATGGTATTAAAGCTGTTATGCTTTTAAAGGGATATTAAAACATAATGGACTGTTCATTTATATTGCATCTTATTGATATTTTGCCTCATTATGTTTTGGGCAGAGAGTCAAGATAACATTTATAGGAACAGCAAATAAAAATTAATTCAGCCTCATAAAGAACCTGTTATAATATTTATTCTACTAAGTGTTGAACATTTATTAATGTTATTTGATTGAAACAGTGATTAAATCTAGAGAGGATAAAATCATTTTGTCTTGAGAACGAGTCACTGACCTTTGATGGAACTTTATTAAAATATATCAAAATACTTTCAACCTTCAAATAGACTTATAGTATCATTGGTATAGATATTGGAATTATAATTAATGGTACATTTCATGAATGTGTGTATTATTCTCATACAAAAGGATACCTATACACACATAAAGAAACAAGCAAAGATGGGAGGAAGGGATGATGAAAGAAGGAATAGAGAAAATGGAACAGATTTGGGTTGTATCTAGATTACACCAATATATCAGTTAGATAGGACTTTACTGCCATGGCGTCACCCTATGGTATCCTGAAATTGGCACTTTGGCAAGCTATTTAATATTCTCCTGAACTGCAGCATTCAAAAATTCTAAGTATATCACCAACTACACATCCCAGGATTCTGTATGATGAAATGATGACTCAAATGATAGGAAACTACTTTAGCTGTATAGTGCAGATATTATTCCAGAGGGCAAAGCCAATGGGTAGGTATTGCAAACTGCACTGAAACATTATGAAAACTTTTAAACAGTAAGACCTGTTCAACACTGTAGAAGAACCAGTTGTAAGTAGTGGACTGTCCTTCATTTGAGGTATTTAAGCAGAGGATGGAAGGTCATTTGCCATTGATAATGGAGTTTTTGGTTGCCCAACTTGAGAAATAAAGAGAACAGACAATAGAGATGGGATGAACTTATGGCAACTTTATTAACTGTTGCACGTTTCATTGTTTCTTTAGGAAAAAACAAATCTAAATGGGGGGAGAAATGTGGTGTGAGAGCAGCTCTCTCCATACCAGAGCCACTAGCTTCCCCTGTGCAAAAACACCGTAGCTGCAAAGGGGATCCCTGAAACTCAGCTGCTTTGGTCCTTGGTGTGGGCAAAAGATCCTGAGATTGTTCCCCAATCTCAAGATCGTATGTTACGCAGGAGCAGTTCCAAAATCTTTTGGATCAGTGTTTTGTTTTGTTTTCTTGACCAGTGGCTCCCTTCCACCTTGCCTGTCACAAGCATAGGAAGAGGCACCTGTTGCAGCACTTGTTCCCCTCTTATCCTGGGCACACAATGGTGGTGGTAGCAAATGACAGCTTTTGACCAAAGGCTAAAAATAAAAGTCACGATGAGTTGCAAGCATGTGGGCATTTCCCATCCACATGATCTTTTCACAGGGACAACATTTTCCCTTTTTGTTCACTCATGTTTGGGGGGGGGGGGGTAGTCCCCACCCCCACCCCAAACCTCAGGCTTTCCTGGGAGGGGTGGCTAGATGGTATCCCAAGTCAAACAAAGGTTGACCTGGGATGCTATCCAGCCCTTCATTTGGCCCCCCAAACTTACTGGAGAGGCCTTTATGTGAAGAAACGACACATCAGAAGGTGAGGGGGAGGGAAATTTGTGGGGGATGAGCCCTGGGACTGCAGTAGCAGTCCTGAAAGTCAGTGCCAACAGGGCCCTCACCTCTAAAGAACCAGACCTTAGCTTAATGCCAGGATATATAGAGGTGTTTCATTAATGAGGAGTAAACCTGGTTTACTGTGCATTCATTTGTTTTTACCTGGGGTGTCCTTTGGATGCCTCAGGGAAAACGTGAGACAGATCCTGTGTTTTGGGCCAGTCTGGAAGGGTTCTTTACCTGCCTTTCCTTTTTTTTTTTTACAGCTCCCTTTAATTCTCCTCATCTGAGACGGTTATGTTCATTTCTTTAAAATGCACCTCATGTTCTGGGCCTGATAAGTGGGCAGGGATCAGAGGTAGTTCAAAAGTAAGATTTAAAGGGAGACCAAAGGGAGAGCTTTGCCTTTGTGTCCCTTTCTTTCCCAGCCCTACTTAGTATGGGATGTGGGGTGTTAGGAACAGCCAGCCCAAGAGAGCTACCCATTAAACACAATTACCCCAAAAGAGCAAGAGGACCTCTTGCTATGGGTGCATTAGGTGTTCAGTTTGCAACCTGTCACATTTCTGCCATCCAAGACAACCATCTTACCCAGACAAATGACAGGATTGGCCTTGAATTGTATCTCTGTGATTGCTACTATAGGAGCTTAATATATAGTGTGTTTTCAGACAGAGTTCTTATTGATTATCACACTAGTCCTTAGGTAGGTGAAGGCTGAACTTAATAATCTGCCCTAGATACTTGTTTCAGGTATCCTGCATTGGTACATTTCCATGACATGCTTCCTGATAGACAGATTATCAGATCCCGCTGAGACACAAGTTTCGTTCTATGAATGCTGCAACAGCATCAAGTCATTTGAAAATTTCCTAACAGCCACTGAGCTTCACTTTATAAACTATTGCTTATCAGCATGTGGGGAAAAGAATAAGAGAAGGAAACCTCTTCTTTAAAATCCCCACAAACTCCTAGGGTCATCTTTCTTTTAGCCTATGCGGTGATTGTTATGGATGAATCACAGAACTCAGCAGGAATTTTCCCACCTCCAACAGAGCATGGGAAGGAGGTCTTTAAGAGGAACCAACTATCTAGTCACATTGTTTTTTGTGACAGTGTACTGCAAATCTGTGGAAAATCACACACATATATTGCTTCAATTTTAAACCAAGTTGTGGGGGTCAGTCCAAGGCAATTTACAACTTGAGGCAGAGCAACATATTTATTTGTTTGTGTACCTTCTTCTAGTATGTGTACATCTCTCAGGGCCTCTAATAGTAACTAAAAACAGTAAAAAGCAGTAAAAATACAAAATAATAAAAATATATCATATCAAGAAAGGCAAAATACAAAATATATAATTGGCTCTCTAAGTAAGTGCAACTTTGTATAAGATTTCCACTATCAGTTTAAGATGAATTATTTTTGAAGATATACTGACAAATCAAATCAATATCATAAACTAATATTCTAAACTCTGGTGAAGATGTGCACCATTAACATAAAAGAGAAAAAAAATCTAATGTTAGTATATCATGCCTAAGCACAGATAATAACATTATGGAACTTTCAAAACAACATAATGATATCTATGTTTGTCATTATCTAGAGAGCAAATCTGAAAAATGCAATGAATATTGCAAATCATAATGTAAATCAATGTTTAGCATGAAAAAATGGATCTGCTTTTTAGTGAAAACTAGAATTTCAGAATTTAATTCTAATTTCATTTCTTTCTGAATAGATTTTAAAAATAGAAACAGAACATAAAGAAAACAAGCTGCTCAGTGAGAAAACTGCTTGAGACAATTAATTGATCAAATGTACACTGTTAAAATGTTAACCTTTACAAGCAAATTAATTCCAGTTAGGTTACCTGTCTCCACTGAAGATATATTAAGAGAGATATGCACAACGTTTAAAGGTTCATTTGTCAATAAGCATATCATTGCTGAATTTACAGCAGAGTATAGCCTTGCTAAGAAACGTTTAGTTATTTTGAAATCAGTGGCCATGGACAAGAGAAACTTCAGATCTTTCTGTACCAGTACAAAAAAGGCTGCTTAGCAATCTATAACATCTTAAAAATGCAAGACATTTCTTCCTCTATGCAGTCTACAGAATACTTTCCCTGAATATTCCTGGCTGATCAAGCATCACAATTTTTTCATAATCAAGAGGTAATTCTGCTCTCTGATCCCAGGATAAGATGGCATACAATTGTGTGATCTGTAAATATTGGGCATATTGATTCTCCCTAATATGTTGGTTTGGAGTAGTGTCCAAAAACAGAGCTTGGATAGATAATCTCTCAGTACCCTGGCTGTCATCAGGGAATGGAAAGTCCTCATTCAGAGCCCTGTCTAACCTCCCCCTTTACTCAATAATAGGCAAGGTCACAGGTGGGGCACCATAAGTTTCATATCTATCACATTTCTTTCTTAATTGTATCTGTAGTGGTCAGCAAACACCACAATAGTAGTCTGGAGTCAGTCCAGGGTCAAATCACCAGTCAATAATCAAAACAACAGATAAGCAGTAGAGCAAACCATGAGTATGTTCTAAAGTTCTGAAGTCAAGATAGCCAATCACCACCATTGTCACACCCAGCTGCCCTTTGTCCCCTTTGGAAAAACCCAACCCACAGAAGGGTATGGACATGATCAGCCATCCTAGAACTCAAGTTCTTGCAATAAAACTTTATTAAAATTCCCACTGTACATGATCTGCCAACGACAGCTGTCAAAATTCCAGAAATGTATGGTTATCAAACCAATGAAAAACAGACTGTAACATTGAACCAATCAAATGAAAGCATATAGTTTTTGAAAACCATAGAAACGAATAGCCATGAAATGAAAAGCATGTCAGATCAGGGAGTCTGCTTTTGACATCCTTCTTTGATCACTGAAGCAATAATAAATACCTCTGATCCAGCCACTATCTCTGAATGTTGTTGATTGGGAACATTGGGGCCTTGGCAAGGTGGGAGACGGGTTCACCAGCATTTGGGACAATATTGTGTTTTATTTTTGAAACATTTGTTTATTTTAATTCGAAAATTGCTTGCCTTACTTTTAACAAAATGTTTCATCATCATCACCTTCCTCAACAAATAACAAACATTATAGAGGGTCAGGGCCGTAGCCAGGATTTTGATTCAGGGGGGTTGAGTTTGGTTCGGGGGGGGGGCTGAGACTGGGTGGAAGAGGGTCTGCCCTAGCAAACCTTTTGTGCTGTTATCGCAATAACCCCATGAATGTGGGATGTAATGAGCATGGTGATCAGATCATGATATGAATAAACATAACAGTTTAAATAATGTACCAGTAAGGCCTTTTCGCGGACCACCCTGAGAATTTCGGGGGGGGCTGAAGCCCCCTTAGCCCCCCCTGGCTACATGCCTGTAGAGGGTGCACTGTTCCACTAAGTGCAGATAAAATATTAACAATGCATCTATGCTACACAATTACAGCAGGCTTATCCCAGTTAAACTGATATGACACTGTCTAGTGCAATCTTGGAATCTATAGTTTGATGTGGGACTTAGAATTTGCTGCTAGGAAGTTCAATTCCTAAAATTCCAGGGAAGTGGAATACAATTTTCTAGCAGAAAGAGTTTCAAGTACTATGAGCAAGTCTTCCTTGCTCCCAAACTCTTGGAATGCAAATATTGTTTGCTCCCATATTTTTGAGTTTGTCCTGTCTAAATAAGTGAGAACCATGGCTATGTAACTGTAGTAAATGTTGGTGTACATGCTTCATCACAGTTAGAAGACACAACAGAGAGGGTGTGGAAAGCTGACAGAATTCTCACTATTGGTCCTTTAGCACTTTTCATCTTGTATCTGAAATATTGGCTTTGATCTCAGAATAAATATTGCTTTGAAGAGATCTAATCTAATATCAAATGATTGTGATTGTATTAGAAATAAATAGAAAAATAATAACTCTTCAGCTTTTACAAGATGGCGGCTGAAGAAATAATATATTCTCATCACAGATATATTACAGACATAATGCTGTACACTGACTTTGTAGTACCTTGCCAAGCACTAGGTCCTGATGTGGAGCAAGGAGGATTTAAATGATTTTTTTTAAAAAAAAGTAATAGGTTTGGTATGATTCCAGCTCCTTCCCCAGTCAGAGCGCCTCAGTAACATGTTCTTTCAGCTAACTGAACCAATCTATAACCTGTTAATTGCATCTATCATTGTCTTGTTTTGTTTCATCTAGCAGGGTGTTTCTGACTGCCAGAAAACACAGCCAAGCAATCATTTTCATCCTGAACCATTCCTCCCCTATTTAGGCTGGCACAAAACATCACTTTTGTTTTAATTGCTGATTGCAACATTTTCTTCTCTCCACTAACTAAAGTGGTGAACGTAATTTTCCTCTATTAGGAGCCTGTAGAATATTAGAGAACTGGACTTCATCACATTAGAGCATGGAATCACTTTAAATGAAGTTTGTGCCTCCTGCAGACTTCTGGGGCTTGTAGTTTAGGGAGGGGCCTTTAAACCACTCAACCAGGCAGGTCCTGGCCCTCACTAAAATGACAAACCCTCGAATTCTGCAGGAGGCAGACACCAGATTTAAAGTGGATTCATGCTTTAGTGTGATGAGGCTTTCAAATAGTCAGTAGAAGTATAAGTGACTTGCTGGTTGTCATCCAGTTCTACCCATCTGCATTCATTTTTGATCCTTTATACAGGTTGGATATGTCCTATCCAATATGTTTGGGACGAGACATGTTTTGGATTTTGTTTTGTTTTTTTCAGATTTTGGAAAACCCGTATTGGCTTCTTATGTATGTAATATATCTTGGATATGGGATTCGAGATAAGGGAAGCTCAAGCTGAACCAAGTGGAAGATGCACGTGGAACAGTGTGACTTGTGCGGTGTGACTAGTGCAGCCATCCAGAATTGCCCTGCCCACTTTTCTCATTTTGATTCTTTACCCTGCTTCTGAATGTGATTCAGGCACATTTCACCCACATAAAAATAATTCTGCTAGATATACTCTATCCCATTCGAATATCACATTTCACTATTTGATTTCCCATCTATTTGGTCTGAGAACCAAACATGTTCTTTAACTTACTCAACTTTGTCTTGCCAAGCAACATTCTGTATCCCCAGGATTCTCCACGGTGCATGATCATCCTACCCTTGGCCTTTATTTAAAAGAAGTCATCGTTGGTTGTGACAGCAGCACAGAAAAGGGGTCTTTTATTATTTTATTTATTGTTATTTACAGTATTTGTATACCACCTTCTCACCCCGAAGGGGACTCAGGGCAGATTACAATGTACACATACATGGCAAACATTCAATGCCATAGACATACAACACATATAGACATTCAGAAGCTATTTAACATTCCACTTTTCTGGCCACCAGGGGAGCTGTCGTTTCACCGTCCATCTGCGACATTAATGAAGTACTTTCGCATTCCCCGCATGCTTTGTTGGAGATTTTTTATGGCCTCGTAAATTCGTTAAATTAGCCTCCCCACACATAGGTGGTACCTAATTTTCCTACTTGACAGATGCAACTGTCTTTCGGGATGCAAAGGTCGACAACAAGCTACACAATTGGTCACTCACTCCGACCCGGGCTGGCTTTGAACTCAGGATCTTTCAGTCAGTAGTGATCTTAAGGCAGCTGACACCCAGCCAGTTGCACCACAGTCTGGGTGCTAGGGAGCGGTCTTCCTTTTCACATTCAGTATACAGTATGATCACAGTAGCCATTGGACTAGTATCACAATTTAATTTATTCACTTCCAACAAAATATAGCAACTCAAGTCATTTCCCAGGTCTTCTAGTGTTACTATATAATACACTTGCACCATCACAGAGCTTGGATCCACTTTAAATCCAGTCTCTGCCTCCTGCAGAATTCTGGGGGTTGTAGTCTAGGGAGCGGTCTATAAACTGCTCAGCCAGACAGGTCCTGGTCCTCATTAAACTACAAACCCCAGAATTCTGCAAAAGGCAGAAACCGGATTTAAAGTGGATCCATGCTCTAGTGTGATGAGACCGTGCTGGAGGTCCTTCATTTCATAGGGTTAACTATTATCCACAGTTTCATGTATCAAGGTAAAGTCTAGAAACATATCTTCTGCAGATATGAGGATAGTATTAGATATTGTTACTGCAACAGAGCTGGGTGTGATGCTACTAGGAAGCATCAAAGGATTACAAGAGAACAGGCAAGGAATAGTAACATAGAGACAAAGTTGGCAGGGGCCAGCCAAACTTCTCATGCTAGCAAGAGAGGCTACATTGGGTTAATCCTTTAAGACCTTAGGTCACACATGAATAGCATCCCAGAAATAATGATCCAAATAAGGATTTTTTCAGGTTCTCTATGGGCTAGTGCATAAGAAGAATGATGCACTGAGCTACAAGGTGAGAAAGTAGATCCTCTGAACTTGTTTGACCAATCTCTCTAAAGCTTCACCACCCAAACAGTCTTAACATGCAGATCTCTTTGTTTGGGGGCTCTCTCCAACATTAGTACCAAAAAGGTTACAGTTTTTGGTCAACTTAGATTTGGTTTGATTATTTGGGGTGCTGATTCAGAACTTTGCATGGATAAACTACATCAGGTCTAGTTTCTGATACAGAACATATGCCATCCAGTAGTCACCATCTGCTCATCCACAGAAAACCATATTTAATAAGCCTCAGCACTATAATGCCCTTTCCCTGCCTACGCAGTGGGCGGGGAAAGGTTGTTAGCTTCTCCCACGAAGGGAGATGATTGGTTCCATGGCATGGAACCTTCCAGGGAATGGGCGGAGGCTGCCTGGCACGTTGGGGCAGCCTCCTGCGCCATTCTGCCTTCTGACGCTGAGCGAAGAACAGGGAGAACTTACAGCTGAAGCCAGGTCGGTAGGGACGCGGGTGGGGAGCCAACATAGAGAGCTTGGCCCTCAGCTCTCATGGCTCCTTGCATCGCTACACCCTCACCCATGGGACCCGGGCCACTGGGAGACTGCCCTGCCAGATTGTTGTTTGTTGTTTCTCCCTCCCTGCTAAGAGAACCCCCTTTTTCTTTGTTTTACCTTGCAGTGGATGGCCGGGTGGTGGGTGTTGCGCGGCCGCTGCTCCCGCCTGCTACCCGTTACGTTCGGCTTGGCGGCGGGCTGGGCCTCTGCGGTTTATTTTCTTGGCCTTCAGCCCCAGGCCGGCGCAGGGTGGTCGGCTGCTCCTGGCCTCCTCCGTGGCTCGATCGGCGAGGCCGCCCCCCTCCGGCGCCGGGACCGGCCAGCTTGGCTTTGCCGGCCGGGCGGCCTCCCGCAGCGTGGCTTTTGCGCCGGCTGGAGAGGTGCGCCGCCGTTCGGGGCGGCCTCCCGGCTCCGCCAGCAATGGGACTCCTGCTTGGGCCTCGGGAGGCAGGCGCGCCCGGTGAGGCGCGCAGCAGCTCGGGCGCCCCCTTGTTGGGCCCTGGCCGGCCCCTGGCGGGCGCCACCAGCATCGTGTTTCCCCCCCCCTGGGCCTCGTGACATGGAGGCGGCCATTGCTGGGGGCGGGGTTTCGGGCGCCATCTTGGGATGGTCGCCACTTGTGGGCGTGGCCCCGGCGGCCATTTTAAGGAGGTCAAAAACTAAAGAGGGGCGTGGCCCTGGCGGCCATTTTGAGGAGGCCAAAAAATCTAAAGAGGGGCGTGGCCTCGGCGGCCATTTTAGGAAGGCCAAAATGGAAAGAAGGAGGCGTGGCCTCGGCGGCCATTTTGGGAGGGTCAAGTCAAAAACAATAAACAAACAAGAAATTAAAAAAAATAATAATAATAAAAAAATTAAAAAATAAAAAAAAGAGGGGATATATAGGTGTATATATAAATAATTTATAGAATAATAATAACAAAAATAAGATAAAATAAATAACGATCGGTAATGTGGCACAGCTGGTGAATGTCAGCTGCACAAGATCCCCACTGACCATAGGGTCATGAGTTCGAGGCTGCCCAGGTTGGGTGAGCCCTCGACCAAATTGTATAGTTTATTGTCTGATATATATGTTGTTAAGAAAAACAATTAAATGTGGAATTAAATATAATAAGTTTGGTTGGGACAATTAAATTTTATGGGTGATAAGTAAACGAGCATTCATATAACAAAGGAGGAAGGATAATGGAATATAGGCATACATATATATATAAATAAAAGCAAAAATGTAGAGGCTGAGCCACGTTGGAGCTTCGCTGCAGCCCAAGTTTTGTTTTCTACGAACTGACTAGATCAACAGGTATTCCACATGTCGGCAGCAGGCCGCCGTTTAGATGTGATAGTTAACTCTTCCATCTGGTCTTTTCTTCTAGGATGTCCCATCGGAAAAATGTGGGTGGCCCTAAGGGGAAGGGCCCTGCGAAACAGGCTGCCACAAGGCGCCCTCCAGATCCGACCTTATCATCGTCGGAGGACGAGGGTGTTTCCATAGAAGAGCTGCAGGCCTTTGCGGCACGGATGCAGAACGTCGAACGACAAACTGGTTTGTCCAACCCAAGGACCAGCAGTAGGCCGGTTCGTTGGGCCAACACTAAAAGTGTTTTTAAAGATCTCTTGTCTTGTATGTCTTTCGTAGAGACCAACATAGCCGCAGGAGGGCGAATGGTGCAGGCAGTCCCGGAAGTAATGGCTGTTCCGAGAGCCCACGATGAGATGGCAATGACAGAGGTGCTGCCCGTGGTACAGAGTACACCACGATCCGGGATGATGCCACGTGTTACCAGTAGTTCTGTTGGGTCGCCACCACCGACTGCAGAGGAGACGGCTACCCAGACCGAGCCAAGCGGGGTCAGCCCGCGGGGATTCATCCCAGAGGTCGTGGCCGGGCCTTCTTCGTTGGAAAAGCCGACCACTTCCCAAGGTACCTCCACCACATTGTCTTGGCCCTGGGACCAGGTCCTGGCGCCCAGTACCAGTCAGGGTCTGTTAGTGGGTGCGGAGGTGGCTCCTTTGACAAATAGCACTCCAGCGGTTCCTACACAGATAACAGTAGACATGCCCACATGTAGCACAGGCACAGGGGCGGGCGCTTCCTCTCAAGTCGCTACACAAGAGATAGTTACTCTAGAGTCAGCAAGGACGGGTGAGGCCAACCAGTTTTGGGGAACCAGTAAGTGGCCACCACAGGCCACACCAACCCAGACCTCTCTAGCGCTGGGTTCGCATTTGACAGATAAAACAATTGAAAAAATTTTGAGAAACGAGTACATAGACTTGTTTTCATTATACTACAAAGACCGAGAACGTAAAGAAAAGGAGGAGCTCGACGAGGAAGCTAAGCGGGCTCTTAAGAAGAGAAAAGTAGACCAGACGTGGGAAAACTGGTTGTCTTGTTATACAATTTATTCGTCCCTACTTGTAGAGGCCCATCCAGCTAGGGCCCAGGCTTTGTTTGTTTATCAAAACATAATTCAGTCGGCATATGTCGATGGCCCACCTAACGCTGCGTGGCTGATTTACGATAATCGCTTCCGCAATAAAGTAGCTAGCCGGCCTAATATCCGTTGGGACCTTATTGACCAACAAATTTGGATGGAGGTGATGAACCCCACGAGGTCGCCCACCATTGAAAAAAAAACTGATAGTGGTCATACATTGAAGAACAAGGGTTGGCAGCCCTTTCGACAAGGGGCTCCCCAGTTACAGGCCCAGCGACAAAAGCCCATGTGCTGGGAGTACGCGGCCCAGGGAGCCTGCTCACGTAGGGGCTGCACCTTTCAGCATGCTTGTTCCATCTGTGGCGGCACACACCCAACAAAAAATTGCTCGAGGGTGCGCTCCTTCAGAGGCTGGAATAGAGACAGCCAACCTAACAGGAGACAGGCACCTCAAACCCCTATTTCCAAAGGGCCCCAGCCCAATCAGGGTTGATAAGCTCGAAGTGTGGCTGAGGACTACCCAGATAGGTCATCGGCTCATTATTTATTAGAGGGTTTTTCAAAAGGTTTTAGGATCCCTGCACAGGGCCCCGTACCCACTTCATGGCACCTAATCTAAAATCCACGTGTGGAATGGAACTATTAGTACAGCAAAAATCGATAAAGAGGTTAGGGAAGGTAGGGTCCTGGGTCCATTTAGTTCACCCCCAACCCCTGTATTACGTATCTCTCCTCTGGGGATTGTTCCGAAGAAGGTTAAAGGGGAATATCGACTCATTCACCACCTATCTTATCCCAAAGGAGGGTCGGTGAACGATGCGATTCCCACTGACCAATGTTCGGTACAATACACGTCCTTTGACGCAGCGGTTCGCTTGATACGACGCTTCGGCCTTGGGGCGGAGCTGGCCAAATGCGACATTAAGTCTGCGTTTAGGTTGTTACCTGTACATCCACTGGACTTTGAGTTGCTCGGTTTTCAATTTCAGGGCCTTTTTTACATGGATCGAGCTCTTCCCATGGGATGCTCGGTGTCATGCGCTGCTTTTGAGAGGTTTAGCACGTTTTTAGAGTGGGCAATTAAAAAGAAATCGGCTTGTAGAGGGGTGGTGCACTACCTCGATGATTTTCTTTTTATTGGGGCGGCGGGATCCGCGAAATGTGTTAAATTGCTTGAGTCCTTCCAGCAGTTGGCACATGACCTAGGTGTCCCACTAGCAGAGGAAAAGACAGAGGGCCCCCACACAACACTAACCTTTTTGGGAATAGAACTCGATACCATCCACCAATACTCTAGGCTGCCTCCTGATAAGTTACTAGAACTTAGATGCAAGGTTCAGAGCTTTATGCTCCGGAAGAAGGCAACATTGAGGGAGTTCCAGTCCATCATTGGGTGCTTGAACTTTGCATGCAAGGTGGTGGCACCGGGGAGGCCTTTTTTGCGCCGGATGTGTGATGCTATATCAGGTGTAACATCACCCCATCACCACATCAGAGTTACTCGGGCCATTAGGGCGGATTTTGCAACCTGGTTGGAATTTTTATCTGATTTTAACGGGGTTTCATTTTGGAGGCAGGAGTTAATGTTGAAGGATGCACTTCAGGTGGGATCTGACGCTTCAGGCGCAGTTGGCTTCGGAGTTTTCTTCGAGGGTCACTGGTGTGCTGAAAGGTGGCCCCAGTTATGGCACACCCAGGGGCTTACTACCGATTTGACATTTCTCGAGTTCTTTCCCATCCTGGTAGCGGTCACTTTGTGGTCTGAGAGATTTGCCAACTCGGTGGTACACTTTTGGTGTGACAATTTGTCAACAGTTCACGTCATCAATACTTTAACGTCCAAATCGCCCAGGGTGATGGGGGCCCTTAGACAGTTTACTCTACATTGCCTAAAGTGTAACATCATGTTTCGAGCCTTTCACATCACTGGCCTCGATAATACCATAGCTGACGCTCTATCTCGCATGCAGATGGAGCGATTCAGGCTGCTCGCACCCAACGCAGACGTTCCGGCCGGAACATGCCAGGCCATCTTTGGCAGGTTGGAGTGACGAGGCTTTGAATGGTATGGCTTGGGCGTTGGCTCCGAGTTCTCAGAAATTATATTTAAGGGCCGTTCGGGAATTTAGAGAATTTAGGCAGCAGTACGGTTTACCCGAGGTTAGTCCGCTTCCTTACGAGCATTTAGTTCAATTTTGTGTCTACCTCCGCAGGAGTGGTTTGTCCCCAGGATCTATTAGGTCTAAATTGGCTGGGTTAGCCTATTGGCTGAAGGCTCAGGGCTTACCGGATACCACCAATGACTTTCGGATCCACAAGATCGTGTTGGGATGGTCACGTCAGCGGGGCCCGTCCCAGGACGACCGAGAACCTTTGACCCCACAATCTTGAAAGGTTTAAAACAAAGTTGGCCAGGAATTTGTCAGTCCGATTATGAACAGGTTTTGTTTCATGCTGCAGCTCTAACAGCCTTTTTGCAGCGCTGCGGGTTAGTGAGTTAGTTGCATTTTCCAAGGAGGACAGAACCCATCGTGCATTGTTAGATTCAGATATACAGATGGGTTCAGATTGTGTCCTCATTTTGATTAGATCTTCCAAAACAGACCAGAGAGCTGTGGGCAATAGGATCAGGTTAACAAGGTGTAGCGATGTAGATTTATGTCCGGTGTCGGCTCTAACGCAATTTATAGCAATGCGTCCCAAGTGTGCTGGATACCTCTTTTGCCATCAGAATGGGTCCCCTTTAACAAAATATCAGTTTTGGACAATAACAAAGAGGGCATTGGATCGACTAGGCTTAGGGCACCATAAATTTGGCACGCACTCATTTAGAATTGGAGCAGCTTCCTCGGCATCTCAATTGGGTTTACAACCTAATATTATAAAGAAGATAGGTAGATGGAAGTCCGATGTTTTTAAACGTTATATTCGTACCCCGATGTTTTAACAAGTTTTTCTCGTTTCAGACACATGGATGGGGGCGCGGAGGCGGAGGATCCTTATATGTGGACACAGTTATATCCACTGGGCTAAAAGACATGCGTTGAGGTCCTCCTTTGGCCAAAATTTAGGTTTGGGCAGTGTTGCCACAGTCCAATGGAAGGGCATTCGTGGCCTTCATTGGGCGGGTTTGATCCCTTTATTGTTAAGTAATGAGAGCGAGCCCCTCCTGATGTTCTGGTCCTCCATGTGGGAGGGAATGATGTTGGCTTACTCCAGGGTAAGGCCTTGTTTTTGCAAGCTAGAAAGGATATTTTTAAGTTATGGCGGGCTTGGCCGCTAGTTCATATTGTTTGGTCGGCGATCATACCGCGCCTCAAGTGGCGAGGAGGCGGTGGCGTGCGACAGATGGAGAGAGCTAGGAAGCGGGTCAACAGAGCGATGCGTTCGATGCTTCGGCGTGGTAGGGGATCCTACATTGCTCATGACCTAATTAGGGGTGAGAACCCACATTTCTATAGGGTTGATGGTGTCCATTTGTCTGATACGGCAAATGTTCAATTCCTTCTGGATTTGCAGTTGGGCATTAGGTTGGTGTTGAGGGATGTTGTGGGTGATGGAGACTGAATGGACATTCGTCTCCAATCTGTGGCGTAAATAGTTTAGGGTTAGCCATAGACCCATATTCTTACATGCACTCCTCAAGTCGGGACGGGCCAGTGCACAAATACACTTACCAAGACTGCGGTCGGGGGTAAAGGGGGATGCATTGGTCCTGAGACTTTGAGAGTTCTGTTGAATATTGTTTGAGATGTTTGAGTGTGTTCTTCCTTGAGAGGTGACAAGTTTTGTGTGATAGGGGAATCAGGAGAATTTCCCGTTGCTACATATAGTTCCCTTGACACCTGAGTTTTAGTTAAGCTAAGCATAAATAGGTAACTTTAAAATAAAAGTTGCCCTAATTTGATCCAACTACTGTTGTCTGTCTCGTTATTTCGGGGGTTGGAAGATAATAGGGTTTTGCGAGATCAGTCATTCTCATTGCAATGGTATAAAATGGTGAGGCTGCTGGCCATATTTTAGTTCTTGCGGACCCCTGGTGGTCCATGGACCACAAGTTGGGAACCTCTGTTCTAAGTATTGAATATCATTAGTATAATGCAATCTACATAGAGCCAAAATAGTGAAATAGAAAAATAGCAAAATTTCTATATAGCTAAAGTGATTTTTTTTTATAAAAAAAACAGAACTGGAATGTATGGGGTAGCATGCAATGGTACAGAACTGGAAAATAAATGTGGAGATTGAAACCTGGGGAGCCTGAGAAATCAAAATGGTTTTTGTCTCATTGCTCTCAAATTTGTTTGTCTTTCACATCTCTGGATCATGATAATTTCAGTGAAATAACTTTACCAAAGGAGGATGGATATGTAGCATTATGCACTATTTCTGGGGAATAATTTCAGAAGTGTATCTTGTCTTGAAATATTTAAATTACTGCTATGGGAAATATGTGATACTAAAAACAAGCCTTAAAGAACAGATCTACATTTATATCAAGTTCATTGAATTAGGAGATTCTTATGCCAGTCTTACGAAGTAGGCGTGGGAAATGGTGCGTGAGAAGTATAATGCTTTCATTTGTGAGAAAATTTTAATAGGGCTCAGTCTGAAGGAATGACAAGTTATTCGTTTCTTTCAACCATCTCTGTGTCAAATAAAAGCTCTTCCTAATCTGATTCTGAATGACAAAATATATTTCGAAGGAACTGTGATTAGTATATGTGCTGGTCTCTTAGCATTGAAACAGAAATAACTATAGCTAATGTTTATATGCTTTTGCATTCTATTTCCCCCAAAGACTCTTCTAAATTTCTTAGACAGCTGTCAAGTATTTTAGAATAACAGTGTCTGAATATGTGTGAAAGAGCTACTTTAAGATTGGGATGCCCTAATGAGCTCATTAATGAAAAATGTAAAGCTTTATTTTCTTTCTGATGCTTGTAGAATATCTGCAATATTATCAGTTTGTAGCCATGGGCTTTTTTTCCTCATGAGCTGCCTTTGGGAAAAATGAACATTTCTCTTTATTGCACTGCTGCTGATCAAATAACATGAATCCACATATAGAAGAAAGATGCCAATGCTAGAAGAGCCCATAAAGTTAAAGGGAATCACACGAATGTTTTGAAAGATCTTTCACTACTGCAGTTTTGTAAGTTGATGTCAGGACAAGAACATATACTGGGAGATCATAATGTTGCTCAGATAGTCAGGCTTCATTTTTAAAAATTTGTTAAGTCTCCTTCCTTCTTTTTTTTTAACAAATCAGATAGAGGAGGAAAACCAGTTTGTGGTCTAAAATGTCTTCTGACCTTGTTATGCTATCCGGATTATTTGATCACTTAAATTTAATACCAGCATTTCTATCATAGCATTTTGAAAGAGGCCCAAAGTGTTTTGCTCTTTCTATTGTCCTTCAATTGATTTAAGCCATCATTCAATGTGATTGCAATTTGTGAAAAAAAACTTGCTCAATTAGTGATGGCCACAACAATCAAGATCCTATCAGGCATAGCCTGTGTATGGAACACTTATCCTTAAATTGTGCTTTCAAGCTGAAATTTATATTGTTTCATTATAGCCATTTGAAGGCTCCCAAGCTACAATTCACCCTTAACCATGATAAGGTTATATATATCCAAGTGCTGACACTTATTGTCTCCTCCAAAACACTATGATCATTTTAAGCCGGATTGTTTTAGTCAATCATTTTTGATGTAAGAATGCAGCAAAAACAAACAAACAATAAACTAAGGAAGTACAGCTATCTTAAAGCATACAAAAGTTACATAACTAAAAAGCTGCTTATTAACGTTTTATTAAAATACAGCATTTTCCATAAAATGACTCAAATAATTAAACAATGTATCAACTGATGTATTCAACCTGTCTCTTATGAATCCTTTCATTCTATAGATGTATAGTCAACCCTCCAGATTCACTGAGGTTTGAGACACAGAACCTGCATGAAAGTGAATTTAAAAAACACCTTTTTTCACCTGATAGAAAACCTCTCTAGGAATCTCTCAGCCCTCCAGTAGAACTCTATGGTCAAATTCTGCTGGGTATTCATCATAGAATAGTGCTGGAGGACTAAGAGATTCCTAGAGAGATCGTGGCCCCATCTACACTGCCATATTATACAATTTGAGCCGTGTTATATGTGCAGTGTAGACTGATATAATCCAGTTTGAAATGCATTATATGGCTTTACACTGGCATATAATACAGTTCAAACTGCATTATTGACAATGTAAATTCTGCCCATATTAATAAAACTCACAAATAATAAAATCCACATAGGTGATACTTGCAAATGTAGAAGGCCAACTATATAGCATTATATTTCCATTTTTAATTGGCATAGCTCAATTTTATGTAACCTTGGGGCCTGTGGTTTTTTGGAGCAGTCTTTGGAATTATTTGTCACAGAGCCATAATGGCTTTCCAAATTACAGACCCTAGGATTCCAAAGGATGCAACAGAGCATTTGAAGTGGAATGGTTCTGTATTTGCATTGTCCAAATGGGCCTCATATACAGGTGGCATTAAATGCCTAGGAGTCCTGGCTTGGCACAAATTCAATAAGAGTTTCAACTACAAGGAGTCTCTCCTGGAGAGACTTATACCATATTTACTCAAATATAATGCACACCTTTCTTGGCTTAATTGTTTAGGCAAAATGGAGATATTCATTATATTTGATGGAACATTACAATCACACGCGACTTACAATCACATTACAATCACATGGTTCAGGACTTTGGTCACTCGAGACTGACCCAGGAGATGACAGTCTTGTTCGGCAGCATCCTGAATGACCAAGCAGCCTTTTTTAAAGGAGAGCACTGCTTGCTCCATATGGAGAGGGGCCTAGAAAAGGTAGCCTAACGAAAGCTCATCCCCATCTACCCAGTTTGCTATCCGTGGCCAACGGGCATCTTCCGATGCAGTTGAACAAAGACAAAGAAACTCAGTATTATTGTTATTATTGTTATTATTAAGACTGGATGGCCATCTGTCAGGGGTATTTTGATTGTGCTCTCCTTGCATGAAGGCAGAATGAAGGGGGTTGGACTAGATGGCCTTTAGAGGTTCTTTTCAACTCTGTTGTTCTTTTTGCTGTTGTTGTTATTACTATTATTAAGCATGGGTGGCCATCTGTAATGGGTGCTTTGATTGTGCTTTTCATGCATGAAGGCAGAAGGGAGTTGGACTAGATGGCCCAATGGGTCTCTCCCAGCTCATTATTATTATTATTGTTGTTGTTGTTATTGAGGCTGGATGCCAGGTTTTGTTCAATTCTATTTCTTTTCTAGTTCAGAATGTTCTTTGATGGCAGGGGATCTATACATCCCAGCAACTGCAACTCCCAAATGTCATGATCAATTTATCCCAAACTCCACCAGTGTTAAACTTTGGGCATATTGAATATTCGTGCCAAGTTTGGTCCAGATCCATAGTAATTCATTTGGGTTCACAGTGCTCTCCGGATGTACATCGTCCATAAATCACTGTCAATTCCTCCCAACCCCTTCCAGTATTTTCTGTTGGTCATTGAGGTTCTGTGTGCAAAGTTTGGTCCAGGTCTGTAATTCATGGGGGTCTCAGTGGACTGTGGGTGTCAGAGGTGAATCAGTTGAAGGTACTGCAGATCCCACCATTCATTGTCCATACTCCCACAAACATATTGTTTTTGTGATTGATTGCTATGCTTTAATTATGTTCTAATTTCTAACAATGAAAATACATCCAGAAAATCAGATATTTAAATTACAATTCATAACAGTAGCAAAATTACAGTTATGAAGTAGCAACGAAAATATGGTTGGGGATCATCACAACATGAGGAACTTTATTTAGGGATCATGGCATTAGAAAGGTTGAGAACCACTGGCTTAGAGTGTTCCTCCAACCCCCATTCAGGAATTGATTGTTTTGGTCATCCGCAGCAGCCTCATGTGAACTCCGTTCCTCTCTGCCTTCACGCGGAGCCTAGGAGCGTTGTAGGGCTTTATTTACACACTGCTTTCTTGCCCATATTGTTTGGGGATTGCTCCAGCATTGGTCTTGGTCTATGGATTCTTCGGTTGGATGTATGCACTGTCATTCTGCCGGGGGAATCCTTTTCTCATAGTATGTACGTATATACTCACATTTAGTTGAATTCAGTCTTAAAATATTATATATATTATATGGCTCTCACTAAAATAAATTTCCAAATATTTTGCTTTCATGGCTCTTTGAGTCAAAAAGGTTCCCAACCCCTGATTTAAAGGAAGGAGAAGTGGCATCAATTTCCACCAAGCTGAGGTTGGTGAACATGCCAGCCTCCATCTGATGGAAGGGCACTGCTTCTTCCTTCTTTAGCAAATCCTTTTTTTGGGTAATTCAGGTGTGCATTGCATTTGATGGGACACTAGACTTGAGTAAATATAGGTATATGTGGGAGGTATAATGTGCAAAATGGACATCTGACTCTAAAAAGAAGTATTCAAACATTGTGGGACCCATATGTGTTTCGCCACCTTTACATTCCAACTTTAATTTCAGAAGGTGGCAACAGTGGACATGTAAGGGTGTTTAGACCAAGTGATAGGGTGAGGCATGCCAGATGTGGTCACAGTAATGGCTTATCCCAATAAAAATGCAACCATGAGAAGCAGTAGATCATAAAGCCTGTAATGTGCCAAAGGATGAGGATCAATGGAACAGGAAGCTCCTCTTTCATTCATACTCAGGAGTGCCTTGCAGAAAAATAAAATGAAAGAGTTTATTTGGACATGCTTAGAAATGATAGCAGGTAAGAGGGTTTGCAAAATATTGAGCCTCCTGGACAAAGCAAAAATGAAGAGATTTGCATACATAATCATGTTTTAAAAGTAAATTTCATGTTTAAAGGTTCTTCCTGTGTTGCAAATAAAGTGAAGAGCAGAAGCATTTCAGCCATGTTGTGCCTTGGACATAATTTTAACATAAATATAAAGCCATTTCAACCCTGAAGGATACCAGGAGCACAAATTCATTGGCTTCCTACCATAAATGTCGATTTATCACATCTTTATCCTGGCACTTCATGAGATCTGGCATGGTGTCATGTCATAATTTCATTTACTTCAAAGAGAAAAACTGAGTTACCTTGAAATTTTGCAGTAAATCTCCTAAAGGCTCCGTGGTTTGGCATTTACTGCAGTTTGCTGCCTTTGATTTAGCAGGTTTGCCCTCATAATATTTCTTTTTTTCCAAATACTTGCTCATCTCCAGTTTTAAAACAATTTATACGAGTGGCTCTTCTTTATTGCTCTTGGTAGTTTGGTGTATGCATTGCAGAGTCACAGTTCACAATGTTGTATTTAAGGATGTTTTAGGAATTTTGTCATAAAACACTACTCTCATTCATTTATAGCTTAGGAAATATCACCCCATGGGACTGACACAAAGATAGTAAACATTTTTGTAGGCAATGAGAACAGTTTTCTCTTCAAAGAGACCTTTGGGAAGAAATAAAAAAGATTAATGTTATTAGTAATATAAATGTGCATATTGTTTATTTTGGAAACTACAGTAAATACTGCCTCTCCTATCCAAAAGGGACATTGGTTTTCCTTCTTTAATGTTAGCAAGAGACACTAGGTGATCCAAAGTCCCAATTTACTGTTTGACTTAGGTCTTACCTACACCTAAACAGGATCCACATGCTACAACACTGATCAGAAACCCAATTACTGGTCAGACAATCCAGTCAAGTCAAAAGTGATTCAGATCCACTGTCTCTCTTGCTTGTCCTTCATCTCTGTCACTGCCACAGCATGAGGTCAAAGAGCTCCACTCCAAAGATCAAGCCATCTTCCTTCTCCTTGGTCATGTAGGTCCATTTGCTGATGTCAGCAAAGCCACGCAGTGACAGTCAGGAATTCTCTAGAGCAGTGTTTTTCAACCTTTTTTGAGCCGCAGCACATTTTTTACATTTACAAAATCCTGGGGCACACCACCAACCAAAATGACACAAAATGACACTCTAACTTACTATATTGTACTATACCATTATACTGTATTATTATTAGTACTATTACAAGTAATATAAAATACATAATTTCAATATTGTATTATTTTAAAAAGTGTTATCTTGTATTACGTTATAATAATATAAATATTATAGGTACGTACAATATATTATCAGTAAAGCACAGGAGTTAATCCTGACTTATCATTCATAGTCAATAACGATATACACCATGACTATGACAAATACTGATAATATTACAATATAATAGCATATAATAAGGGAAAATAATAATATTATGTTAATACATAGTTCATAATCATAATCATAATAATGTAGCCCATGAGGCTCCTTCCACGTCACGTCACGTCACAGTAATACATATAGTTAATATGTTTTAAAATGTATTTATACAGTCAGTGTGAAACCTGGGCCTTTTTCAATGATCTCTCTCTCTCTCTCTCTCTCTCTCTCTCTCTCTCTCTCTCTCGATATATATATATATATATATATATATATATATATATATATAAAGAGAGAGTCCGTTTTTGACGCTCATAGACAAAGAAACTATAAGTCCCAGAACCACGATACTTGACAACAGTCACAAACATACCTACAGGAACATTCGTGGCGCAAAAAACCGGACCTAGATCCCTCACGACACCCCCAAACACGACCCCCTCAAAACCGACAGTGCCCCTCCCACCCCACCCTCTCCGCTGCCAGTGTGACCGTTTCAAACGTTCGCACATGCCAGCCAAAGTGCCTCAGCCCGAACACATCCAGCAGTACAGGGAGCCACGCGCCCCACTCCAAAACTAACCACACCATTCCCTCACCCCCTTCCCACGATCCTATACAACACACACACACACACACAGCACACCCTCAACCCAACCCACGACCCCAAAACAACCAGGAAACAACAAACAATCCCACCCTCCCCACGCACATGGCGGCCGAGCAGCCGATCCACAGCACAGAGATCCCCGCCGATAACAAAGACTCCCCGCCACAAAAACCCACACCCTTCTCACCAGCCTCCAACAACATGTACACAATCATCCCTCCCTCCTTCCCACGGCCCCCACACAACAAAAAATCAACAAACACGCCACCCCTCCCCACACACATGGCGCCCGAACAGCCGATCCGCCCAAAACACACACACGCCGCAAAAAAAGCCTCCCCGCAACAAACGCCCCCAACCTTCCCAGCAGCATCTACCCACATGTGCACCACACTCCCTCACCCCTTCCCACGGCCCCCACACAACAACATACCAATGCACACTCCCCCCTCCCCAAAAACATGGTGCCCGAACAGCCGATCCACGACATACTCCCCCAAACACGCCAGCCTGCCTCCCTACCAACACCATTCTTACCAAATTCAACCCACAATTCCATCTCCACTACACACTTCTCCTCTCCTCCTTCCCGCACTGTACAATCCACACACACGCCCCATCCATGCTATGCGACCAGCACACAACTACACTTCACCCCTTCCCCCTACACAAACCCACACAAAATTACACCAACTACACATACACACACAACAACCACACTACCATGCATTCCAACTCCCACGCAACACCAGACACTCACACACTTCCCTTACCTTCAACGTCAACCATCCCTCACACGCTCCGCCGGCACCATCTTCCCTCCAAACGTCCAAACTTCCCTTCTGCAATGCTAAACTACACTTCCCAGGATCCATTTCACCAAAACACGGCCACCGCGCATGCGCCCTCTCAAAAAAAAAAAAGCATACCCGCAAAGACTACATTTCCCAGTACGCTTTCAAGCTACAGACGACCACCACGCATGCGCACTACCAATTTTTTTAAAAAAAACCTTCCCCAGGGCCCAAAAGGCCCTCGGCTGCCCTGGGAAGCGCCTGGAAAAAGTAAGTAGCCAGCCAGATCCTTCCTTTTTCCAGGCGCATCCCAGGGCAGCCGAGGGCCTTTTGGGTCCTGGGGAAGGAAGACCGGGAGTCCGCAGAAAGAGGAGGGGCCGAAGAAATAAACAGCGCCAGGGCCTTTCACGCAGGATGCCCTGGGGGAGAGGATACAGCGACCGGGGGGGGAGGTGGGCTGGCCAGACAGAGAGTGAGAGAAACAGAGAGAGAGAGTGAGTGAGAGAGAGAGAGAGAGAGAGAGCATGAGAGAGAGCGTGAGAGAGAGTGAGAGAGAGAGGGTGGTAGAGAGAGATAGACAGAGAGAGAGGTAGAGAGAGAGTGAGAGAGAGAGAGAATGAGAGAGAGAGCGTGAGAGAGAGAGTGAGAGTGGTAGAGAAAGAGATAGACAGAGAGAGAGGTAGAGAGAGAGTGATAGAGAGTGATAGAGAGGTAGAGAGAGAGTGATAGAAAGAGAGAGGTCGAGAGAGAGAGGTAGATAGAGTGACACAGAGAGAGAGTGATAGAGAGACATAGACAGAGGTAGAGAGAGAGAGAGGTAGAGAGAAAGAGAGAGAATGATAGAGAGAGAGTGGTAGAGAGAGAGTTATATAGAGAGAGGTAGAGAGAGAGGTAGAGAGAAAGAGAGAGAGAGTGGTAGAGAGAGTGATAGAGTGGTAGAGAGAGTGATAGAGAGAGAGGGAGAGAGGGAGAGAGGGAGAGAGGGGGTAGAGAGAGAGTGAGAGAGTGATAAGGATTGTGAGATAGAGAGGTAGAGAGAGAGAGAGAGATAGAGAGTGAGAGGGAGAGAGGGGGTAGAGAGAGTGGTAGAGAGAGTGATAGAGAGAGAGTGATAGAGAGAGAGGGGTAGAGAGAGAGTGGAAGAGAGAGAGTGAGAGAGAGAGTGATAGAGAGTGTGTGTGAGAGAAGTAGAGAGATAGAGTGATAGAGAGTGTGAGAGGGAGGGAGGGAGAGAAAGAGAGGGGGTAGAGAGAGAGTGAGAGAGAGAGAATGAGAGAGAGAGAGCATGAGAGAGAGCGTGAGAGAGAGTGAGAGAGAGAGAGAGTGGTAGAGAGAGAGATAGACAGAGAGAGAGGTAGAGAGAGAGTGATAGAGAGTGATAGAGAGGTAGAGAGAGAGTGATAGAAAGAGAGAGGTTGAGAGAGAGGTAGATAGAGTGACAGAGAGAGAGAGGTAGAGAGAGAGTGATAGACATAGACAGAGAGAGAGAGGTAGAGAGAAAGAGAGAGAATGATAGAGAGAGAGAGTGATAGAGAGAGAGGTAGAGAGAGAGGTAGATAGAGAGAGGTAGAGAGAAAGAGAGAGAGTGATAGAGAGAGTGATAGAGAGAGGTAGAGAGAGTGATAGAGAGAGTGGTAGAGGGAGAGAGAGGGGGGTAGAGAGAGAGTGAGAGAGTGATAGTGTGAGAGAGGTAGAGAGAGAGAGTGATAGAGAGTGAGAGGGAGAGAGGGGGGTAGAGAGAGTGGTAGAGAGAGTGATAGAGAGAGGGGTAGAGAGAGAGTGGTAGAGAGAGAGTGAGAGAGAGAGTGAGAGAGAGAGTGAGTGTGTGAGAGAGAAGTAGAGAGATAGTGATAGAGAGTGTGAGAGGGAGGAAGGGAGAGAAAGAGAGGGGTAGAGAGAGTGAGAGAGAGAGTGATAGAGAGAGAGAGTGATAGAGAGAGGTAGAGAGAGAGATAGACAGAGAGAGAGGTAGAGAGAAAGAGAGAGTGATATATAGAGAAAGAGGTAGAGAGAGAGTGATAGAAAGAGATAGACAGAGAGAGAGGTAGAGAGAAAGAGAGAGTGATATAGAGAGAGAGGTAGAGAGAGAGTGATAGAGAGAGAGGTAGAGAGAAAGAGAGTGATATAGAGAGAGAGGAAGAGAGAGAGAGTGATAGAAAGAGATAGACAGAGAGAGAGGTAGAGAGAAAGAGAGAATGATATAGAGAGAGGTAGAGAGAGAGTGATAGAGAGAGATAGACAGAGAGAGAGAGAGTAGAGAGAGAGAGAGGTAGAGAGAGAGGTAGAGAGAGAGAGAGTGATATATATAGAGAGGTAGAGAGACAGGTAGTGATAGAGAGAGATAGACAGAGAGAGAGAGAGAGTGATAGAGAGGTAGAGAGAGAGACAGAGAGACAGAGAAATATAGACAGAGAGAGACACACACACAGAGAGAGAGAGAGAGAGAGAGATACAGAGAGAGAGAATGGCGTATGGCACAGCAACGCGTGCATGGGTCAGCTAGTGTGTGTGTGTATATATATAAATAAATAAATAAATAAATAAATACATACATACATACATACATAAATAAATGTAATGTTCATTTGTGGGATTAACATAACTCAAAAACCACTGGACAAATTGCTGCCAAAATTGGCCACAAAACATACTAATACTAACCCAGCGAGGGACCATCAGTCAAAAAATTGATTTTGTCATTTGGGAGTTGTAGTTGCTGGGAGTTATAGTTCACCCGTAATCAAAGAGGATTCTGAACTCCACTAATGATGGAATGGAATCAAACTTCCCACACGGAACTTCCATAACCAAGAGAAAATACTATGTTTGGTAGGCATTGACTTTGACCTTTGGAGTTGTAGTTCGCCTATATCCAGAGAGCACTGTGGACTCAAACAATGTTGGATCAGGACCAAACTTGGCATGAATACTCAATATGCACAAATGTGAACACAGATGGAGTTTGGGGAAAATAGACCTTGACATTTGGGAGTTACAGTTTCTGGGATTTATAGTTAACACACAATCAAAGAGCATCCTGAACTCTTGCAACAATGGAATTGAACCAAACTTGGCATATTGAACTCTCATTACCAACAGAAAGTACTGAAAGGGTTTGCTTGGAATTGATCTTGAGTTTGGAAGTTATGGTTCACCTACACCCAGAGAGCACTGTGGACTCAAACAATGTTGTGTTATGTTGTTGTTTGTTTTCTATCCAGAATCACAATATTTGAAGGAGGCTCATCACTTTAAGGTCCCTAAAACAGGCATGGGAAAACTTCGGCCCTCTGGGTGCTTTGGACTTCAACTCCCACCATTCCTAACAGCCTGAGGCCTTTTCCTACTTAAGTGGTTGAGGGGGGAAAGGAAAAGGGCCTGAGGCTGCTAGGAATGGTGGGAGTTGGAGTCCAAAACACCTGGAAGGTCCAAGTTTGCTCATGCCAGCTTTCGACAGACCTCTTCCTCCCCCTTCCCCTTCGTGCCCTTTCTTCCCCCTCCTGCCAAACACTTACTTTTTCTTCTCCACTCAGGCTCCCTTCTTCCCAGCCTCGCTCTGCTCGCTTTGCTCACGCTGCCGCTTCTGCCGCCATTTTGATCCGAGGGGGCAGCATGAGCGTGTTCAGGAGAGGAGGGGGGAGGGAGGAAGACGTGGGGCGAGTCTGCACAGTAGCGCCCACACGGGTCATGTCTTCCTCCCTCCCCCCTCCCCTTTTGAACACGCTCACGCTGCCCCCTCAGATCAAAATGGCAGCAGAAGCAGCAGAGCGAGGCTGGGAAGAAGGGAGCCCAAGTGGAGAAGAAAAAGTGTTCGGCAGGAGGGAGAAGAAAGGGTATTGGAGGTTCCAATTTCCCACGGCACACCTGATGATCGCTCACGGCACACTAGTGTGCTGCGGCACACCAGTTGGGAAACACTGCTCTAGAGCAGTGTTTCTCAACCTTGGGGTCAGGAGCCCTGGGGGGGGGGGTGAGGGGGTTGCCAAAGACCATCAGAAAGAGTTCTGTGTGCCAAGTTTGGTTCAATTCCATCGTTGGCGGAGTTCAGAATGTTCTTTTATTATAGGTGAACTATAAATCCCAGCAACTACCACTCCCAAATGATAAAACCAACACCATCACCCCCCACCAGTATTCAAATTTGGGCAAATCGGATATTTGTGCCAAATTTGGTCCAGTGAATGAAAATAATTTTATAGTTGGGGGTCACCACAACATGAGGAACTGTATTAAGAGGTCACAACATTAGGAAGATTGAGAACCACTGCTCTAGAAGTCTCCAGCCAGCTGTCGCAGCATTCAACATACCCCAGCAGCTCCCCTTTTCATTGTACCACCAATAGCAGAGGAAAGAGGATGGCAGTGCTGGCACGTGTGGACAACAGACTGGTTTGCCTTTGGAGCCACTCTGAAGTGCACGGTTACACCAAAGTGTGGGGCTGCTCCAACTTTACTTAATGTAGGGTTAAACCGACTCAGCTTGGTCTTGTTAAGGACTAGAAGTCTCTGAACATTATCTGGACATTCAGGTTTTATTTCTATTCCATTTTGAGGGAAAGGGCTGTTATTTTATTTTACTTTGAGACCAAAAGTGAAGATACTGCAAAATTAGATGAGGACAAGATAAATTTATTTTCATTGGATACAAGATTCAATTCAAGTCTAAAAGAAAGGGATTTATTTTTCCATTAATCACATGAATGAAAAGACATAATATTGTTGGGTTGGACTAAAATATTAGCTCTGTCGTATGTCTTGAGTAAGGATACAGAGCTAGATTAGAGGTCCTAAATCTAATTAGGATGGAAGACAGACAGGGGGTTTTTTGGTTAAAGGAAGCATTTTTCTCAACCTCTGCTCTTCGCCCAGCAGAGTGTAAGAGTTGGTCAGATTGACAAACCTTATTAGAAAGCATTAGCCATTTATAGATATTTCAGTGTTACATTAAGAGAGAAAATTTGCATGAGTAAAGGTTATTTAACATATGCTGCAAGGTTTTGAAACTAGAGTCACAATGAACATTATAGAATAATGCCATAATCCCTGTAAATAAACAGATGTTCTCGGGATAGAACAGCTCATTTCAAAATTGTTCTTACTACCTTTTCTGTGACATTGACCCTGAGCACAGCACTTGCAATTTTGGCAATTTACAGACTCAGAAATGGATTCAGAGATTTAACTCACAGAATGGCTTCAATTACAATGTCTTAGGAACTCAAAAACAATTGACTAATGCTTGACAATAATTTTGCACTCAACAACATGACCCAAGGTTCAGAACAGCAAGTTCTCCATGATTATTAGGTCTGCTTAACTGAACCTAGTTAACGTCTGCAAAGTATTTTAAGGCTTGAATTGGGATATCTAGGAAATTGACACTTGTTTGTGTAGCACTGCAGATGATGGAAATTTTGGGGTAGGTCACAAGGATTGAAAGAAAGTAGCTAGAAATAATGACTGACTTTTTATCAATTTCCTTTTGTAGTAACCAATGCATAATTGAGATTATGACTCTAGCTAAATAATGAATAATGTCGTGTTTTTGAAGTAAACGTCAAATTAGATGGTATTTAGGGTCAAATTAGATGGTACTTAGGACTTAATACTGATAAAAACTCGCAGCTGCCTTCATCCTGACAAACACCACCTTTAGCAGGGAAGTTGCTTATTTTATGTTTAATGCGTTATACTAAAATTTAATTCCAGGAAAATTTAGTCTGTTGCTGTATGTGTACAATCTAGATCATTCATGTAAAATCTAGATCAGGGTAAATACAGGGGATGGGGAGAAGGATACAATTATAGATCACAAGTAGTGACTTCTTCTTTTTTTTAAAGTGCTACTTTCTAGGGTGTATGCTTTGTTTGTGAATACCACAATTCCTGCTCATAGATAGAAAGAAATAGTTTACATGTTAATAACTGAGATGAAGCATAGACCATCTCCTGTCTCACCTCCTCATCAGATAAGGTGATGCGCTTACATTCCTGTTCAGAAAAATTTGTTTCACTCTGATCTCTATTATTTTTATTTTAACTCTATTGTAATCCACTGGCTTCCCTCATGGGTTTTTCCAATTTTGAAGTTGCAAATAATGTCTTCATTTAGTCTTAATTTGAAATAAGAAATTAAAATTTTCTTCTTATTCTGGACAGAAGTCACCAAATATGAAATTTTAGTTACATTGTTTCTCATTATTCCTTAGCAAACCCCCCACTACTGTATATACATTACACATGTATAAGTCTAAAAATGTTAGTCAAAAATTGACCCCAGAAACTGGGCTAACATATCCACAGGTTAATATAAGTACTGTACCTTAACTCTCTCTTTTTAATTCTCTTTTCTGAATAGAGTAGTGAAAGGCAAAGCTTGGTCCATCCTGTGAGAACCTAAAAGAAGCACTGGCCCTTTGATTTTCTCTATACCGTGGTACTGTTTCAGGTTTTTTTGAATGCCTGAGTGGCAGGTCTTTGGCATTTCCTCTCAAAAGAAAACAAAGAGTGTAGAGCAGGTCGGTTCTTCTTTTATGTTGTCCTGGGATGAACAAAACTCTTCCCCCTTTCACTTTGCCCCCTTTTTGTTATTAATTAAAACTGTACCTTAATTTTTAACCAAAAAAAGAATCATCCCCTTCTCTGGGTAAAGTGGTCAAGATCCCTTTTGAATGACTAAGCAGGAAAATAGAGGTAATTGTCAGGGCAGGACCCTGTGGTAGTCCTTTTCCCTCTTCCCAAAATGACTCTTAACATATTCACGAGTCTTATTTTGGCCTCAAAACTTGTCTCCCTGTTATACATTAAGTTAATTTATACACAAGTATATATGGTAGATATAAAAATCCATAGTTGATAGGATTCTGTCCCAGAAATAGTCAGCAGTGCCAATCATGGGCCCTTCCACACATGGCCCATAATGCATAAGCTCGCACTTTTACCAGAGGCGTCCAAACGAAGCTTCTGATAAAAGCGAATTAAATCGGGCCCCTACTGTGTTCTGAATTAATTAGATACTGGATTACCCCAAACCCCTTTTAAAAATTAACTTACTGAGCTACCATTCCCCCTTTTGCGAAGCTCTCTTGGTGCATAGAAATTACACATCAGGAGAAGGGGGGTGAGGAGGAAAATTGCTCCTCACCCTCCCCTTCTTCTGGCATGTCCTTTTTAAATGACAACAGAGCTCTGAAGAAGTGGAAATGGTGGCCAGGTAAGCTATTTTATTTGTTGAAGGGATTTTAAAGGGTCATCTTGTGTCATTTATATAGAAAATTCAAGGAGATAGCTCCTGTAATGTAAAAACTTTGAAAAATTTCCAAAAATCTTTGGATGAGTGAAATGTTCTGGATTTTTATGGGTTAACAGGGGGAAATGTGTTCTATAACAATGGAAAGTTTCATGCCAATAGTTCTAGCAATGAGGGAGATAGCAGCCCCTAAATTTTCTCAATTGGCACAATTAATTAACGAAAAATAACAAAGGAGTTGTTAACTTACTATAGTAAGACAGAGACCCTGTCTAATTTTGTAAACACTTTAGAAATGACTTTTTCCACACCTCTGAATTTCATAATGAGTATTGATTTTTTTCATTAATCGCACAGGCATAATGGATATATGTACAGTACAATTAAAAATAATTGTTGCTTTGAAAACTTGGAAAACAATAGTGTAACTTGTGGAAAACAAGTGCAATCTACAGTATACTTATTAAGATTTTATTGCATTGTTTAAAAATATTCTTTGCCCCCGAAATAACGAGACAGACACAAATATATATGGTTTCAAATTTGGGCAACTTTTATTTAAATAGTTACCTATTTAACTAGTAACTCAACTAACTTTTTGGTGTCAGTTCAACTTGGTGTGCGTAAGCTGAGGTAGCGTCACCTAACGTCTACCCCTCAGCTATTCAGGCGTACTGCCTGGGTCCCCTGTAGATTTCAACCCGGGCAACCCGTAAGGGAAACATCAGGAGAAATCTCTCTCAACTTTTGAGACTAGACTCTCCCCGCTCCTGGGACATTCCTCATCACCTCACCCCTAAAATTAACCGTCTAGGTGAGTGTTTGCATAATGCCCCACACCCTTAAGGGGTGCCTTAAGTGTCTACAAACCTTTGAATAACTCAACTATTTACGCTTAGCTAGTTTACTAGCCGACCATTCCATCTAAGCCCCTAATAGACAGTATAGGATAGGCAAAACCCTGTGGGCGAATTCCTATCCGACCCCCAAATGTTAAACCATTTGAGCGATCATTATTATACTATCCATGGGCGGGAGTGGTGGGCGATGTCTTAATGCAGACTGAAGGAGAAGGGGCTGGCACCACTATGCCAGCCCCTCCTCCCTTCCAGCAGATTCTGCAAAATCAACCAATCTCTTCTCCGAGGGGAGGAGACAAAATTGCTCCACCAGCCAACAAGTTGGATGGTGAAGTGTATTGTCTTCCAACCCCGAAATAACGAGACAGACACAAATATATATGGTTTCAAATTTGGGCAACTTTTATTTAAATAGTTACCTATTTAACTAGTAACTCAACTAACTTTTTGGTGTCAGTTCAACTTGGTGTGCGTAAGCTGAGGTAGCGTCACCTAACGTCTACCCCTCAGCTATTCAGGCGTACTGCCTGGGTCCCCTGTAGATTTCAACCCGGGCAACCCGTAAGGGAAACATCAGGAGAAATCTCTCTCAACTTTTGAGACTAGACTCTCCCCGCTCCTGGGACATTCCTCATCACCTCACCCCTAAAATTAACCGTCTAGGTGAGTGTTTGCATAATGCCCCACACCCTTAAGGGGTGCCTTAAGTGTCTACAAACCTTTGAATAACTCAACTATTTACGCCACGGATTGGGAGCAAATGTCCTATTTAGCTCCCATCCCCCACCAAGCCATCCACTATAAACCGAACACCTACCATCATTATGCATAAACAATAAATTGCCCATAGCAGACAGATGGATTCCATCCGATCTGTAAAGGTGAGGGCTGTCAAGCAAGATCTGCCCATGGGATATGTAGGAGCCCCTACCTCTTGCAAGCGCCGTGCGCATGGCCCGGTTCACCTGCTTCCTGGCTGATTCCATTTTTTTTAAAATTTTTTTTAAACATCCCTGCAATCCGAACACCGGGAGCGAGGGATGATCACAGACCAGGCGATGTGAACCCGTGGCCCTGCATGCCATATTTTACAAATGTCGTTCCCAGCTTGCAAGTACAGGGCCCTACCCTTCAAGGGGCCTAGATCGTTGCCTCCAAGGTGTATAACCAAAACGTCTGGAGGGGCCCTCTCTCCTAGACTGCAACAAAAGCGGGAGCAAACCATCCCAACCATACCTCTGATCCCATGCCACTCAACTGCAGCGACGGATGCGAGGCCCAAATGCTGACCATAGTGAGACCTCATGGCCTGCCGGGACACCCAGTGTATGAAACTGTGTCCGCAGACGAGGATCCTCCATCTATGGTTCAGCAACGCAGGATCTGAAACGACAGATCCAACCTTAATTATGACAACGGAGTGCCCATGTAATTCCTGAAGGCATTTGATTTCCATCTGCCCAGGGTTTTTTTTTTTTTTTTTTTTTTTTTTTTTCCTCCGAGTCACATCACATAGCATTGGCCACCGTAGCTTCTCCAATGCAGCAATAGGGGGTTGCAAACTTATATTGCCCCAGAATGCTGACCATAATGAGTCCTCATGGCCTGCCTAGCGGCCCAGTGAATATAACTGTGCCTGCAGACGAGGATACTCCATCCATGGTTCAGCAAAATGGATCTCAACGAGATCGCCACAATCAACTTACAACAACGGAGCACCACGCACCTCCTGAAAGGATTAGATTGCCCTCTGCTCGGGGTTTGACCCCCTCTGAGTCTTGTCCCATAGCATTGGCCACCGAGGCTTCTCCAATGCAGCAAGAATGGGTTGCAAAACCTGTAATGCCCCAAAACCCATCATTCTTAGCACCTCACAGGTGCCCGCCCACAACTGTTGTGTTGTTAGCGGTATGCCATCCCGCTGGCCAAACGGTAACCAGGCCCACGCTTGCTAATCCGTTTGAATAGCACCAAAGCCTCAACTGCCATAAAACGGGGTCACAACACTTCGCCACCTTAATGACATTGCCTCTAGACCCCAAAAAAGATTTGGATGACTTGACCAGCCACTTTGTGCCATTATGCATGATTGTTAGTCCAAATTCAACCAGGGCCCGCATAGACCTGTCAATTTTAGATACTAGGACTATCACGGTGATCCAATAAGCTGCAAAGGAGCTGTCCAAGCATCCGCATGAAACAATTTGCTCCTGTGTGTCCGCATAAGCCTCGTGCTACACGAGCTTCAGTCCTTTCAAAATTGCAGGGTGCTCAGTTCTCTGTTATCCTGAATCTGGTCCTGACTGCGCGACCACCAGGCCTAAATTCTTATGCAGCCAACCGTCCTTATTTGAATCGGAAGGCCCTGAGCCCAGAAGCAATAAGCTGGTACAGCTAATTGCACCCTGGTCGATTGTGGGGCCATTCCCGCCTTTGGAACACACCCAACTGCATTACGCTCCTAATAAAAGGGGTGTAGCTTGCGGCATGGCGTCTGCCCATTCCAGATTCCTCACACTCATTGACCGCCCCGTACAAGGTCACATAAAGTTTGGGGCCAATCGATGCACTACCCGTAATGTTTTGTCTCGCAACCACCCACAGATGGGCTGGATTGGGCCAGACTAACGGCTGGGACTATGCCACGGCTAAAACCCACAAGCAAAGGGAACCATCAAAACACCAATGTAAGAGTCATCCGAGGTGCCACACCCACAGCACCTGGAGAGCGAGGGAACCGAAACTTCAAAACAACTTATACTCCCGAGGCCTCAACCCCTGAGGCATAAGAGGCCACCCTATAAGGCTTTCTCGACAGCCAATTCCAGTCCGTTACCTATGCTAACCCCTTGTTTTGACCCATCAGTATTCCTAAATTTAACATTGCTCGATGGGACTTGCCTGCTAAGGGGTGTGTGTGTGACGTGGCTTAAATTTGAGGCATTTAATGAGACCGAGAGCTTTGGACTGGAATCAGAGGAACCCTTAATAGGCTCCCCTTCCAAGCTGGAGAGTTGGCCAATAGCCCAAGACGCATTCTCCGCACCCTTGCAACATGTCTAAAATGAGAAAAATTGGTTAACTAGTGTGATATAGCACCGTGAATGGTGTCCCCTCTTAATAACTAAGGGGTAACCCAGGGAGTCGGGATGCAATGATTAAGGAAGAGCGTGCGAGGATGGAGGGTGGCTTATGTCAGTGCATCCCTTCTGGGGGCACCGTGTGGGAAATCCAGCCCAACACCATCATCGGTGAACTCCAAATGCTTTGAGCGCAGGCGAACTACAAAGCCCAGCAGCCACAACTCCCACGTTTGGGCATATCGGGATTTACCAGACTTGGTCCCGTGCATGAATATACCTCCTACCTATCAGTGCTTACCTTACAATCCATAACAGTAGTAAAATTACAGTTATGAAGTAATCAATAATTTTATATTTGGGATTCACAAACATGAGGAACTGTATCCCGGGGTCGCCTCAGCCCCGAGGCTGGCTCCGAGCGCATGACTTCTTGGTCAGCACAGGTTTAATACAGCTAGCTACAAACCCGTAGATGCAATTATCTTTAGGGTTGCTTAGGTCAAAAGCAAGCTAGAGTATTAACAACCGGGAGCTCCTCTGCCTCCAAGCTCGCTTTTGACACATAACTTCCTGGTCCCTAGTGATTTAATGGCGTCGTCAATCAGCCAGCAAATGCAACTATCTTTAAGGTTGCGTAGGTGAACAGCAAGCTACAATTAACAGTCGGGAGCCCACTCGGCCCCCTGCCTGCTTCGAACACATGACTTCTTGGTCAGTAATAATTTAATGCAGCTGGCTCCCAAACAACATGTGCAACTAATAATTAAGGTTGCATCGGACCACGGGAAGCTAGACAATTAACAGTCGGGAGCTCACTCTGCCCCCCGGCTTGCTTTGAACGCATGACTGCTTGGTTGGTAGTGATTTAATGTAATCGGATCCCGCCTAGCAGCTGCACACTATCAATTAAGGTTGCATAGGTCAACCGCAGTCTAGACTATCAACAGTTAGGAGCTCAATCTGCCCCCAGGCGAGCTATGAACACCTGACTACTTGGTCAGTAAAATGATTTTAATGCCTTTGGCTACCCACTCCAGGATGCAACTATTGATAAGGTTGCCTAGGTCCACCGCAGTTAGACAATTGACGGTCGGGAGCTCCCTCTGCCCCCAGGCTTGCTTGAACGCATGACCTCCTGGTCAGTATTGATTTAATGCAGCTGGCTACCAAGGAGGGATGTAACTATCCTTAAGGTTGCCTTGGTCAACAGCCAGCTGGACTATTGACAGACGGGAGCTCACGAAGCCCCCAGGCGGCTTAGAAGGCATGCCTACTTGGCCAGTAGTGATTTAAAGCAGTTAGCTACTGCGTAGCAAATGCATCTATCTTTAAGGCTGCATAGGTCAACAGCAAGCTAGACTATATGACAGCCAGGAGCTCACACTGTCCCCAGGCTGCTTCGAATGCACGCCTACTTGGCCAGTAGTAATTTAATGCAGTCGGCTACCGCATGGCAGTTGGCTAAAGTAGCGAATGCCAGTACCCTTAAGCTTGCCTAGGTCAACAGCAAGCTAGACCATTAACGGTCAAAAAGCCCCTGCAGGCTTAACATCATTGAAACATTATCCATTATTCTTTCCTTTCATGCGTTGCATAACTTGTACTAATATAGGTCAGTAGCGGGCTAAACCCCATATTCAGGAGTTTTGTACAATCTACTTATCCAAATATAATCAAATATATGTAATTAACCTACATATAAAGACCAAACCCTAAATAGGTCATTAGCAAGCTGCACCGCAAGTCAGAGCTCCCTTGCTCCTTTTCTTAGTATTGCTCTTTATTAATCTTTATCCATCCATTGTCACTTTAATAGCGACCTAAATAGTGTAGTAGCATTCATATGCATATGCCTCCATTTATTTGGCCAGTAGTGATTTACCACCGTTGGTTACCCACTAGCAAATGCGATTATCAAAATAAGGTTGCCTAGGTCAATAGCAAGCAAGGCTATTAACAGTCAGGGGCTCACTCTGCCCCCAGACTTGTTTAGAACCCATGACTTCATGGTCATTAGGGATTTAATGCAGCTGGCAAACCAGCAGGTGCAACTTTGAATTAAAGTTGCACAGGTCAACGGCAAGCTAGACTATTAACCGTCGGGGGCTCTCTGCCCCCCCAAACCTGCTTTTTAATGCACACATGCCCTCTTGGTCAGTAAAGATTTTAATGCAGTTGGTTATCAACTTGTTCAGAATGCAACTATATCCAAGGTTGCATAGGTCAACAGCAAGCTAGACTATTAACAGTAAGGAGCTCACTCTGCCCCCAGGGTTTGCTTTGAATGCATGCCTACTTGTTCAGTAGTGAGTTAATGCATTCAGCTGCCAAGTGCAGTTGCAACTATCTTTAAGGTTGCATAGGTCAACAGCAAGCTAGACTATTAACAGTAAGGAGCTCACTCTGCCCCCAGGGTTTGCTTTGAATGCATGCCTACTTGTTCAGTAGTGAGTTAATGCATTCAGCTGCCAAGTGCAGTTGCAACTATCTTTAAGGTTGCATAGGTCAACAGCAAGTAAGGAGCTAGACTATTAACAGTAAGGGGCTCACTCTGCCCCCAGGGCTTGCTTTGAATGCATGCCTACTTGTTCAGTAGTGATTTAATGCAGTCAGCTTGCATATGTCTTGTATCATAACATGTATATGTTAATTACTATTTATTATTATTAATTTTATTTAGTTATTTAAAATTATTTATTTTGACCTTACCAAAATGGCCACCAAGCCTAAACACAAAATGGCTGCCATGGCCCCACCCCCAAGATGGCCACCGACCTCACCAAAATGGCAGCTGAGTCTCCACCCCCTGCAATGGTTGCCACCTTTTAAAGATGGTGGCAATGGCCCCACCCACAAAATGGCCACCTCCATGGCCCTGGCATGGCCATGAGGCCCTGAAGTGAACAAGGGTGAGTAAGGGAATCCCACCCCAGGGCCCTTTTAAGAAGAAGCTGAGGCTAGCAGTGGGAACCTCCAGCCTTTCAGTGAGCAAGTTCAGCAGCTCAGTGGTTTAACCCACTCTGCCACGAGGAGGGGGTCTGGGCCTCCCTCATGGCCTCTGCACAGACCTGGTGCTGGATGGGCTCCAAGGTGTTCCTCACTCAACGATGTCTTAATGCAGACTGAAGGAGAAGGGGCTGGCACCACTATGCAAGCCCCTCCTCCCTTCCAGCAGATTCTGCAAAATCAACCAATCTCTTCTCCGAGGGGAGGAGACAAAATTGCTCCACCAGCCAACAAGTTGGATGGTGAAGTGTATTGTGCATAATGCAATAGAATTACTATTATAAGTTCTCTTGTTAAGTATCTGTGATGTCAAACAATATAATTAAGTATCTTTGATGCCAAACTATATAATTTTGGAAGGGCACCAAGGCAAGCAAAAACCCAGGACTTACTTACCTGGGAAGAGGTCTGAGGGTTGCAGTGACTAATACAGGGCAACATGAGACAGCCCTTTCCCCCTCTCCTATACATTGTCTCTATTTTTACAGGTTTTGGAAGAGGATTTGTGGATTAGGGTTGTGGGTGAGCAAAATCTTCCCAATTGCCTTCTTGTCTCGTTCAGGGGTTTATATTTCCCCACCCTAGGCTTCAACAGGCATCAGGCATTTGGGCTTTATATGTATTCCAAGCTAGTTTTTCCTATTAATGATGATATTCCTAGGACTTTATCACACCAGTCTATTTTATCATCAAAAATATATTCTTTCAGAAAACAGACTTGTACTGTTACTGGAGCAAACACTTTCACACCTTGTCACAATTTTGATGCAAAATAGCTACAATCAGTCTTTTGCTCAGCCTTTCTTCCTGTGTTGTTTCTAACCAAGTACATTTTTACCATAGTTTCAATTAAAAAGAAATAAAATACAGATAGACAAAAGAAAAGAACTGATAACTCTTCAAAACAGGCTAAATTGAATACACAAGCTCAGGACCAGACTGAAACGACCAAGCACATGTATGCTCTTTTCTCTCCTATTTTTTTTATTCCCTCCAACTTTTCCACAAAACATTTCAATATTCCTAGAAGACATTCCTCCACTGGATTGTAGTGGAAGAACATTATCACACAAGGAAGAAAGACAGTGCTACTGGATTTATTGATGGGTTTAAAATCTCAATAATAAATACTTGTCATCAATTCCTATTCTGGATCGCATGATCCTTTTCCGATATTTTTTTCATTGTTCTTGAGCAATTCTATGCATGTAGGAATCGTTCTCCTTGTGGAAAGGAGTTTTGAAGAGCTGAAAGTACAGCAACCAAAGGGGTTTCCTATCAGCACACTATTTTTATGATACAATTGTCTCCTATGGACCCCATGCCTGGTGAGAATTATCATACTGTGTACCCTTCAGTCATACTTAGCAATATTGAACTTTGATGACTCTGAATGAATTTATTCCCACCATTTTGGGTTTTTTTTCCAGTGCTCTAAATATGTAATCAACCTGGGAACTGTGAGAAAACAAAATGAGGGATGCTGGAAGACTGTTCCCCTTCATATTTAGAAAGAAAAAGCCACTGCTTACCATAGTATAAGATACGCTTCTTCCCTTAAAATTCTATGAGCCATCACTTCAAATAGAAGGTCCCTTCTGAAATCTCTAGTCAGCCTTATCTTACACACACTTTATATTATTGTAATATAGTAGTCAATTTATTACTGTGGACTTAGATTCAGTGTTCACATCATCTTTGACATGGCAGATGCATCATAAAATGTTTTTGTTTCACTGGGGTGACAAAGAAGCTTCCAATCAAACACTATGTTCATAATGGCATACGTATGTCTGGTTTCACATTAGAGTTCCTGGATCAGGCCTATTTTGGATTTATATTCTTAGGAATTCTAAAAGTATAAGGAAATCAGTTTTCCTTGTCTACTATTCAGGTGTATTCAGTGCTCATAAATACTGAAACTTTATTATGTAGTGTCAGAAAGAGGTTTGAAATACCATTTCAATATGTTCAAAAAATTTAATGAATTCTAAGCATCTGTTTTATTTTTCTATTTACCTTTTACCTGGCAGAGAATAACCTCATTTAGGTAAACATCTAATTTGCAACAGAGGCCTGGAGTAATACATAATGATAGACAACTATTAAAATGTCATACATCCTGTGCTTGATATTCACAACACAATCATTCATGAAACTCTGATTTAGTATATGATTATGTTCATGTTAGTTGTTTTGGATTATGCACCTTATAAAATGTATTCAAAATGTTTTGCTTGGCTAATCATCTCAAGTTAAAATTAGTCAGACTTCACAGAGAATTTTTGATGAGGCACAGCTCACAAAGTTCCCATTTATTTGGAGGATGGAATATTATAACAATACAATTTATTTGTTTTTCCTCAGTTCCTTGAGTGCATCATTGCCACAAATGTGCAACTGAAGCTTTTTCTCATACAGTGAACAGTAGCCAAATATATTAAAATGCATTAATTGTCCTAGCCAGTTATCTGTGACAAGAGAACACAAAGTCACAAAAGCAATGTGATAAGATAATACAAATGCTGCATGCTAAGTTACTTGAGCATTAAGCCATTGCTTAATAGTAGAATACTTCTTTTATATGTGGAAATTATTAGATTCTGTTCCTGTTGTCTGTGACATAAGGCTATGAAAGAATGTTAAGATCTGTGCCAACGGCAGAGTAGACAAGATAGACCAAATAATCTAACGAAGTCATATTATACCAAAAATATATTTCAATCTTTTCTAGTAAGCTATTCTGGTTAAGAAGCTTGATGAAAAAGGCTTTACAAAGATTCATGACAGAGAGTGGGGATACCTATTAAACATAAAACCCAAATGCTGAATATCAATTCAACAGGAGATCTTTTGAAAGATACTTTTGGAAAAACAGGTCTTGACTATCAGGACTTGAATATCTGGGGCAAAAAACAGATCAATTACCTCATCCTTGTGGATGCCTAATTACTCTTCTTAGAAGGCTACAAGGGGCAATGGTTTAACTACAATGGAAGGGAATCAGGAATGCAGCTTGAGGGTTTATTAAATAACTCCCTACCTGTCATCCCAGCACTGTGGAAGAATAATTGTAATGACAATGGAAAATTCGAAAGGGCTTAGCTTCTTCCCTACAATAAGATCACATGTGAGGCCTCACAGTCAATGCTTGTTGTAACGTGAGGATAGAGGAACAAGGGAGACCCAAAAATCTTCAGGCAGGGGAACCTTCTCTTTAGTCATCCCACCGCTGCCACCAAATATGTAACGTGAGGAAAGAGATTAAACTAAACACAGGGCACAGAGGGCAAATGTGTTTTACAAAATGGATGCCTGCTGGCTCCTTCACCAAAATGGATCCCTAGCTTTTGGGCCTTTACAGAGCTAACACTGGTCCTGCAAGATAGGACAGTTCGTTACACTTGTATGATGATACAGCGAAAGAAAGATGAAAAGTCACCCCATATACCAGATCATACCATGTCAGAGATAGAGAAAGGGAAATAAACATCCTTATTTATTTATTTATTTACTTCATTTATATTCCGCCCTTCTCACCCCGCAGGGGACTCAGGACAGATTACAATGCAACATATGGACATCCAACATTTAGACAGAGACACAGAGGC
Source organism: Anolis apletophallus (assembly GCA_030556195.1). Taxonomy (NCBI): domain Eukaryota; kingdom Metazoa; phylum Chordata; class Lepidosauria; order Squamata; family Anolidae; genus Anolis; species Anolis apletophallus. The sequence continues at coordinate 61,072,181 of JARBWK010000006.1, read as the reverse complement.
TACTGACATGCCAACTTCTGGCCACCAGGAGGAGCTGTCACATTTCTTCACATATTTCCTGGAGATATTTACGGCCTCCTATATCAGTTAAAATTAGCCTCCCCACAACGTGGTACCTTAATTTCCTACTTGACAGATGCAACTGTCTTTCGGGTTGCAAAGGTCGACAACAAGCTACACTTAATTGGTCGAGAGTTCACCCCGACCTGAGCAGGTCTCAAACTCATGACCTTCTGGTCAGTAGAGATGATATACAGCTGACATCCAGCCAGCTGCACTACATTCCCAGTGCTCTATAAATGGGATTAAAGTAGAATTGTTGATCTTGCAGAAGAAACGCCAGGAGAAAGTGCCACTCAACATAGGTATGGAATAACGGAGTCAGCTTGTTAGTAGCAGCACGAGAATTGGCGACTGTGATTGGCTTATAAAAGATACAGCTACCATTGGTTCGCAAAAACTCAGCTATGATTAGTTCAAAAAACACCATGTGCTTTAGATAAGAAACAGCCTTGATTGGCTTAGAGAATCGCCATGTGCGTTTGTTTATAAGTTAGCTTTCCCTTTTGGCTGGCTTCCTGGTGGGAACGCAGTAGAAATGTATCGCTTTCGGGACAGCCTGTGCAGGAAGAGATAGCACTAACAATGAATGGTAATTAAAACTGCGCAATGGTTGTCAGCCAGTAGAAGAGAAGTGACACAATGCTTTGACTGATTGGTTGATGTCAGATCACCTTACAGATGTCTGGCCAGTGGAAATGCATGAGGGAGGTGGGACTAAGGAGTGCCTCCATTGCTGTATAAGACCTGTTTACCGGAAGAAAAGGGTGTGCTGTTCTTGCAACCTGTTTTGCTATAGAACAGACCCCTCAGCTGTTGTATTGAAATAAACTGATTTCCTGAATCGCAGCCAAGTTGTCGCGTCGTCTTCGTCCATGCGCTCGCACGTAAACGCAGCCTGAATCAAAGGTATTGTATCGGAGCTTTAGGACTCCAGATTCTGCTACAGGATGTCTTGTATTTCATCAAGTAAATCCTGCTGTACTTTGAATTGAAACTGCTCAAGTACCATAGTTTACCATCTCATTCTGAACTAAAGCTATTGTTTATCATGAATTGCCGTGGCAATATGAATGAGAGATCTCCATGAGTCCTAGTGGTTAACCTGGGTCAGGGCTGATTATTCTTTTGTGGAATCAATCCATTTGTAAAGTGATCTTCTCTTTTCTTTCTGCCTTCCACTTTAGCTTGGCATTGTTGTCTTTTCCAATCAGTCACATTGTTTCATAACAGCCTTAGTTTAGTCATCTTGGCATCTAGGAAGAGTACAACATTTGGACCATTTATTTGTCTTTTTGACAGTCCTTGGTATTCTTTTTCTATCAGTTTTCTTCACTGCCCCTTTTCACCCACACACATAGATATCAAAATAATATGGTATGGGCTGTTCTAATTTTTGAATGTAATGATACATTTTTATATTTGAAGATTTTATCTCATTCTTCATAACTGCCTTTCCCATTCTTATCCTTTTTTATTTCTTGAATCAGAAATATTATGCAAGATATATAAAGCATAAGTTTTCTGGAGGCATGATAAAAGTTGTACCATTTCTACCCTGCTCAGTTTTCATCAGATTTGTGTCAACTGACCGCTAAGGTTAGAAAAACCACTAATCTAGGGCCCTTCCAGACAGGACCTATATCCCAGGATATTTTAGGATCTGATCCCAGGTTTTCTGTTTATCCCAGATTATCTGGCAGTGCAGACTCATATAATCCAGTTTAAAGCAGAAAACCTGGGATCAGATCTTGGGATAGAGGGCCTGTCTGGAAGGTCCCTTAGTCAGCATATCTCCCATGCGAATTAACTAAAGAGTAGAGTAGAAATGGAGTAATATTTGGACATCCCTGGTCAGAATGTATAGTTCTATACAGTATGAGAGATTACGGTTCCTACAGAAATGCCATCAAAATAGTTTCTGAGCTGTGAGCTGTTGCCACCCCAGCCATATCATCTGCAGGTAAGAACATAAGAAAAACCCTTCTGAATCAGACAAAAGGCCTGTCTAGTCCCGCTTTATGTTCCCATAATGTTTTCCACCTAAAATAAAAGTTTATACACCAAGCAAGAAAGGGAAGAAAGATATAGAAAAGAAAGAAGTAGATAGAAATAACATATAGGAAAAATATAAATAAGCCACTGAGGTTTTTTCTCAGTGGCTATACAGATATGCAATAAAAATGGCCCTATCTCGATCTCTATACACTTCTTCTGATAATTAACAGATGTAAGTTCTGAAAACCAACTGTTATTACATCACTTTTTGGTTTGGTTTTTTTTTCCTGAAAAGGGATTTCTAGTCTTTTAGAAATGTCTCTAATTGGTTTTTTTATTTGCTAATTTCGGCTAATTCATTCAGTTTTAATAACTATTTTTCCACCATGGGTATTTCTGAGTTCTAAATTTTTGAGCTTATAATAGTCTCACTTACTATGCCTTCTTTCAAATTATTAATGCATAAGTCCCCAAAGAAACAATTCTGGTTTTAGATATATGTGAATCTTTAATATCCTTTGAATCAAAGTATGTATTTGAACCCAGAACTATTTTGCCTACTCACAAGTCCACCATATATGATAAAAATGACCCTTCTTGTAGTTCACACACATTTGTGGCTCCCATATACATTGTAAACTTTTCTGTTGCTATGTATCAACAATGCATCATTTCATTTTTAAAAAAAATCTATTTTAGACTGTAACACCTTATAAATTCTTTATCCACATCCTTTCCCATTGCTCCATTTTTATATTATCCCCAAAGTTTACCCTATTTATCATGTCTTTCACTTGTCTTTCTTCCATTTGAAATCTCAGCAAAATGTATACATTTTACCAATCACATGCTCATCATCTATATATAATTGTAAATCAAACTCTGATTTATTTGGTTTTAAATCAAAGCTGTGTCCATCTATCTAAAATCTCTCATACAACTGTAAATGCACATTTACAACACCATAAGACAATTATCAAGAAATTTGGATAGTACCAATAGGTCATGCTTTTATTTGCATGGTAAGGGACTATCTCTGTGTTACATTTGGGTTTACGTGGCAGCATTAGCCTTTTAGTTTAAATCATTGGGGCATCCCAAGTGCACAGTTGATTTTTGACTATGCAAGGCTCTGGAAGGCTGGACTAGGGAAGCAGTGAAGGTTCCTGATGCATGACAATCATTATATTCTACTATTTTAAAGGATTTGTTTCAGGTATGGCCATCTTTATATGCCTCACTTTTTGGAGGGGTCTTGTTTCATGCTGCTGCCTTGTTGGCATTATTTGTGGCTTTATGTATAAGTGATATGGTAGTTGGCTCTTTCCTCTCCATTGGCAATCCCTTGTTGTGGAGGAGAGGCTTGCGTATCCTAATGCAGTTGTGAGCTATGCTGGCGGTGGCATAATAGCCACCGGTAGGGCCTCCCATGCCAAACAGGTCACAACCGAAGGGTCTGACAAAGAGCGTCAAAGGGCAGGATGGAATCTCTAGCCTTTTTGGCAACCATCCTAGGAGAAGGAAAACTCTGGTTTCAAATCCGGGCAGATGGTGCTGTAAGGTCAACCATCTAGAGAAGGAAACTTCAACCAAACCTACGACCTGAGGACCTCGCTGCCACCATCCCAGCTTGCTAGGCTTTATTTATTTATTTATTTATTATTCGATTTTATATTCCGCTCCTCCCTGCAGGCTCGGGGCGGATCACAACAATCAATAAAACATACAATAAAACATGCAATAAAACGTCAGATAAAACATAAAACATCAGATAAAACATAATACATGGCAAAATGCCAGTGAATTACAATTCAAAGACAGGTGGAAACACGCCGTCCACATTCAGGTTTAGCCAAACGCCAGCCTAAAAAGGGCCGTCTTACAGGCCCTTCGAAAAGGGGCAAGTTCTTGAATCGCCCGAACGTGGCTAGAGAAGGCCCGTTGTCTTGTACTGGACAAATGGCAGGAAACTTTTGGTTAAAAGGGTGAGGCCAGTTCTGTGCACGCTGTGCTCCACCAGAAAAATCCATTGCACAGGCTCGAAGGACACATCCAACCTCTGAATCATCAACGCACTTGTAGAAAGCATGGGATGAGTCCTTCCTGAATCTCCATTCACGAAGAAAAGCCAAGAGTTGGCTCTAGAGTGGACATTACAGGTAAGGACCTTTAATTTGGAGATGTTTCATTTGAGGGTAAGTCCTTGAGAGTAAGAATTTGGTCATCCACGACCAACCAGAATGGGTGTGGTTCCAAGTTGCTCTTATAACTAACTAACTAACTAACTAACTAACTAACTAACTAATTTTATTATTTATGAGTCGCCTTCCACAAATGTGCTCCGGGCGACTTACACAGCTAGGCATCTACATTACTAAAATATTAAAATTTTAAAATATTAAAATGTTAAAATATGGGAATAGACAGGTTCCAGGTCACTGATTGTCACTTATGCATATGCTCTTCTAAATAGCCATGTCTTAAGTGCCGCCAGAAATGAAGGCAGGTCGAAGATGGCTCTTTGGTCTGGCGGCAGAGAGTTCCACAGGACAGGGGCCACAACGGAAAAAGATCTCTGTCTCGTGGACTCCAAATGAGCCTCTCTCAGACCCGGGACACAGAGAAGGTTGCCATAGGCTGGCCGTGGTGCTCTCGGATGGATAGATGGTATCAGACGGTCTTTTAGGTATGTAGGATCCTGGCTCCGCAAGGCCTTAAGTGTCAGGGTCAGGGCCTTATAAAGGACTCTGTACTCGACTGGCAGCCAGTGTAAATGCTGTAAGGATGGCGTTATGTGACACCTCATAGGTGTTTTTATGAGGAGCCTGGCGGCAGCATTCTATACAATCTTGAGCTTGCGAGTTACTGACCGAGGTAGACCCACGTATAAAGTGTTGCAATAGTCCATGCTTGGAGGTTGACTCATGTCCAGTTTGTGCCTTATGTACCTTTTTTTAGTTGTAAGACCCTTACCCAGGCCCCCTTTCTGTCATGTTAACTGGTCAGCATTAACTAAATCTCGATTTTGGTCAATTACACCTAAGACACTGGCTAAATTGGGCCTAGTGGGAGTAAAACTTGAAACACACTCCTTCCGGATTGGGGCAAATCTACAGCAGTGGCCCTTGGTCTAGGGGCAAGAGATATTTAAGTGATTGGCCAGTGGCAGTATGGTTTACTGCAGTTATATTCACGCTTTTTACCACTGGTTTGTTTTGTTTCAGATATTCGGTCATTGCTCAATACGGGTTGACATAAGAGTCCTGACTCATGGCCACAGCTTCATTTTCTGGGCTGAATGTCAGGTGCGTACGAAATGGAGTTCAATGCCTCTTGAAATGACAAAAAGAGTTCCTCTTCAAGCATTCATAATAAATGGCCAACAAATGATTTGAACCAAGTGTCTTTTTGTAGCAGTCTTCTTCATAACTTCACATATCTATTTCACCATTGCAGGTGCATTCATAATCTGCTTTTCATAATTTACAGTCAAATGCTGTATACTGAAATAATCATCCTCTTCCTTTAAAGAAATGTCTTGACATTTATATGAAGAGGGATAATATCAGTGAAACATTTTCTACATATTTGCATTATCTGTTAATACAGCATCTCTTTATTGCAATTTTAATACCACTTTCTTTTTCTTTCATAATTTATATGCCAACAATCTCCCCAGTTTATTTGCAATCACAGAATTCTTCTGTTTCACAAAGCTTGTCTTTTGCTCCATCTCATTCACCATTAACATTGATAGCTGTCTCTGCAGAGTCTTAATTTGATTATGAATAGAAGTCCTTGAAGGAGATTTTTAGAAATTCATTCTCTTTTCTTTTTATCTCATCCAAATCAATTGCATTTTTCTTGTCTCTTTCTCTTCAGTTCACTATTACTTTAAATAAAGCATCCCATCTCTTATTCTCCAAGCATTTTAAATAATCATCAGCTCTTTTCCAGACCAATTTCATCAGTTTAGTAAGTATCCTTGGACGGTTTATGTCAATACATGAGGTGACTAGAATGGGAGATATTTAGCTTTACAATAGACCTCTACTCCGATGCAATGTCCAATTATTTTATATAGCATTGTTACTGTATTAGAAAAATTAATAGTTGCTTTTCATTTTCATTTTCAAGGATTTTCATTTTTCTTTTTAAAAATTGGGGGTTTTTTTACAATTAAGAAACTTTCAAGTAGAAAAGGACAGTAGTGAAGATATTTCTACTGGATGAAGTCATTTTTGAAATTATGAAACTTGTCACACAGACCTCAGAAAAAACCATTTTAATGGCCAGAATCACTGGGTTGGTGTACGTTTTTTGGGCTGTATGGTCATGTTTCAGAAACATTTTCTCCTGACGTTTCACCTGCATCTATGGCAGGCATCCTCAGAGGTTGTGAGGTCTGAGGATGCCTGCCATAGATGCAGGTGAAACGTCAGGAGATAATGCATCTGGAACATGGCCATACCACCCAAAAAACTTACAGCATTTTAAAGTAGGCAACCCATTGTTTAAGAATGCTAGATGAGGACTGGATATATCTACTCGTTCCATCACACGTGCTTCTCTGTTTTCTGTATCTAATAAAATAATGTGCATTTGATGATGAAGGATGACTCCTCCCAATCTGTCCAATGTTCTAAAACATCAATCTCCCCCAGCTATTTTTAGCCAGATCTTGTGCAACTCCATTCTTTTATTTCAATAGAGAAGTGTTAAACCATTTTTTCATTTCCCAAAAAATTGAAAAGGAAACAATTAACGGAAAGCAGAAATCATTTCTGGCTTATGGTCTTTCTCTGACTGCCATCAGAAGTGTACAGCCAGCCTTTCTGCAAAGGAGAATTGAGAAGGATGAAAAGACTTTCCCTGAAACACACCATGAAAACCCCATTACTGACACAGATAGTGAGCTGCAGACATGAGCATGGTAACACCCACAAAAATATGTCTCAAATGCACATGGAGAAACAAAGGACAAAGTCTTTGATCCTTTCCCATTTTACAAAAGATACTGGTGGCAGTTTCTTTGCCTACAAGTGACTACAGGTTATGGATAAAATAGACCTTGCATCATGTGATAGGACCCATAGGCTTAATAGGCAAAGGGCATCTGAAATGAGGTTTAAGACTATGTGATAAGGTCCTAAGGTTTGTAAAAAAAGTGCTTCACATATCTGTGTAAAACCTTAAGCATTTTAGCACAGAACATGTGGAAATGTTATGCAACAAGGCATTTTAAAGAGGATTTTAAACAGTATGATTGTTTCTGCTTAAAGAATGTGGATTTTAGACAGATATATAAGGGACTAAATGCCCTGTAGGCACCAGATCCAGGGTCAGCCCTAGTTGGTAACTGGGCGATAGACTACCAACAAATACCAGATACTGTTGTAGGCTACATTTCAGAGGAAGAAACTGGCAAAATCCCATTTGGGCATACCTTGCCTAAGAAAACTACAAAATTGATGAGGTTGCCATAATTTGACAAGTGGTGTGAAAGTGCATGCACAGATCTCAGGAGATGTGAATATCTCTTGAGAATCGTAGAAAAAATAGTTGTTTTACTGCAACAGAAAACAAAATACTCGAGAGAATATTTTTTCTTGTATGTAAGGTTGAAGAATATTTAAATCTCTATTGCTTTATGCTGCCCACAGTGCAAGCACTTGAGTCATATCAAAGTTGACTCTGGTAGTGTGGATTTTTTTCTTGCATGTGAAGGTGAAGATCCTCTGCACAGTTCAAGCACTTCAGACATATCCAAGTGGTCTCCAATAGTATTGATCTCCTCTTAAGGACAGGCTGGTGCCAAGACCTTTCCCTCTTGTTAGGTAATCCAAGAAACACATTCTGAGCTGAGTCATACTCATATATTTGGTGGAAGAACTGTTACTATGAAATAAAATGAACTATCTCCTTGGCTTAGTATTTATGTGAGAGCTTGCAAGTTTATTGAATACATGAAATGTGTTGGTGATTTACAGTAAGTCCCAATACCAAGCTGAGAAGACTTACAGAATTTGGAAATAACCATTTGTTTTCTCTTTATTCTAAACCTATTAAACTAAATATGTTGATTTCTTTTTTTTAAAAAACTATCAAAATGTGATAAGCCCTTAGTATGCAGTACAAAACACACATAGGACCTCATCAGAAAGACCAGGTGAAGCATCTTGCTTCACCTAGCATTGTGGCAAAAAGAGAAGGGCGGTGGGGTGAATGTGTCACGCTGCGTGCAGAACCTCTTGGAGATGCTTTCTCCATCAGATGTGGGAAGCGTTTCCATTCTGTAGAGGAAGCTTCCCGTGTTGTGGGGAAAGCCTCCAATAACTTTTCCACCCCAGTTGGGGATGGAGCTTTTGCTGGAAGTCACACAACATAGTGTGATGTCTGGTATGGGGCTCCATCACCAAGACAGGGTAAAAGCATTGTCTGATGAGGCCTTTAAACATCAAGGTCACCAACTTGTAACTATTTAAATAACTTAAAACTCACAAAGGGTTCTGCTGGCATCTTTGAGATTAACTGAGGACCTACCTGCATAAGTCTCTTAGGCCCAATCTACACTGACCATTTAATGTGGTTCAAAACTAACTTCAAACCGTGGCAGCCAGACAATGAACTCACACAAAAATGAAAAGAAGGCCCTTAATGCACATCAGTACTCTGTGGTTTTTGTAATCACTGTCCATGCCTCAAACTGGTTCCAGGGTTTCCTAAGTAATCTTCTGCACTGAAAAACCACTTTCTCCCATACTGGTTTGAAACCGCATTAAATAGTTAATATAATTGTGCCCTTCATGTGGGGCTGGTTCAGAATGGCAATATTGTGGACTGGCAACAAGGGTAGCAACACTGCCTGTCTCCATCTGACAGAGGTGATTGGATGGAGTTTAGACTGCTCAGGTGAGCTAAACCCAGTTTGGCCCTGCTAGATAGCCACTTTTAACTGTGTCATTTTTTAATATCTGTAGTAGTTGTAATAAAGCTCCGAAGAACTCCTGATCATTGCTGAGTGCCTTGGCTGATTTGAGCAAAGACACCTGCACAGCCTGGGGATGGGAGGGAGGAAAGGAGGGAGCAGTCTCTCTCTCCTCTCCTCTCCTCTCTCCAGGTTGTGCAGGTGCCTTTGCTGTCATTGACAAAGGTTCCAAGCAATAGGGAGGGGTTCCTTGGAGCTACAATGAAACTGCTATGGTAACAAAAATGACACCAATGAATGCCATTCCCTTTTCCAATTGGAGCACAAGGAAATTGCAGTGGTGGCAGTGACTTGTGTGATCAGTGGGGACAGGTCCATATCATAACCATCCCAACTGTTCACAACACCCCTATATACATTAGGACAAGTCATTCTCTAACTTTACCTAATGTGGGGTAAAATTATGTTAACCAGTTGTGCCATTCATTGGGTGCAGGAGGGTCCTCTATAATAGCATTTATATATTGGTCGCATATGCTGAAATGGAAAAAAATTGTTCCTGGGCATCCACATGATATAGAGTCTATATCATCTGGATGCCTAGGAACAATTTTTGTCCATTTCAGCATATGTGACCAATATATAAATGCTATTGTAGACTTATGGTACACCTACACTGTAGAATTAATACAGCTTGGCATCATTTTAACGGTAATGGCTAAGTGTTATGGAATCCTAGGTCTTCAGCCTTCTCTGACAAAGAATGTTGGTACCTCACCAAGCCATGACTCTATAGCATTGAGCCATGGGGGGTTAAAGTGGTATCAAACCACATTAATTCTACAGTGTTGATGCACAACCAGTCTAGTTACTCAGATGCAACATTTCTAGTCACATACTATAGCCTTCTTAAAATTAGTCTCAAAGGTGCTACAAAGCATACTAATTTCTTTGATTAAGAACATAAGAACATAAGAACATAAGAAGAGCCATGCTGAATCGGGCCTCAGCCCATCTAGTCCAGCATTCTGTGTCACACAGTGGCCCACTAGTTGTACACAGGGATCTCTAGCAGAAAGGAGGGCAAAACCCTCACCTGCTCCCGACCCCCCACAACCAGTACCCGGGGAAAATCCTGCCTGCCTCCATCAACACAGAGGTGGCACTGGGATGTCCATTTCAGTAACTACTGATTCCCTTGGTATCCATGAATCTGTCTAATCCTGCCTTGAAGCTGTCCAGGCTGACAGCTGTCACAACCTCCTCTGGAAGTGAGTTCCACAACCCAATGACCCTCTGGGTGAAGAAATATTTCCCTTTATTAGTCCTAACTTTCCTACCTTGGAGCTTTAGGAGTGCCCCTAGTCCTAGTGTTGTGTGACAGAGAATTTTTTTTCTTTATTCACCTTTTCTATCCCATGCATGATTTTATACACTTCGATCAAGTCACCTCTTAAATGCCATCTTTCAAGGCTGAAAAGACCAAGGCGTTGCAACCTGATTTCATTAGGGAGCTGCTCCATCCCTTGGATCATTTTTGTTGCCCTTCTTTGTACCTTTTCCAGTTCCGTTATATCCTTCTTGAGGTGCGGTGACCAGAATTGTACACAGTACTCCAGATGTGGCCTCACCATAGATTTGTAGAGAGGCAATACAACATTTGCCGACCTATTTTCGATTCCCTTCCTGATCATGCCAAGCATAGAATTTGCTTTTTTCACTGCTGCAGCGCACTGGGTTGACATCTTCATTGAGCTGTCCACCAAAACCCCAAGATCCCTTTCCTGGTTTGTCTCAGAAAGCTTTGATCCCATCAGTTGATAAGTGTATTTGGGGTTCTTTGCCCCGATGTGCATGACTTTACACTTGTTTAGGTTAAAATGCATTTGCCACTTTGTTGCCCATTCACTCAATTTCGAGAGATCTTTCTGGAGCTCTTTACAATCAGTTTCATTTTTAACTACCCTGAACAATTTAGTGTCGTCTGCAAACTTTGCTACCTCAGAATTCACTCCTACATCCAGATCATTAATGAATAAATTAAAAAGTAACGGACCCAAAACTGAACCTTGGGGTACGCCACTTCTCACCTCTTTCCACCCAGAGAAATGTCCATTTATTACCACCCTTTGTTTCCTACAGTTTAGCCAGGTTCCAATCCAGGACAAGACGTGTAATTAAAGCAATTACAGTTAAACTATACTATAGAATTAATATTTACACTATAGAATTAATGCAGTTTGACACCACTTTAACTACCATGGCTCAGTGTTATGGAATCCTGGGAGTTTTAATTTGGTGAAGCAGCTCCACTATTTGGCAGAAAGGGCTAAAACTTTACAAAACTACAGTTCCCATAATTACATAGCTATGAGCCCAGGCAGGTAAAGCTATGTCAAACTGCATTCATTCTACCATAGAGATGCACTCAAAGTTATCCTTACCAAGTTATAATCACATTGTAATGATTTCTTGCAGAAAGGGATTAATTAATTTGAAGCAACTAGTTGTTTGCAACAAGTTACTTCCAAGCTCTAGTTTATCTCAATATATTTCTCCTTAAGTGCTATTGGTCTAATGCATATTTTTCAGCATTGCATTAAATCTGTATTTTAAGGTTTTTTAGTTGTTTTGTTGTTGTGTTTTTGCCAGTAACACCTGTTTTAGTAGCTGTTTTGTTTTGTTAGTCAGTACCACTATTTTCCCCTGAGTTCCATCATATTTTTAGTGTCTCCTGTTTGTATAATTGACTTCTATTTCTTTGATGCAATTACAAGATGAATATACTACCTTTTCAGCCAGCATGTATCATCATGTAGATTATTGTATTCCTTAAGGCACCAAACGTCTGGTAGCAATTTTTCTGATGATGACTTTACAGTATCAGGAGACATAGCTTGGCAGATTCTGTGACCTCCTTTCTGAAAAAGATTTTTCAAGCAAAGTGGTCTGATAGGCAAGATCTATTTATAGCAAATCTCATTAGGGAGCCACTTGGGCTAGGCGTTTCTAGACCAATTCATGTCGCATAAGATCCTGGTGAGAAATTTCCTAAGGCAAGTGTTAGCAGTGTGAGGTATAGTCATATACAGAATATCCAGATATTATTTCTTGTTGAACAGAGTTTTAGCTAGTATTCATTCATGGAAATATTTATGCTCCCTATTTCTATCAGGCAGCTTATTATGGCCAGAGACAAAAAAAACTACAAATAAAACAATGACAGAAGAAAAAAAAACCCCTTAACGTTGAAAAAGAAAATCTTTTTTAAAAAAACAACATCACAAGGACAAACGCAAGGGGATGTTCTCTTGCCATTTTGTTGTTTTGTTCTTCAGATTTTAATAAATAAAATATTTAATTGGTTTTGTGTATACTTTTGCCTTCAAGTCTGATAATTTTATGTCCACTTCCCACTGGTTTCATAGGGTTTCCTTAGGCAAGAAATACTCAAAGGTAGTTTTGACATTGTCTTCATCATAAATGCAGCCTATAGCACCCAGCATGCTTAAAGGTGACCCTGTTTAGCTTCCAAAATCAGATGTGATTTGGTGCCTTCCAGAGTATTTAGGCCTTTGACAAGGGTTTCTCTAAGAGAAACATTGCTCCAGGAGTTGAACTCTATGAGAGGGGTCTCTACTAAGATGGTCCAGCCTATGTTATAAGGCACAATATCAGAAGATAATACCCAGAGCCAAAGGAAAGTCGACTGAACCAGTGATTCTGAAACTCTCATCCTCCAGATGTTTTGGATTTCAACTCCCAGCAGCCTTAGTCACTTTGACCAATGGTTAGGGGTTTTGGAAGCAGTTTTCAAAAACACCTAGAGCAGTGTTTCTTAAACTGTACTCCTCCAGATGTTTTGAACTTCAGCTCCCAGAAATCCCGACCAGTTTACCATCTGTTAGGAATTGTGAGACCTGAAGTCCAAAACATCTGGAGCAGTACAGTTTGAGAAACTCTGACCTAGATGGCAGAGGCCCCTGGATAATCTGCTTAAAATTGTTCCAGCCCATCACCAGGACTCATCGTTTCTGGTGTGAGAGAGTTGGCCGTCTGCAAGGAGATGGAAGCGACTTGCAGTTTCTCAAATCGCTCCTGACACGAAGAAAAAAACCCACCCAGGACTCATGTCCAGGACTCCCAGGGAAATAAGAGGGTCTTCCTAAAACCTGATATTCTAATGAGCCTCTGAATGAGACCTCCTTGGAAATTAGCAACCTTTCTGCTTTATTTAGCATTAAAGCACAAGGTTACCTTGGGATAATGACTATAGTTTGGGAACAAAAGACAGAAACTTCCAAATTTCATTTGAGGAGAACAATATTTATGCTGTGTGACAAGGATGAAACAAATCAGGTTTCACAACCTTAGACCCATCATGGGTCTTTCTTAGGCCCCATCAGCATTGACCATTTAGAGGAGTTTCAGACAGGTACTGAAGAAACTGATTTTAGATGGTTACACAGAAAATTCTGGAACCAGTTGAGGCCGGGAGAGTGATCACCCAAACCAATGAGCACTGGTGCACATTAAAGGCTTTATTTCATGTGCTTTTATAGGACTTAGTTGAACAACATTAAATGGCCAGTGTAGGTGAGGCCTTAGTAGGAATGTTTACTTTGTAGTGATGCTGAAAAGTAAACATCATTTTAAGTGCTTTCTGACGTGACTATCCTTGCTTCTTCTATCTGCAGTTGGACCATTTATCCTAGGTTAGAGGGTCAGACCTGCCATGCCTTCTCCTTTCCTGTTTTCTGTATATTGAATTTAAAAACATTGTAAAGAAATGTCTTAGGGGCCTTCTCCACTGCAATATAATCCAGAATATTAAGTCCAATAATTCACATTATTTGGTTTGAACAGGATTATCTGTGTCTACACTGCCAGATAATCCAGTTCAAAGTAGATAATCTGCATTTTATACAGCTGTGTAGAAGGAGCCTTACAGACAGGAGGAGGAGCTTGAAAACGAGGCTGTTCCAATGTGCTTTCCCTGAATAAAGGAAATAATTGTCCAATCTGACTAATCTCCCTCTATATGTCCTCTAAGCACTTTATCTACCAGTTGGATTGATCTACCTACATCACTCTCTAAAACCCCCATGTCTAGACATACCATACTCTGCACATATCCATTGTTTTAAAAATTTTTAATTTATTACATTTGGCCCTGCCATAGTGTTTTTAAATCTCTTCTGTGTTATTGCTTTATGTTTAGTTATATTATTTATATTGGTTTTTTGCTTGCTTGCTTTGTTGATGCACTGTTGTATTTGTATTTGACGGGCTTGGCCTCATGTAAGCCGCCCCAAGTCCCTTCGGGGAGATAATAATAAGCCAAGTAATTTGATCCTGTTTGTAACACCTGTTACATCAGGCTACCTTTAGAAACTATTCAGAGACGTCAGTAGGTTCAGAGTGTTATGGCCAGACTGCTGGCCTTTCACACTAGGCAAATATACCACTATAATTTCATTCTAATTGCCATTCCAAGATTCTCTGGAATTCTAGGATTTGTAATTTATGGAAGGTATTTAGCATTCTTGACACCCTTCCATACATTAATATAACGCAGAATATCAAGGCAGATAATCCACAATATCTGCTATGAACTGGGTTATCTGAGTCCACAGTGCCATATAAGGCAGTTCAATGTGGATTTTATCATCCTGTGTGGAATGGGGTTTAGTTTCAGTGTGGTAGGGATGGAGAGAGGGAGGAAGGAAGGAAGGAAGGTCTTCAAGATCTCAGGAAGAGGGCTTTCCTATCCCTTCCCCACGGATCACGCTTTTTATCTGAAATAAAGCAGAGTATTCTTGGGTTCATCTGCCTTCAAAGCGTATGCTCTACTACTGAGCTATGACTCCCATTCTCAACCATATATCTGCCAGGATGTCTACTGTTTCTTTAGATAAGTGAAACCCAAATGATTTTTCTTATTTGTCAAATCGCCTTTTTCTTCCACAACTGTATACATTCATTTGGGAAAGCAATAGACTGGGAATGTAATAAATGAAAAGCAAAAGCTGTCTAGGGAGAGGAATACATGCTAGTTGCATGTTAATTCATTCATCATTTATTTACCATGTCAAATATGACTCAGTAGGTTGTTATTGCAAAATAAAATTGTCCTGATGCCCAGGAAACATAGCCTCCCTTTTTCTTTATGCTCATACGCCTTCACCACAAGATGTTTCTTACTGTGTATTTCATAAGGTAGCTGCATTAGGCTGTGAAAGAGAGAGAGAAACCACAAATGTCCTGTGGCATTTTAAAGATGAACACATTTATTGTACCATAAGCTTTCATGAGCTTGAGATTACTTTGTCAGATTCATGAGGTGTTTTCAAAAGTTAGGAAGTACGTATATATACATAGATTAGAAACACAACAGCAGTAAGGCTAACAGAGAAAGAAAAATCACGAGGCAGCCTCAGATATAGAGCACGTTGGTGAATTTATGCTCCAGTGATGGCAAATATGTCCCATTTACATTTAAGGAATACTGAATAAGCCCCATAGGTATTATTGGTAAGAAGGCAGTAGGCTGTGTCTAAAGCATTCATTCCTCTGAGAAGGTGAATTCCACCAGGTTTGAATTGTAAGGGGGTTAGAGCAAACACTGTTTAAAGCAGTGCTCCCCTATGTTTGCACATGGCAAAACACATAACACAGCCTATCCTGAAAGTAATCCTGTGTTGTGTGTTTTGCCATGTGTCTTTCCTCTCTGTCTTTTTTACTGTTCTGCACTTGTCACTTATACCATAATCCCATATCTTCTCAAAACATTTGTGAAGTGGAAAATTACTTATTATAGCTAGAAAACCATACCCAATTCTTGTTAAATTCATGTCCAGCAGTATCTCGTTCCTTAATGAATCTTAACTCTGAAGCTTCATGGGCATAAATAGGGTGAAATTAAGAGTGGCTAAAGAATATGGAGTGTGTTCTTCACCACTGCATTTTTTTTCATTTTTGCACGTTAACATTTTGAGCCCATTTATTCCTTTATGAAGGGCTAATTTGCTCATATGCTTAGTGTGTGAATGCTCATTGGCTGGTGTGTGTGTGTGTAGGACATTTAGACAAATTCTTTTTTAAAAAAAACTAACAAACAATACTGTTATTATTTATACCCATAAATTTGTGAGCCGTAAGTAGAGCAGCAGGAGATGTTTAACCATGCTTTTTGACAGAACTTTGTTTGAGAACTGTTGCCAATTAGAGAGTAAGGCAAGCTCTATGATAATCTACATGCATCATATAGACCAGGGATGGAAACTACAGGGTAGGGAAATTCTCACCACATCCACAGCTGCCAACACAACCACATTTTATCATTTCAGAAGTTCTGTGAAATCATTTATGGCCACATTTATGGCTAAATTTGGGCCACGGGGGAAGTAAATCCAAAAACACAAGACAACAGTTTCAGAGAATAAAAACCCAATTCAATTAAATAAAATACTTTAATAAAAATGCAGCAATTTGTCTAAAACAATGTATTTTACACTTTATTGCTCAGGTTGTAATAGTAATTTCAGCATGGTGGTGACAAGGGTTCAAATGCATACTTGCCCATGGAAAGGCATTGTCAAAGCACTGTCTCTCAGTCTCAGGGAGAGGCAAAAGCAAATTGCCCTCTGAACAAATATTTCTAAGGAAACACCATGATAGCCAAAGAGTTGTCATAAATCAGACTTGAAGGAACAAAACAACAACTTGCTGAGGCATCTCAATCAATTGGATTGAATTTAATGTCCATTCCACCCAAACCTTACTGAGTCAAACTAACAACATGATATTTTTTATGGAACTGTTTAGCATTTGAGAAAAACAGATATCTTCTTGTCTTTTGCTGGCTTACGAAACCCCCTTGACTTAATAATAGTGAATCCAGCCTGCTTTCTACTGTGAGAAAAATTAGTTGGCACCACTTTGAAAATGTATGGAAAAACAATTGCATTAAATGTATATGTTTAATTTTACTCTGGAATTATCACACTTGGTATAATAATCTATTGAGAGGCAATAGAATCCAGGGAATCATTTGATACTTGTGCAGTTCTGCTTGAAGAAATGATAATCGGAGACCTTCTTGCAGTTCATGAACAAGCTGGTACCTGGATAATTACACTGAAGCTAATTGAACAAAGAAAGCTATTATTTAATGCACAGAACAACAACGGCATGACTTGAAAAGGACAGTTTTAAATTTAAGCCAAAATAGAATGGACTTGATTTGTCTTATATCAAGCTGATTGTTTTGTATTGTTGGCCAAATGTAAAACATGAACATGAAACTGCTACTTAGTAGGAAAGTCCATGAAAAGGTGGTTGAATAAATCTTTTCTACATAGATTTAAACAAGTTTGACAACTTTGGTTTCATTCAGTTTCTTCTTTCCCCTATGCAACTTTCTATTTCACTAGATTTCAATGTCATTCTGAAAAATGGTTCTGTACAGTTCTTATGACATTTTGTGCATACTTTTCATATTACAGGTTCAGGGCAGGTGCCTTTCTCCGACTTATATGCATTTTTCTAACTATGTTTTGTTTCCAAGTAATTTCCTCTACAAAATGTCTTACTATGCATGAACGGTGGGTTGTTTTCACAGATGAGCACATTTTTCTACATACCTTTTCCTAAACACAGCTATTTTATTAGCATTTTTCCTTATTGTGGCCAATATTTCTTTTCTCTTTTTCTTTTAAGTAACATGCCAAATTTAGAAAAGTGTCAATTTCAATGCATAAGTCTTTTCCAGTTTGCCCATATTATAGGTTCAGTATATTTATTGTTCAGTAATTCCTTCTTGCCTTGAACATTCATTTCCTAAGACAACCCTATAAAGTATTCATGGGTCAAGTTGTGAGGCAACTCAAATGCAAGCACGCACACATAGAATAATTTGACCAAAAACAATTGTGTAATACTGACCAGAGTACACATAAGGCACAATGTACAACTTGCAAAGACAAGGCACAAATGAACATACTATCCAATTCCACCCCTATATGTTGAATATGCCTGTTGTTCAATGGTAACATTTTAGCCATACATGGAATTATACAGCTAGGACAAGGGTTATCCAGTCCAATCCCCTGCAATGAATGAACACACAATTAAAGCAATCTTGACAGATGGCTATCCAGGCTCTGCTTTAAAATCTCCAGAGAAGAAGACTTTTATCACATTCTAAGGCAGTATATTCCAGAGCTGAACAGAAAATACCACCAGGAAATTCTTCCTAATATTCGGGTGGAATCTATTTTCCTGCAACATGCATAGTGTAAATTAAACATGCATATGCCCCTAACATAATTCTAGCCATTATGATTTCAAATTATCATCTGAGAATTAATTTATAAGCAAATGTATGCCAAGTTCTTCTTGGCTTTGGAGCAAGAGTTGCTTTGATGAAACAACAGAATCCTCTTAAACATAATTTCCTCTCCATATAACTTTTGATGACCTATAGCTTGCGACATGAATTATCAAAATGTAAAACAAGCAATTCAATCATATTTTACCCTTGATAACTACTTTTCTTATCAGTGTTTGCCTTGTGGATGTAATTTGAAAGGAAGAATTTCATTAACATTTAGGTTGGGTGAGCTCCTGAAGGAATGCAGTACGTTTCAACAGATAGTCTCACTTTTCTAATTCATTTATCTTGGATTTTTGAAGCTTCCATCAACTTGAACCTCACTGTAAAAATGAAAGGTCAAGGATACAGGTGAATACTGTTTTTTCTATTTTAAATTAGTAAAAAGGTTACCAATTATTGTTCACACAATAAAGAGAATAAAATATTTTACCAACAAAAGAAATTGCTTCTTGATGTCGGTGTTATCATGCTAACATTGTAAGGCTTTTGGAGTGTGCCTGCCTTGTTTTTAAAAGAGAATGGTGGCATATGGTAATAAAGACTAAGAACTGGATCAGAATGTATACTTCCAAATTATGGAGCAAGACAGGAGAAGATGGAACAAGACAGGAGATGATCTCCAGTATGCTGACATAACCTGGAGTACCACAAGATGTCTTTAGGGTTATACATCTTTGTTTATTTACATTGTCTGCTCATTATTAAATGTATGACGTCGGAAGAAAGGTGTGCTGGTACAGCAGGAATGAAAAGCACATTATTTATCATCATATAAGGGCAGAGGTCAGGGAGGTAAAGCCGTTGCAAAATTAAAACTCGTGCGCCAACTGCGACCATACCTCGGAAAGTCGGATCTGGCCACTGTGGTCCACACCTTGGTCACCTCCAGATTGGATTACTGTAATGCACTCTACGTGGGGCTGCCCTTGAAGACAGCCCGGAAGTTTCAATTGGTCCCACAGGCAGCAGCCAGATTGCTAACTGGAGCAACTTACAGGGAGCAGTCGACCACCCTGTTTAAGGAGCTCCATTGGCTGCTGTTCATCTTCCAGACCCAATTCAAGGTGCAAGTTCTTACCTACAAAGCCCTGAATGGTTTGGGACCTGCCTACCTGCGTGACTGCATTTCTGTCTATGAACCCAGGTGATCTCTCCGATCATCTGGAGAAGCCCTATTCCCACCGCCTTTGCAGGTGCATTTGGTGGGGATGAGAGAGAGGGCCTTCTCTGTGATGGCTCCCTGACTCTGGAACTCTCTCCCCAAGGATATTAGACAAGTTTTTAGGAGGCAGTTTTTAGGAGGAGCCTGAAAATGTGGCTGTTCCAATGTGCCTTCTCTGAATAAAGCAAATAATGCCCTGCTGATCAATTCCTTGTAAAATGTCCTCAAAAGCACTTGCTCCACATCATTATTTAAAACCTTTCTTATTACATACATTCTACCTCTGTTCACATCCAGTGTTATTTATTTAAAAAAAATTATAGTTCACATTTGGCCCACCCATAATGGTTTTACACTCTCTGTTATTGCTTGTCTGTAAGTATAGTGATTGTATGGTAGTATTATTTGTTGTTATGCTGCTATTATTTGTTGTTGGGCTTGGCCTCGTGTAAGCCGCCTCGAGTCCCCTTGGGGAGATGGTGGCGGGGTATAAATAAAGTTAATAAATAAATAATAAAATTAATATATTACACAAACTGGGACAGTTGGCATACTGAATATGGGGCACGACTCCTGTTGCTTTACTACTTAGAAGATCTGCAATCTGCTTTCCATCCTCATCCTCACCTTTTACCTGATGCAAACCCTTCTCCAACATGAATATTTTCTGGCTATAGGAAAACAACAATATCTTGGAGAACTTGAGAAGCCCTAGGACAGTGGTTCTCAACCTGTGGGTCCCTAGATGTTTTGGCCTCCAACTCCCAGAAACCCTAACAGCTGGTAAACTGGCTCGGAATTCTGGGAGTTGTAGGCCAAAACACCCGGGGACCCACAGGTTGAGAACCACTGCCCTAGGAGATCAGATAGAATGCCTATTGCTATGGATCCAGTTATAGGAATAGATTGGGACACTTTTCCACTGTCCTCTCCTTCCTTCTAATGGAAGTTTACAGTAACTCTTTCTTATTGAAGATTGGTTTAAAGTATTAAATGTCTATATTCAACCTGACAATTTGAGATTAAACTCCATTAGAGATATCAAATCATTAGAAAACTTTTTCCTGGATTAGCATCTTTTCGAAAAGTAGAAGAGTGTGAGCTATATCCATCTTTTCTTTTGTAGAGAAAGAGATGGAGGTGGTAGGGAAGGTTGAAACAGAGGAAATAGGTCTTACAAATCTGTGAAATCTGAAGGTTCACAGAATACTTATGTCAGCACACACATGATGGGGAATGGCAGCTTTATGCACTAAGAAGAAGAGCAGTATAGATTCCCTTGGGTCGAACTTGGGATGCCATCATTTTATCACACTTATACTCTTGTAAATACATCTGATAAATATCTTCTATATCTGAAGATGAATGTGGAAAACTGAGCGCAATTTCTTAAAATAATGAAAAATACAACATTTCCTGCAAGTAGTACAGGTTTTTCACTTACTATCTTGAAGCAATTCTAACTTTAACTGGACTTCTGTGATGTTTTGGAGCCTTCTTCCATTCCTTTCTTTAAAGAACAGGGTTTGCTATATTTTATTTTCTCACTTCCTGGCTGAGGCTGAGTGTACCCTAGGGATATTAGGAACATAATTCTTTGTTAATTTGGTTCAAAAGATAATCAATCCCAGTGTTCTGGGATTGGTTGTTGAAAATTGCAGAAAATGTTGCATTTCTAGGGGGGAAAACCACATGTGAATTTTGAATGGCAAAGATTCCTTTAATTCTGGTTTTCTTCTCATCAAGACTTCCCGGTCCTTAAGAAACACTTGTCATTTCTTCCATTTAAAAAAAAGAAAAATCATTGTAATAGATATATATTACCTATCTTATTCCTGTATAATTCCCAAGTTTTATTCCCAGTAGATGAATTTTTTAGCATATTACATTTCAGGATTTTTTTAAAAAAAATTACCAAAGCCCTAATTCAATGTTTGTCACATGGAAAATAAAAACTTTGTCCCATGATTTCTAAACAATGTTAATTTTTTGTTTGCACAAATAGATTTTTCCAGAAAAAGCTGCCAACTTATCCAAACTCTTGTGGTGATCAATGAGAACAAGAACATTTGTCTAAATCCTTTGCCTTCCTATTGTACATGTACCTCTTTCTGTCTCACTCATTCTCATCTTTGTATAGGTAAGGCACCAGAATTAAAGGTTTAGTACTGCAAAGAGCAGTAAAACAATGAGTTAATACACTTGCCTAGAAGAAAATGGTCATCATACACAATGGCATTCAGCCACCAGCAGAGGTGAAAAGAAATCATTGTGGAATAAACAGATGGCTTATCACTATGCACCCAACTGCTCTGTACCTGGTAGCAGAATATGGCCCCAAACTATGTAACGTGAGGGGTTCATTAATTAAGAAACAAGCTACTATTTCTCCCTTCTCTGTTTTAAAGAAATGTGTGCACCCCTGGAGTGGCAGACAAATTAAGCATCAACTGGATCAAGGACAGAATGCAGCTGAGGACAAAAAGAAAACTTGTTTGAAGATGGTGCAAAAATATGTATTCTGATTGCTCAGTAACTGGTACTTTTCTTGCCAACGGCATGTTTCTGTTCAAAGCAGGTGATACAGTGATGAACAGATACTCGGGTTATCAAAAAGTGCCAGAACAAAAGAGCAGGAAAGTAGTTGAGTGCACTGATTTATGGTGAGATACAATTGTCCTGAGGGGATTCAGTGGATTACAAAATTGTTCAATCTTACAAAGAGAATTTGGCATTGTCCTACTTGTTTGGGGTCTGCCAAAGTCTGTGAGACATTAGACATACATAATGCTACTTTTTGAAATCTATGAAAGGACCACTCCCTCATTCCCATTAGTAGAATATTTTCCTGAGCAAAACTAGGACAATAGGCTCTTGAGAAACACAGGTTAGCTCCAGTTGTTTTTCTCCCATTTTTCACCACTGCAAATGTTTCTTCACTTCCAAAATGAAATAACAAACCTGTCAACAGCAGACACTAGTTTGCAGTGGGGTTTATACTGTGAATACTTCTGGGATTTATATTTAACCTACAATCAAAAAGCATTCTGAACTCCACCAACAATGGAATTCAACCAAACTTGACACACAGAACTACACACACAGAGCACTGTGGACTCAAACAATGATGGATCTGGACTAAACTTGGCACAAATACTCAAATATGCCCAGATCAGGGGCGGATCTTAATGGAGGAAAATTAAGCGGCTGCCTCAAGGCGCCATGTGGGCTAGGGGCGCATTCGGCCACGGCCGCCATTGCTGCAGGCCGACGTGCAGGTGTGACTCCAGGTGGATGGTGATGCAAAACACACTCCACGAGGCTGAAAAGGAGGACGTTTTGCAGCCAGGGCGGAGCCTCCCGCCTCCAGATGCAAAACGCCCTCCTTTTTGGCCTACTGGAGTGCGTTTTGCGTCACCATCCACTTGGTGTGTTGCACCTCAGAACTCGGACAGCCCCCCCCTATATCCCACACACACAGGCAGATGCAATAAATGTATTTTTATTTAGAATAAAGGATAAAGAATAGTCCAAAGAAGTAAAAATAAAGCAATCAAAAATAATCCAATAAAGTTCTGTAGCTGCAAACCCAAGTGGCTTAAGTCCCAAGGAAAGCAAAGTTCCAAAACAAGGCAAACTGCTCCGGCGGTCAAACGTGGTACTTGAGGTAAACCGCAATGGCAGTCAACATGAATTTGAGTCCGAACCGCTCCGGCGGTCGGCTTGAACTTGGAGACTTGACTGTGAGACTTGATCAAGCTGAACTTGGCTTCAGGTCTGACTAGAAGCCCGGGAACACAGACTTATTTATTTATTTATTTATTTATTTATTGTTTCGGCTTAATAGACCGCTCTATCCGAAGCCCAGAGTGGTTTACAGCACACAAAACACCAGATTAAAAGACATAAAACACATCATAAAACCCATTTAAAACCAATTTAAAACCCCAACCCCCTAGAATAAAACACACAGAACTAATAAGGAAGCTAGTCTCGATGTGCCCATCTCACCCCCTTCCTTAGATTCCCCAATTTCCTAGAATCTCTGATGCTCGCCCTTCTATCAAACACCAGCTCGTTAGCAGGCCCAGCTGCATCACTATCAGAGTGAGAAGCAGGAAACTCCCTTTCTCTAGAATGCTCATCCGGAAAGGGAGTAGAAACTCTCTCTTGGGAACCAAGGCCGCCGGGCCTCTCATAGTCTGATTCAGATTCCTCTTCCATGGAATCCTCAGTAAACTCATCTGCAGTCCTGTATCCCTCCAGCCACTCATCATCCCATTGCAAACTCTCATTTGGGGACCCATACCCATCTGGCCATTCGTCATCTCCAAACTGCCCCTGATCAGCTGGGATCTGACCCTGATCAGCTGGGACCCCCGGTGCCTGACTCTGACCACTGGGCTGACCCCCAGGCTGGAACATCACATGGTGTCATGCCCGCGTGAATGGCGCATGTGGAGAATTAGCTGGCCCTGCGCATGCGCAAAACTAGCTGGCTTGTGCATGCACACACCGGCGCACCACCGGCATGCTTGCACACAGAGAGTAAGGGGGCACCAAAAGTTTTGCATACCATCGGAAATTACCTTTGTCTGGCTCTGGCCCAGATGTGAACACTGGTGGAATTTGGGGGGAAATAGACCATGACATTTTGGAGTTTTAATTGCTGGGATTTATAGTTCACCTACAATCAAAGAGCACTCTGAACCCAGCCCACAATAGATCTGCACCAAACTTGACACACTACCTACATGGCCAACATGAGAGAATTGGCCATCTGCAATTGGGACATGAGAGAATTGGCCATCTGCAAGGTCATTGCCCATGGTACACCCATATGTTTTACCATCCTGTGGGAGGCTTCTCTCATGTCCCTGCATGGAAAGCTGGATTTGACAGATGGGAGCTCACCCTGTCTCATGGATTCAGGTCAGCAGTTCAGCAGGCACAAGGGTTTAACCCATTGCACCACTGCAGCAGTGGGGTGAGTTGGAAGGTTGCCATTAATGCATCGGTACAAATGAATCTTCAGAAGTTTTTTTGTAACTGTTCCTTCACATTTTGAAGCAGAGAACAGCATCTGCAGTTTAATACAAAGTGAAGGTTTTTAAAAATGGGATTCATTCAAAATGGTGTAAGAATGATGACCATCTAATTTTAAAAGTATATAAATACCTTTTGAAACTAGCTTTAGAACAGGGCTGTCCAACTTCTGCCAGCCCAAGGGCTGGAATTCTGGTCTCTGATGACCTGGGGGGTCAAAGGGTCTGCCTCCGCCCCCAGCTCCGCCCCCTCCCCCCCTGCTCCACCCCCTCCCCACCCCCTCCCCAGCTTTCCCCCTCCCTGCCCCCTCCCCCGGCTCCACCCCAAAAGGAGGAGGCAGAAGCCCCAAAAGGAGGAGGCAGCTGCGCAGGCCTGAGCAGCTGCCTCCTCCTTTTGGGGCTTCTGCTTGTGTGTGCATGGGTAGATAGATAAGATAGATAGATAGATAGATAGATAGATGGATAGAGATAGATGGATGGATGGATGGATGGATGGATGGATGGATGGATGGATGAATGGATAGAGAGATGGATGGATAGATAGGTAGGTAGATGGATAGGTAGGTAGGTAGATGGATTGATAGATGGATGGATAGATAGATCAGACAGATAGATGGGTAGATAGATGGATGGAGAGATGGATGGATGGATAGGTAGATGGATGGATAGATAGATAGAAAGGTAGATGGATGGATAGATAGATGGATAGATAGGTAGATAGATAGATAGATAGATAGATAGATAAGATAAATAGACGCGTAGATGGATGGATAGAGAGATGGGTAGGTGGATGGATAGAGAGATGGATGGATAGATAGATAGGTAGGTAGATGGATGGATAGATGGATAGGTAGGTAGGTGGATGGATGGATAGATGGGGATCACAACCAGATACAGTGAAGACATCTGTCCATGCACTTTGCTAATCTGCTTTTAGCATTAAAGGAAAAAGTGCTCAGGATTTTCCCACTTAATACACACATTGTTGGCATGGCTGGAAATTGGTTATTTTCTCCTGCTATTAAAAAGCATGTTCTGGATATGTCCCAAAAGCTAAACTATCTTAGAACATTTCTGTTATTTTTCCAGACACATATCTGGTGATGGGGGAGTGCTCAACAGAACGGAGCCTTTGGTGTTTTTTACAGTACTATTGACGTACCCTGAAGAAGTGTAGGATGCTTCTCTACCAGGCATGGGCAAACTTTGCCTCTATGCCTGGTGTTAGAAATTGTGAAAGTTGAAATTCAAAACAATCTGATAGGAAACTGGGAGTTGTAGTTTGGAATGGTACTGGCTCTCTTAAACAGCGAAGCCTAGGGATCTTGTAAAACTACAACCCCTGTGATTCCATGGCACTGAATCTGTGGCAGGTTTGTGTGTGTGTGTGTGTGTGTGTGTGTCAATTCCCCTTTAAGGAGACTCTCCTTGCACCTCTCCCCTTTAAGGCTAGGTTGCTCTTGGCTGCCGAAATAAAACAAAATGGGGGAAAGAGCCTTTTTTTTCTTCCTCCCCTTGCAGGCTATAGTATTTACAGCTTTAAGAGCTACTGAAAGAAAGGGGGATTTTGATAACAGTGTGCCTACCTGCCTATGCTGTTGGAAGAGAGAGGGGGAGAAAGAGTCCTGAGCTGGCCGAGGAAGGGAGGCTCTGCTGCTTGGGGGGGGGGGGAGTCTCGGAGTCTCTTCCTCCCGCCCATCCCTCCCCAGAAGCCCCCAGCCTGATCCAGAGGACCATGCTGCTGCTTTCTTTCAAACTTTTGCTGCTTGCCTGTCTGCTTGGCCCTGCTGGCTTTCATTCTTTCTTGTTTGGCAGCCTCTTTGCCTTGTTCCCTCCTGGTCTGGCGTCTCCCTCAATTGCTTCCCTCCTTGCTCTTTCCTGCCCCCCCCCCCCCGCAGTGTTTGATCTTCCTTCCCCTGCTTCTCTTCTCCCTGACTCTCCGGCCTCTCCCTCTCCTCCTTCCCGGCTTGTTCTTTGGGAATGCAGGGTCGCCTCCTTTCAGAGGGAGGGGGCTGGAGAGTTGTAGTTCACCCACACCAGATAAATCGACCTCCCCTAGTGATTGATCTGGATCAGACCTGGGCAGCAAGAGCCAGCCCATATGGGGAGCCTTCTGCTCGACCCCGCCCCTTCCGAGCTCACCAGGGGGCGAGGGCCCAAGAAGGTTTGCACCTTTGCCTCAAAGCTCCTCCTCCTGACTCCAGGCAGCCCTGTGGGAAAAGGAGAAGCTGGCCTGGAGTGCCTGGCTGTTTGGCTGGCACTGGGGCCGGTGGCCATCTTGAAGAGGGGGTGGGGCTTACCGAGGTGCCTTCACGACCCTGTCACGAACGCCGACTTAGAACTGCCCCTTTAACACACACACGGAGACGTATCAAAGGCTAACTAGTTTATTGAATATAAAAACAGTCCAAAAGGTATATAGTCCAAAGAAATGCAAGTATTCAAAGTATAAAGTCAATAGTCCAAAGTATAATGGCAAATAGCTTGAAGCGAGGCAAGGCTCCGCAATTCAATGCGGATCAGGAAACAGGGCAAGGTTTCGCACCCAATGCGAATCAGGAACCAGGGCAAGGTGCCGCAAAACCACTGCGGCTCAGGAAACAAAGCAAAGGCAAGGCAAGACTTGATGACCACGGTTAGCTTGTGGTCCCACTCCGCTCGCGCCTATTCAGTATAGACGTGGCCGGAGAACTCAGGATCAGTTCCCACGGGCCGTACTTAATCCCTCGGCCGGACCCCCGACGATCTAGGGCCCGGCGCCTCCAGTCTCTACTTTCCGAACGGTGACGGTCTAGGGACAGGTGCCAGCTCCTCCTGCCCTCCTCTATGTCCCTGCGCCTGTTATGAGAACGGCCCCGCTCTTCCAGCCTAGTATCGCTATCTTCCTGAGAAGAAGCCTCCCCCGAAGTTTCCCATCCGCTAGCCTCCATCTGCTGTTCAGCCAGCTCCTGGGAACCTCGGCCATTTGGGAATTCATAACTATCTCCGCTATCTGCTTCACTGCCTCCCATCTCCACCTGGTCCGCTCCTTCCCCGGGAGAATGCTCCCACTCAAGATCCCAAGCTAAACTCTCTACAGGTGAACTGGGCAAAGGCACGGCTGACCAATCCTGCTCTGGGCCTTCCAACTCATCCTCCGAATCCCTTTCAGCCTGTGGGGTCCCATTGCCACCGGGACCCGTGGTGCAATACCCCTCCCCCGTTGCCCTAGCGAACCCATGGGTGCTACACTATCCCCCTCAGGGCCCCCTGGGGCCCCCGGGCTTGGGCTTGTCAGGGTAGTTGCGGTGGAAGCGAGCCACCAACTCCGGGCGTGAACATCTCGAGCATTGACCCAAGCGCGTTCTTCCGGGCCAAACCCCTTCCAGTCCATGAAGTACTCCAACTTCCTGTAGCGGAGGCGGGCATCCAAGATGTCCTGCAC